>JBAMBP010002201.1:0-19664 GCA_037044515.1 Phortica magna
TACGTATTGCTATTTTTTTAAATTCTTTTAATTTCATCTTGAAATCAGATCCGTGTACATTGCCGTCAGATCGATTTGATTTGTAAATACAATCACTTCGCAACAGAATGTGAAGGTATCTAACCATATCACTCATAAAAAATATGTGTCATAGTAGTCAACATCATGACCAGAGACATGTGAGATTTGTTCCAGTAGGCTGATGAGTCCCAGTGTGGATTGCAGTGGCTTGACCTCGTGGTAAGTTACTATCCACATTCAAGTCAGACAAATCAGTAATGTTTTGGTTTAAATCATATGCTGCAACATGCGATTCCAACATTCCAGGCGAATAGTTCAGCACAACTAATTCTCGTCCCCACTTTTCTGCGGCTATGACGTGGAAGTACATATCGCGAGCCTTCTTGCACGAACACATCAATTGACTGTACACAAATGGTTGAACGGGCAAACTCGAACGGACGTTGACAACAATTTTCTGTGTGATGCCAGCGAGCGCCTCAGAGCCAAGGAACGCCTGATTCAGGGCAACTGGTGTATTTAGATGTTGTTGTACGTAAGCAGCCCAGTGTTGTGGATCCTGCGGCTCCAAAAGCTTTTCAGTTGCAGCTGTTCCCTCATTATGGATGATAAGGGCACTTTCAAAATAAGCCAGGTCATCGCCAGATATACCAGCGCTTTGCAGTAGCAGTAGATAATAGTTGCTTGCAGAGCTGCACATTTATTTCTTGGCGTGTATTGATAGTGGCGATGAACACCTTGATTTGTTTCTCCGCGAGTTGCAATTGTATATATTTTTTCAAAGCTTGTAGGTGCTGCTCGCAATCATCGATTAATAAAGCTACCGAGCCATGCTGAAATCGACGGCATAACTCATAGGCCAGCGAATGTCCCAGCGTGTTTGTGATGCCGCTCAAAACATAAAACGTACGCTTATTTAGACTTATTTTTGTTGATGCCATTTTTGTTTTATTTTATTTTTTTGTTGTTTTTCTTTTGTATATCAATGAACACGTATTTTTTTTGAATGGAGGACCTCCATCTGTTGCTGAACCAATCACTTGGAATTCTGCGATTGTACTGATTACTCTATTATCTCTCGCCGTTTGAAGCTAGCTCTAAACGCGTGTATTTTAATTGAATTGGTTAGTCGTCAGGCCGCGTGTTTAAAACTAACATGCATAAAACTAAATTGATTTCATAGTCTGCGACTAACGCTGATAATCTTTCAAAATGTTTTATTTTGCTTTTGTTATTTAGCTGATTTTGCATTGGTGTCATTTTATAAAATGCTAATCACGTATATATAGTAGGTATATGTAAATATGTGTATAAGTAACAATTGAGAGTATTTGAAAATGAGTTTTGGTTCTGATCTTTAAATATTTTTTGTGTTTTAATTATTTCACAATTAGTTTTTTCTTAGTGTGTATTGTTTGTCTCATCTGAATTAGTTTTTTCTTACAAAATATAGAATTTAATGATGCTTAGCATATACAAATATACAAAAGAGAAGAGTTTCAAACGATTTGAAATTTGCACGCAGCTCGTTCATGTTTTTCTGCAGGTCAATTCTGCTCAAATCCGGTATGTTGTTTGTTAATGGCGCTTACGTTGTCAAGTGTACTAAACTATCCAAAACGAAGAACCCAACATTGATTATTAGAATTCGTTTGATGTACAAATACATTTTTTCAATAGTATTTGTTGTTTCGAACATTTTTAAGCAACATTTTAACAAAAAGAAGCAGAACAAATATATTGTGTTTTTAAAGAGCATAGATACTGTAATATGTATGTTTTTTTTTTATTTCGAATAATTGAAAGACGAGTGCATATCACACTGATAAAACAATCCGAACAAATTTTAAAGCGTTTTCGACACGCACCCAAACTTACATACATATCTACATATTTACATGTGTATTTAAAAAATAAACAACGATAGAGAAAGTGCAACGAAAAATAAACAACAAACAATTTCAACGAAATTTAGGAGAAAAAACAACAACAATGAGTTAATACCTGGTAAATCAGAATTGTCAATGAGACTTCGAAGCGTACTTGAGCTGTTGAAGTTGCACATACATACATTAGATGGTTTTAAAATGTGCAATAAAAATAAAGTTTTCTATTCTTGTTAATTTTGACATGGCTAAGTTAAGATCAGACAGACCAACGAGAGATAAACGCTACCGAATGCACCTCGGTTATAAAGCGATGCGCTTTCCATTGTTCTGATTCAAACGTACAACGGTCTGACAAGTTGTAAGATCATAAACCAATTAAAGCGGCTGTCGACGCCTCAAAATAAACGTGATTTTTGTATCAAGAAGACGACGCGGGAATTTGTGTGTAGCATCTCGGAAGTAATATCGTCACTTGGAAACTCTAGAATGTTGTTGCCGTTGTTGATCAAATTTGTGACAAGAGCGTATGTTTTATTGCAGTTAGTGCTGATGGTGTGTAGAAATCGATATAATACGTACACATATTATATTTCAAAGCGATCATAATTAATTGTACGCTTCGTGTTAGGTTAACAGCGGTTGTATTTGCAACGAACCGGGCACCGATGGCTGTCTGCCATGCTCTGGCGCAACGATCGTTCGTCCGAAGCCGAAGTACGTCGAGCCATCGCTTGACTTGCCGCCAATTGGCGACAATTGCTGGTGCAGCAAACTGCTGATTGAACCGGCTGTATTGCCGAAGACCTGCGGTAAAGTACGTGAAATGTTCCATTGGTTGATAATGTTTAATAATTTGCTAACACGTCGCATGCTGCAACGTTCGATTGATGCTAAGCAAAGCGCCATTCAACGCATGAGCGAACGATTACAACGATTAATGGAGGACAATGTCAATGTCAATGACAATAATTGTCCGCAAATTAGTACTTAAAACGAATTTACACTATACACTTGTGCACTTACATACACGCATTTCGTATAGCGACAAACACATATAACCATGTATTAATATTTATGTAAATCACTAAATTCATGTACAAACACACATACATACACATGTAGATAATCAAAATAATTTCCGCAATCCAAATTATTATCAACAAAGCCAAATACAACGCAGTGCATATCAACATTGTCGTCATCATCATCATCATTATTACCATCGTGATCAACATAACGATTTATCAGTATTTGAACGTGTGTATTCATTTGCATTGACACAACTACAAAACAGATTATTTAACTAAAAATCTATGTGATCTTTTCGCACAAACAACAGCCAAAACCCCCGAAACCACAATGTGAATGCAGTTCGAATGCAGTTGTTAGCTATGCAAGCGGTTCACTATACGATAAGTGAGTGTTATCAAATGTTTTAACTGATACTTCTTTGATAACTTTTTCTGTTTACTTAATAGCTTAAACTACAACTACATGTCGGGACATAAGCCCAAAGATGACTCGCCGCCAGCAGATCCAATTAGCGTCAGTCTTGCCATACAGGCGGGCAAGGCCATTGGGGTGCCCGAGGCTAAGCTTGCCTATGGTTTTGTGCAGAAACCAATTGATGCCCTCCAAAAGATATTTTTTTCTTCGGTACCCGAGGAGAATCTTTATAAGTTAAAGAACGATGTTATTACACTTAAAAAACGACCAGTGCATGTACCACCAGAAGATGAGTTTATTGATGATATTGAAGAAGATGAGGTTAATGAAGATGAAGAAGCCGCGCCGCAATTGACATACAAACAATTGGGCTACGTAGCAGAGCAATTTAAAAATCCAAAATTCCGCCGGTTAACCGCTATCGCGCTTCCCGCCTATAAGCAGTCGTCTGGATTGTCAGTGGACTGTACCTTTAGGCCCGGCAGTGTAGTGCCCTATAAAAATAAGAAGAGAACAAAATCAAGTTGCTATTAAAATACATACTTGCACATACATAGATTATTTATATTGTTTATAATTAAGCTCATAACAATCAAACATTTGTATATACATATATATTTATCATTAGGTTGATGTTTCACTTATTGGAGAAAACGTAAATATACAGAGTGATCATATGCTTGTCATAAACAGACATGCTTCAACAGATCATTTATGGGTCGTACCTGACTTTTGATAGAAAATAATTTTGCAGAATACATAAAATAAAAACAATTTGGAAAGGTCAACGCGAAAGAATGCAAAAAAATAATATTCAAGTTCAACTTTGCTGCAAGCGTAAACTTTTCGCTTCGATTATATAAAGAAAGTGGCGAATAATTATGTGGCTAGTCATTAAGCGAGTTGAGCACCGTTTCTCAAGAGTCAAAAGCAATGTTGCTAAAGTTATTTAGAGTGTTGTTATTAGTTAGTTGTATTTCGATTTTGGTAAGTTACTGTTATTATAGACTTAAAATACAACCGATTTGAATGCTAACGGTATCACAAATTTATTTAAAAAAAAAAACAGTTTGCGACTGTTGGTAGCGTACCGCTGCCAAAGCCAGTAAATGTAATCTATACGGGCGAGGGCTGTCCATGTCCTGCTACGCTGAGCTATAAGATGAATGCACCCTTTGTGCCATTGCAACCGAAATTTATGGGTAAAGAGTACAATTATCGTGTAGAAGTGCCGCCCCCGCCATCATCTCAGCTGAACTATCGCTTCGACTTTACTGTCGAGGAGCCCCCACCGCCAAAAATTCGCTTGCAAAAAAAGTTGAATTTATTCGCTAAGGTTGATCGCATAGCTATGCACAAGAATGGTGAGCTTAACTACATATAAATCATGTTAAACGAACCAGAAAAAGTCAACTCTTATGCTTTTTCAGATTGCACGGCTTCGGCTCCAGCGCCTTGCAGCTGTGGGCATCATAGGTATGTAAATCAGCTTTGTAAGTGCAATCGTCCCCAGTGCAAATGCAATACCTACCCATCAACACAATCCATGCCATCGTCCATCGCATACGTACAGACGCGCGGTAGCAGAGGCAATACGATATCGCGTCGCAAACGTGAGCTGCACAATATTTTGTTTCAAAAGCGTCAGTTACGCAACGATAGGCCAGCACGCTTTGTCAAGCTGTACCATAAAGATTTGCAAGCCGCCAATAAATATGGCATTTTCAATCTAAAATCATTGACATCAAAGCTAGACCGTGTGCAGACACCGGTCCCACTTCCCACAAAGGCAAAACGTAAAATTAAGAAGGGGCTTAGGCCCTTCGATTTATGGTCGCCAGGCCGGCGGATCGTTAAACGTGACATCAAGGGTGAGTACGATTTACTGGAGCGGGAACGCGAAAACATTGATCTCACCGTGCCGGAAATAATACAGTACATGCCGGAGACGTTACAGCCTAATTTCAAACCGAGACAGTGTTACTTTGGTTGTAGTCGCTCGAACGATGACTTGAGTGATGGTAAAACGGGCGATACAAATCAAAACAGAGCAACTTCCACTGACGGCAACGACGATAACAAGACTCGTCTGACGTCGTTGAGCAGTAGTGAAACAAGTAATCAACAACAACAACATGAGGAATTTTATGAAAAAAATAGTATAACAAATAAGCGTAATATCGATGATTTTGATTATGAACCAGTACTGAATATTGAAACAATTGAACCGGCAGCTCAAAGTTATAAGTTTTTGTCGGACAATACGCCACTGCGAAAATTTCTGTCGACAACGTCAGTACAAGATCCGCTGAGTATAAGCAGTATACCATTGAAATTTACCGGCGACTTAGAGTCAGCACATTTGGCGCATGGCATTGATTTGGAACCACTTGTTGGCGCATACCACAATGCTGGTGCACAGTATCCAATCGAGCACATATCAAATGAGCAGCTTGATCGTATAATCGCAGACATTGTCTATCGACATCCGAGCTATATCGAAGCGACAGCACACATTGGTGGCGATCTTGTGGATCCCGAACCTTTACAGAAGAAGGAGACCAAAGATTTTCTTAAGAAATTGTTTAGTGGGCACTTAAGTCTATGGAACACGGAAGACTTTAATGACTTTATACCAACAACAGACGAAATTTTGCCATTTGGCTACAGATCTGTCGGCGACATTGAAATTGGCAACTATCATCAGCCACCAAGATCGTCGATTACCAGTTTTTTGCCGGTGCTTTATTAATGGAACGCTCTCCATACACACGTATACATATATGCATATATATGTGTATGAATGTACATATAGATCGTAATATTTGTAGTTGTAGTTTTATACATACATATATACGTAGATTTAAATAAACTTCGTTTTAAACATACACACATAAGCCCATACACCTTAAAAATGCTTATTGAGTCTTTTCACGTTGTTTCTTGCAGCTGCAACTCCAGTTATTGATGAGTACGGCAATTTTGCACGCTATGCTGCTATTGAGGGCAGTAAAGCAGGTCACATTTGTTACAACAACGAGCAAATTTTTTTTTTATAAATGTCACATTCATGCTTGTTAATAAACAAAAAATGGCATATTTATCAACCCCACAAACAAAGTGCAATTGAAATTATTACATCACGAAAGTGGGATCTAGTAATGTATAAGTATGTACATACATTTGTATGTATATAAAGGGCTCAATATATGTATTTCTTCATACATACTACATATGTACATATGTTCATACAGCGAGTATTGTTTGTTGATAATTTAATGAAAGAAAGCTTCGAAGGTTAGGAATCTTTGTGGTTTTTTTTGCAACATTTTGAAGGTTTTTCTTGTTTCCAGAAACAAAACTAATAAAATCTGATAATAAATCACGTTTATCGGACGCGCATTAAAAATTAACACAGCAGCACGCAACCAAAAAAAAAGAGCATTCGTGTTGCATACATATTTAAGACAAAACCAAAGCAACATTTCTGATCAGTTGGACGTACATATGAATTAGCACTGAACGAATGCTTATTGTTATATATATTCTTATTCAGCCAAGCAATCAAGTTAACTCTTACGTCGTCATAACGTGAATCAAACACAATAAATTAATGACATGAGGGCCTTCTCTGAATTATTGCAACTCAGTGTTCTTGTTGCGTCAACATTCTTATTGGCAGTACAGTCAAAGGTAAAATCAATTTTTTTTTTTTTTGGTTGAACCAATTAAACATAATTTTGTATTTATGAAGTCTATTTCGAATGTGACTGCAATAACGACGACATCAACTGAACGATCAAATGATAGCCATGGTGAATCAAAGGTATTGAACGGCACTTCAAAGATATCGTCAACCGAAAATGAGCAAACGGAGAAATACGAAATTATTGACGTCTCACATGGCACGAAAACGGGTAATCAAACCACTGGTCGAACCACACGCATCTATACAGTTGGTTCGGTCACCGACGATTTTTGGTTGAAGCATTTGGGTGACGACTTCAAGAATGCTATACATCTACAAGTTGGTGACAATGAACAGTACAATGAGATCTATAATAGTACCAACCCTGACGGGCACCGTGAAGAAGTGCTACACGAGTATTTGCCCGGCTCAGATTTTCCGAATTCACATTACAATCCAGCACAAATCTTAAACAAAAATATCCAAACAAAGTCATTCAATGAAACACAGCCACCGACCGCCGATATAAGTAGTAATCTATCAGGTGTGTCACCAGCCGAAACTGCACAGAATTTGACAAATACAGCTGCCTGGTCGAAGTCACAGCCACATGACAGCATTGACAATCCACAATCTTTTGAAAGCCTTTTCAACATTGATGGCAATGCAATTAAATTTGCGCACAAGTATTTGCAAGAAAACAGCAAAAACTCATTACCGGTTGTATATGGTCCGCCCAACAAAGTATCGAGTTTACAAAAGAAAGTGGCCAAAAATACCCAAGCACCAGCCAGTGCACTCGTACCATCGTCTACACGGGGGGAGTACGGTAAATCAGCCAAGCGAAAACTTGATATACACACTTCGGAGACAAAGTTAAACACGAAAAATGCGCACGTACCGACCTCGTCGTATCAAACACCCAATGGCTACGAAGAGCCCAGTCTGAGTAATTTATACGCCTCCGAACGTATGGAATTGGATGCGGCTGTAAATAAACCTACAGATGCTAGCTCACAAGCATTGCTCTCGTATATTCTACGAAAGCCTGGGTCCAACTATGAGGCGAGATTGGCGTCAGGACTATCGCCCTTCCAAGCGTCATTTAAGGATTTTGATATTCACCAACATCGAGACTCAAAGCAAAATATCTTCGAGCGTGGATTATAATAATAAAATACATATGTACTTCTAAGCTTATGCAAAATTCTCAGTTTAATTATAGTAGATTTTTATAAACAAAAATTTTCAATATAAAATTAGAAATTTACACATTAAAACTTTATTTCTTAAATAAAATATATTGTTTTATGCTAAGTAGAAAAGCGTTGGTAAGATTTTGAAAGACACTCACGGAACTGGTCGTTGAGCGAAAAGCGACCACGAGAAAATTCATTGTACCAGTTATTACTGTGCTAAAGGATGGTGCTTGTTTGCTGTATAATGATTTTAGTTCATCTATGCATTCTCTACTTGATCCACACCGAAAATTGTGTACGTCTTAATTCAATTTTTCTGTGGAGATGAATTTTGCTTGTGATTTTATTATTTATGTGTATTTATAATTCACTAAATCACAAAATTAATAATGATTAAGCCTGTACTAGATTGTTTGTGTAACTATGGCACATGTTTGACTTTAGTGACAAATAGTCTATATAGTACATAAATACTACGTACAAATGGGAGCCATATTGTTTAGTCATATATTACGGCAATGTACAATTTCAACAGAACCGAGAACAATACGTATGACAAGTAGTCGTTGGTCATGCTTGATCGATAAAAATGGTACGCTTTTTTACATCAGCAATAATATGAACCAAAATCAGAAACGGTTAAGCTTTGAAACAAGAACAAATTCACTGATAGACATTGAAACAAAAAAAAAACCAAATAGCAGACAAAAGATTGCAAGATGCAAACAAATAAAATCGGAAATTGAATGGGCGGTACGCAAAGATCACGTACCGGTTATACGATCAAAGAGCTTCATTGGGTTATGTGCTATAAAGAGACCGAGACGAACTCGAATGTTTGCAGTTTTAATTGGAGTGTGTAGCAGCAATCTGTTGAGAAAGATTTCAAGTCGACACACAGACACACTGAAAATGACATTCAATATCTGGTACATGGTCTTCGGCATTGTTGCGGCACCGGTACGTTTGTTATAGTGATTTATATCTAAGCCTTTGTCATAGTAATATTCGTTTTAATTGACGTAAAATATTATTGGTTTTTAATTGTAGTTTGCGGCACATGCCAGTTATGGTCCGGCTCAGTCCGTGGGCGGTTCGCTTGCGTACTTGCCTTCTGGCAACGCTGGTCTGGATGAGTATATGAACGTTGGCGCTGGAGGCTCGCCAAGTGCTGCCCAGCAGATTGCCGCTGCAGCAGAGGTTCAACCATCGCCAGCCGATGCTGTCCGTTTGGGTCGAGTGCAAGCACAATTGCAGGCATTGAACAACAACCCTACGTACCAAAATCTGAAGAACTCTGACGCAATTGCCGAATCCTTGGCTGAGTCAAACCTTGCCTCCAACATTCGTCAAGGCAAGATCAGTGTGGTCGCACCAAATGTTGTCGATCAGAGCCTTTTCCGTTCGTTGTTGGTGCCATCGGGCAACAACAATCACCAGGTTATTGCCACACAGTCTCTGCCACCAATTGTTGTCACACAACCCGGCGCACCACCAGCACATATCCAAAGCGGCCCACCAGCTGTTGTCAAGGCTGCCCCTGTTATCTACAAGATCAAGCCATCAGTCATTTACCAACAAGAGGTCATCAACAAGGTGCCCACGCCACTTAGTCTCAACCCTGTCTACGTCAAGGTCTACAAGCCTGGCAAGAAGATCGATGCTCCAGTCGCACCCGTTGTTGCCCCCGTTTACAACCAGGCCGCTCAATATCAAGCCGGCCACTCTTCCGTTGCTGCCGGTGCTGATGGTTATGCTGCTGGTGGCGGTAGTTCCCTTTACGGTAGCCCCTCACACTACGCCCAATCCGGATATTGATTACCATCGACTGGGCAGAAGGATTAAAAAATCCACATGCATTTTCAATTTTTTTCCATTTCATGTCGGAACTCTGCATTTATACTATATGTATTTAATTTAAAAAATTTTTTAAGTGAAAATAAATTTTTTTTTTCGTTATTTTATTCCTTATTGTATACTTAACTAAACAAAAAATTTAATTGAGGCTAACTTGGGGCACTGCATAAGGAAGTATCTAAATCAAATTAAGAAAAAAACACTTATGTGTTCATCTGTAAAGAGTAAATTAAATAGAGTCTATGAAACAACAACACACAGAAATTAGTAAATTATAAAGAGTGCACACATATGTACGTATGTACATCGATAGTTACGCAAAAATGTACATAGTTTGTACATAAGTACATAAATTTAAATTAATTTATGAATGCTGTCTTGCTCTCTTGCTTACATGGTCCCAAAAACATCGACTAACAGAGTGCATAAATTCACTTTCGTCAATTCTCTTTTCGGAATAACATATTTGAATATATGTATGTACATATTTATGTATGAATGTAATGATGCATGAAGGAGTGTTTGAAAGAGCCACAACAGTTCTGTAGTTTGCTAATCAATTATGAAAACTTTCTGCTAGTCCATCTGACATTATGAGTGAGTCACAGCAGGCATATGTATACCTAAATGTACGTTCATATGTGTCAAATTGCTCCATATAAATGGTATGTACATATAAACAATAACGCGACGTGAGGCTAGCATAAGTTTCAAGCTTTTCAACGACTCTGAGGTTTCGTCTATCATGGAGAAGAAAACAAATATTTTAACATTTAACGTTCTCCCTGTCTTTGTCTTTCTGACTGACTGATCATTGATGGTCACCTTAGTGAATTTAACTATTACAATTACCATCACTGTCCTTATAAATGTGCCCGTGAACTTGAACGGAATGAATAAGGTGCATATACATATATGTATCTGTCCACAGTTTTGCAACACCATTCATCAAGGCTGAAATCTGTACTTCAATTGTTAACTTGCTGATTGCTAATGTATAGACATTGAATGTATGTTGTTGATTACAATCGAAATCAAAGTCGACTTTGTCAAGTCACACTGACTTGTTTATAAACTTATTTAGTAGATCTCAGAAACTGTTAAAGCTGTGGATATTTAAATAAATATTAAGATCTTAAAGGATTTTTAAAAATAAATACATAAAGCTATTTAATCATGCCTGTCTGTCCAAAGGCAAACTGACCATTCTTTTCTTCAGAGAGCCAGTTTAAGTCTTTTTATATAGATATATTTTTATATTTCATAGTTTAAACTGCAGATTTGTCTTCCCTAAACAAAATAAAAGATATCTACATACATATGTATAATTTTGCTTGCAAAGTAACAATTTTTAACAAACTACATAGCTCCGAAATAAAATTTATTATGAAATTATTTACATATCTTGGCGAAAGAGGAGTTCTTGGTGTATCTGTAGGGTGGTTGTGCTAATTGTATCATGAAAAACTAGCACCATGACAATGCGGAACCATGTTAATATCTTCAATGTTAATCGACAGCAAGTCAGCAAGCAAGAGTATCTGAAATGCATTATCGCACACACGAGCAAAGTCAAGAGCAATTTGATGTCGTTTTGGCCGATATGCAATGCGTAGATATCAACAATGTGTAGCATGTCACCGACACCGCTTACTACCGGTAGACGGACGGGTGCTGCAGAACTTTAGCCAAATGTCACGTCTGCGTCGTTAACAATTGTATGAGTGGCTGTATGCCAAAAGCCAATTGTAGCATATTTAAAGAAATGTGATTGCTTTGGAAAACAGTAGAAAACAGCCAACGTTCGCCTTGAAAGTACTACGACCAACAGCATCAACAATATAAGCGACGCGACTAAGGCCGACTTAAGCGCACAAACAAAATCAGCTAAAATGATGCACAGATACCAACACTTTTGGACCTTTGTTATTGCCATGATCGTATGTATACGCGGTAGTGACCACACTGATAGTATCTAACTAAATTGCATTGTTTTCCATTTATATTTTTTGTCAACAAAAACAGGCATGTGCTCATGCTCATGGCTATGCCGGTCAATCAGCTTCCAGTGCCTACGGACCTGCCAATAGTGCCGACAATGTTGCTGCGGCATCATCTGGCGACTACCAATTAGCGCAAGCTGGTGGTGCTGCTGCTGGTGCTAGTGCCGACACGGCTGGTGCCAATGCCGCTGCTGCTGGTCCCGAATCGCTTTCGGGCAGTTCATATGGCAGCAACCAGAACTTGCCATACTCACCGGCCAACACCAAAGGTAACACAGTCACCTCATCAATCACATACCCACAAAACAAAGGTGAGATTCTTATTCACCGTCCGGCGCCCATCATTGTGAAGCGTCCACCCACCAAGGTCTTGGTCAACCATCCCCCACTTGTCGTGAAGCCAGCGCCGGTTGTGCTCCACAAGCCCCCAGCAATTGTGTTGCGCAAGGTTGTTGTCAAGCATCATCCACGCCCCGTCAAGGTTGAGCCCGTCTACGTGAACGTTGTTAAGCCACCAGCAGAAAAATACTTCGTCAACGAGAAACAACAACAGTACGCCAACCAGTACGCTGCGGGACAACAAGCATACGTTCCCCAAGGACCAGTTCAAGCTTTACCCGCCTACGCTACCGGCGCTGATTCTGTCGCCGCTAACGCTGGTTACCAGTTGTTGCAGAATACCCCAAGGCCTAGCCGCTTTGGCCAGTCTCGGTAACGGTGGTGGTGCCTATGGTCCCGGTCCCCAAGCCGGTCTGTCATACAGTCATGGCTCAGGGCATGGCTCATACAACACAGCCACTTACTAAGCACAAAGTGGGAATTGTCGCTACCGTTAAACACTGCAAGTGTTCGTTGCAGTGCGGTTAGTTAAAGCTAAGTTATTTATTTATTTTTAACGAGCACACTCAACGTAAAAGCTAAATTTTGCGATAAAGAAATAAATTAAGAGAACACAATTTTTCGATTTATCTATACACATAATTGCTTTAATTTTTTTAACAACAGTCCTTCAAAGCTAGGAAAAAACATCGTTTTAAGCACAAAAGACCATCGTAGACCTATTGGCATGCAACAATACCAACACTGCATTCAAGTTCGTCATTTAGGTCATTGAGTCATTTGGCTGTATTTTATTTGAAAAATCAGCATAAAAATTACAAACATTTCTGAAAATATTTAAATTTTTAGTACTGTACAACTTTATATGTTTGTATGTATGTATACGCATATGCAAGTTTGTGTGTTCATGTACAAGCGCATGAAACCGAAACAAAAAAAATATTTAAATTTTTGGCAATTCAAAATATCTTGGCAAACAAACTGTATTTCATATTACTAATTTTTTCGCTTAAACATCACAACTCTAAATTCTTATTGTTGTTATTAATATATTGCGGATCAACAGAGATTTGTAGATTGAAAAAGCTTCGCTTTCGTAACGCAAACTTATTTTTTCATTGTCTTATGTTCGACGCTTGGTGAGGCAAGTAATCAACACCGAGACATGAAACACAATGAAAAGAAAGTTACATGTTTGGTATTAAAACTCAGTAGATTGATTTTGCATGAATATATTATGACATTTTCATATATTGAAAGGTGTTGTATATAAAAGCTCAACTAGAAATCACGGTGATCATTTACAAACTGTTATTAATATGTGTATTAAAGATGAACATTAATATGAAATGTAAAATTGTTTTTAACAGACTTTTGTGCCAATTATTTAAGGCATACATACAAAATTCAAACATTCGTATACATATTTTTAAATCAATAGGGCTTAAAATTTTTTGAACGTTTGTATGGGTTACTACTATCAAGCTGGCAATCGGATTTGTTATTATTTTTATTCTACTTTTTTTTTTGTTTTTTTTTTTTAAATTTTGCATTGATAAACGAGATTTTTGTTCTATGTACGATTTCTTTAATTTTAAATTGTGTAATTAGTATGTTTTTATTTTTATTACTCCCTTGTTGAGCTGTCATTAATAGCATGCCAAGCTAGACCACAATCAGTAAGATCCGACACCATTTTTCTTAATATTGTCATTCTTGTTCGTGTTCCTTATAAGCGGCGAAGGCGGCAAATTTAACGGTGGATATGTCAACGGTGGTCGGTGTCCATTATATGGATACCAAAAGCCGTTCTATCGAATAGAAAATTGAATATGCAAAATCACAAAAGTTTATAAAGGAGTATTAATAAAATGGTTTACCTGCTGTGCCATTAATTGAACCGGCGTCTGTTGTTGCATAGTGGCTGGGCAAATGGTAGTTGCATTCATCGGTAAATTCGGTGGTCCATTTTTCGGTGAGTAATATATGGGCATTGGTAGCGGTTCGTTGGAAGTCGGACGTGGTAGGGGCTCAGCCATTGGCGGCGCCTGCATGGGATACGTTATGCACGTAAAAAGTTGTGGTATCCCAGAACCAGGAGGCACAAAATGATTAGCTTCTATGTTTGGTCTACAAACAATATTGTCGTTAGTATTATCGGTCATTATTATATTTTCATTAATATCCAATGGAACGTTTGCCGTATAGTTGCCAGGATGTGGCGCAGTTGTTGTTGACGTCGAATACGTCCTGCCGGCAGGAATTGATTTTAATGTAGTCATCATTTTGGAATTCGTTGTTGTCATCGTCGTTATAGCAGTACTTGTTTTTGCTTGCACGTCTCTATCAGAAGGCATTAATATATTTGCATTACTGCTTTTCGGTTGGCTGTTTAATTTATTCTGACATTTTTTTGTTGAATCTTCAGAAAAACTATGTTGCGTTCCCGGATACGGCGAGTTCATTTTTTTGCTCACGTTCTGCTTATTTATTATTGTATTAGGTCCATTAGATGTGACTTGAGCCGCTGTTGCTTCGAGATGAGTTGTCTCATTCTTTGCATGATTATTGTCCGCTTTATTTGTTGAACATTTTGTTTCATTGGAATTTGATGGTTTGTGTCGAGTGTTGATATTGTTTTTACTGGTATTATTGGGCGTTGAGTAAATGTGTCGATTGGTTACTGTCGGCAGTGAGGGTTGAGGCAACGCTGTATAAATAGCATACGAAGATGGTGGCATGGGCATAAAGACACCACCACCATAAATATCAGAGCTACGACCACCACAAACAAAGTTACCGAAATTATTACCAGTTGTCAGCGGTGGTGGGGGAGCTGATGGCATCGACACCACATTCAGAGCACAATGAGAAGAATTAAATATTGACGGAACCCCTGAACCCTCTATAGGTGACTGTGGTGCCATAGGTATAACAGCTTGCGTGGGTACAGACGTAGTCACGGTTGCATCATTGTCACATCTATCCTCACACAATGTTCCATTACTACATTCGCTTTTAATGTTCTAAGAAGTGAAATGCAGTTGTAATTATACACAAACATGTCATACATATGTAACTGAACTATATAACATTATAAGTTGCAATAAGTTTATGACGAACAAAAAATAGATTTAGGTAACATCTACATTAAATATAAATACGCACCGAAAAATATTCCCCTGGCTTCGAGGGATTTTTAGATAAATCTGCATTAGCAAGTCGTGTGTAAAAATCTCCACTCATAGGTTGTAACAAAACAGAAGAGTTTTGTGTGTCTGTTTGAAAAATGTATCATAAACTCTCTTTCTTCAAATCAAAAGTTTAATTAACATACTGTGATTTTGTATAATTCCCGTTGATGATGGCAATATACCCATTGGTCGTTCATTGGTATTGCCACCAGTGTTATTCTCGTTATTTGTTGAAGCCATTTCAGAACGTGCCTGTAGTTAAGAGTAATTTGAAAAAAATAAAATGTATAACTTTGTTAATGCAAAAGAAGTCATCCATACTTCACTTATGCGCATTGTGGGGATAGGCGCCGGTGCAATGGAATCGTTGGTGCTCTGCGATGACAAAATGCGGTCACGATCACTAATTGGTATGTTGTTTTGTTCACAGTTAGCGATCCGACTAAACATAATGTTGTGATACTCGACTCCTAAATTAAAGAAATAGCGCAATGTCGGAACATCAGTGGGCAAGTCTTGGCCGTTTGAGTGCATTGAGCGGCTTGCGTTTATATTTACGCGCCCGTTACTTTGGAAGAGCATGCCAGACTCTGGAGCATAATCATTATCATCAGATGATTTACTAAGCAAATTGTTGTTTGTAACTGATCCGTTATTTGCATGAACGAACGATGGAGAAACGGCAAGTGTTGGAGTTCCTTGATATGTTAAATGTTCGCCACTACTGTTATGTGATCCAATTCGCGTTGAGTATGTTGGGCAATTTATAGCATTTGTGTGTTCATTTCCAGCGATAATACTGCCGACGTTGTTCGCATTGCGTGTATTAGTGATTTGATTGGAGTAATTGGCACTTGGTTGCGTTTCAACCAGTGGTGGCATGGAAGAATTTGATGGCATCATTAAATGTGGGGGCAATAGAGCTACATCCACTGGATAGTTTGATAACGTTGGCTGCGGTGGCATATGTACAAATGGCATGTTACCTTGAAAATTTGATTGATAACAACCTGGTAAATGCATATAAGGGCCGTAGTCATGTTGCATAGTTGGCTGCGGTTGAGGATAATTGTAAAACTCCTCTAAATAACAGGCCGGTATATTTGTTGGATAAGCTGGTAGTGGTAGCTCATATCCAGGAAAAGGAGAATGAAAACCGCCAGGCATCATAATAAATGGTTGCACTGCGGCTGCATCAATGACTCCGATTGGTGTTGGTAGCTGTCCGGCAGCTGTACCAACCGTCGGTTGCTGTCCAAGTTCATTAACTGTGTTTATATTAAACAACACAGGTGTCTCCTCACGCACAGACGAAACTATGTCAAACGGTACCACTTCATCGCCTTGAGTGTCTGCAATGTGATTGTTGTTATAATTTCTGCCAATTCGTTCATTGTACGGTTCATTGACTTCAACGTTATGTTTGTCGCTGTTGTTACTGCTGACGTTGGTCATATTTAATGGGTGATCAATTGTGACTGGATATGTTAAATAGTTTAATTGAGGAGACCGATAATTGTCAAATGGCATTAAAGACTTGAATTTAAAACAATCAAAATTATCGTTATTATTAATTGATTCAATGCTATTATCGTTATCTTGAAAATCTTGGAACTTATTCTTTTTCCAATTGGAACGCGATTTGGATGAATATTTCGATGAGTTCATTTTTGAAAAGTTGCGCTGTAAACGTACAGGCAAAGTCCATGGCTTAAACTCATTGAGTGGCAGAGGTGAAAGTGACTCGAACGAAACCTTTGGTATCACATATAAAATAAAATAAATACATATGAAATAAAATATCGTATAAAGTGTCAAGTATTGTTAAACATTGTATAAGCTCACCATATGCTTTTCTCCAAGCTTCTCGACATATACAACATAATAACGCTTATCTTTTGAAATATCTTGAACATAACATGTATAGAGCTCCTCATCGGTTGGCCATAATTTTACATAACATTTTGCACCAATCTAAGGTATAAACATAATATGTATTTAAAAAAATCTATATTAAAGAAACTTTTAGCAAACCTTGTAATTATTGTCTCCTTTGTATACAGAATATCGGCGTACCTCCTTTCGCATTTCGTTCCAACTGTCAAATTCAATATTACGATACATATTCGCGTCTAATGATTTAGCAACCTTGTATGGAAAAGGTGTAATGCCTAAATAAAAGAAATAAAACTGGATTAGTTATTAATATTTTTAAACGATTAAATCCCTACACACCATCATCAAGCAGTTGTCTTACACAAGAAATCATACGATGCGGTAATAACATGCCTTTGGTCTCTTTCTCGGTATTACTTTCGACACTATCGATTTCTTCACTTGAGTTTCGTTTATTATCCAACAGACTCGAGTTTGAGTTGCAATGAAAGCGACATAATTTATAATTTTGTAATATACATGAGGTCTTCTCCGGTAAATCGAGCTGGAACATACGCCCAGCAACTGTTAAAAGTTGCACAAGATAACCTTTAATATCATATTCCACCTGATAAGCACCCCAGCCCAAAGAACATGGATGTAACATCTTCTCAACAGCAAACTCGACATCCGGTATTTTGAAGAACATACGATAGAGTAAATCATACGAAATAGCTGTACAAAAAGTTGTACAATAATTATACTAATAACAGTTTAACATAGAATCTAATCTAATAACTTACATTGGCACAAAGCCGCTTCCTGAATAAATGCTGCAATAAATACTGAATCAAAATGAAAATCATAGGTGTAGAAAACACGAAAGATGCCTTTATAATCATTGCACAGAACGAAATAATTTCCCATATCAAACGGCTGGTACATCAACACATTCCGTCTAGGAACGAGTTATCAGAGTTATATTGATCAGTACCATTTTTTACTTATAAATACAGGTACTCACTTGTACATATAGCTCAGAGCGCGCAATTCAAGCAACGTGCCAAGTGTTTTTGGCTTTGCTAGATCCAATAAGTATTGATCAAAATCACGATCTACGTACTGTCAAATAATAATAGGTACCTTTGTTTTAAAACTATTTAAATTAATCTGACTTAACTTACATGAGCAAAGATGCCACGATTTTGGGTCATATACCGTACACACTCCTGGCGTACATCGACATGAAGCATCTGCGTGTCATACATTTGCTCTGAAATGACACGAAATAGGCAACTTGCATCACGTGCAGTGTGCTTGCGATACAAATTGTGTTCTTCGAGAAACTGATCATAGGGATCAGGCGCCTGCCGGCTCCCAGATGTTATGGGTCTCTGCATATTTTCCAGTCGTTGGTAAAGCAAAGCTTCTACAATATGCTGTTGTCCCTGAAAATCCGTAACGCGATTTATTACCAAATGTATAATTCTAATCTAACCTAACTTTTACGTCCCAAAAAAAAAAAAAAAAGTGTTTAGTTCTGTTTGAGGGATTTATGTACATATATACATGCATATCGTACACACATATAAAAACCAAATACATATATATGTATGAAGTCTTCTTATATATGTATATAAAAACCATGAGCGTGAAAAGAAGTAGCGAGAATTTTCAATTTCCATAGAACCGAATAGCGGCTTTTTATGAATGTTTCACGCCTGCCTATAAGAATCAAAAAATAGTATGACGGCGGGTAGGGGACAGAGAGATACAAAATAAATATGGCGGCAGCCAAAAATTGTATTCAATACATATTTGCATTTAGTAAAAATACTACCATTTATGAATAAAACATATTATTTTCTCAATGTTATTGCGACTTACCAAACTTAGTGGCCAACAAATTAATATATAATAATAATTAATTAATGGCAAATAAAGAAATTAAATAAACTGTCACAAAAAAATCCGTAAAATCAACCGGGTACTACAAATTAATAAGTTAGTTTAAAAGTACGTATTGTAATTGCGTACAAATTCATAAAACAAAAATGTATAAAACCGACAATTTATATGTATTTTTCTTTTTGCCTTGGAATAAAACAAATTAACTTTAAAAAAGCAATACGAACTGAACTAGTGACGACAAA
>JBAMBP010002202.1:0-340244 GCA_037044515.1 Phortica magna
CAGCGTTGTTATATTTTCGATTGCATAGAAAAGCAGCCCGAACTTATTATAATGAGTTAATTAACCACCAACTTTCTATCACTTCTAAGCCATCACAAACATTATTTGCCTTTCCGTCTCACGTGTACGTGAGATATATTCAGCGTCGAGTATTCAATAATTATGTCACTTCAGTCAGTTGAAGTTGATGATTGTTAGTGTGTCATAATAGCGAATCTAGTGAACAGGTATAACAAAGGCATATCGGCAGATGTGTCGTCTCGTCTCGGTCTCCATTACAGACAAAAGCAACACCAGTAAGCAGGCCAGCCAACCAGCGCCAAGTTACTCTTGGTTGAAGACGATGCACGCTCGAGCCGAAGCTTGATGCGTTTTTACAATGGAATTAGTGAGCAAGCCAAGCAGCAATGGATAAGAAAAACTTAGGGCGGGAGCAGTAACAAAGACGTAAAGCAGAGAGGCGTGTAAAATGACAGCCACTTTTCTGTAACAAATACGGTAGAAAAAGAAGAAAATATTACCAAATATGGTTTATTATATGACTTTTTGTTTTTAATAGGCGACAACAATGAGAAAAGGCTGAAATATTGTAGGCTCTGAGACAAAAGTGTGTAATGAAAAATTGAGAGAAAGAGAGGGAAAAAAGTCAGTTTGGTGTTGACATTTTTGACATTATTTACCGCATATTTTTGGAAGCGGAATTGTCTGCCAAAATGCAAAAAACAAAAGAAAAAAAGTATTAAAACATTTGAGGGAAAATTTTGTATTGCATACATTCATGCACACTTCATCAAAAACAACTGCTCACACACACACACACATCAACGATGGTCGGTGGCTTTGTGAGAGTTTCGCTTGTTTATTGTAGCTTTTTGGTTTTTTAGTAAGTACACCTGCCTCGATTTTTAAGCTGGCATAGCGCAGAGTCGATGTAGTATGAAACATGCATTGCCCAGCGGCGCGTGAAATATTTGTTTATGATGTTTTGTTTTATTTTTTAAGTATTGCACTATTTTTGTTTACTTTTACTCGCATTATATTTTATGTAATTGTTGCAGATTACATATTTGCTTGTTGCTTCGTAGTTTTGTTCCATTTTTTGGTCTTGTTTTTTTTTTTTTTTTTGCAGTAATTAAGTTTTGTTTACATTTTTATTGACTTTCCAAAACACAAAAACGATGCCAATTTAAAGTGCTCAATCATTTAAATATATGTTTTAGTTCACACAAAATGAAATTGAGTGTTTTGTCATTCAACTTGGCAAGTTTCAAGTTGATTATTCCCAACAAAATGTAACAAGTCACTTGCATGTTAAACTAAAAATTATTTAAATGTTACTTTGAGCTTTTACAACGCCGGCTTCCTGTTCAATAGAGTGCATAAACAGCCGGCGAGTGAAAAAGTCAGACAATGACTTGGCTCGAATTTTTTTTACGCCTATCAAAAGCTCTTGTTGTAAAATTTGATTCAAAAATTAAATTTCATGCGTGTCGCCAAATCACATCGGCCAGTTTGTGGTTTTGCATGTCAATGACTTTGAAATACTAAAAAAAAATGTTTAACTCACAAAAAGTAAAAACGAAATACAAAACCAACATAATTTAAAGCATTAAACGCGTTTTATGGCAGCCGCAGGTCGCAGCAATTGTAAGCGTTTCATTGCCTTGAGCAATTTTTCCAAAAAAACCTAAAAAAAAATAACATTTCAACTTTCCTTAGCCACTTGGCAATCCGCGAATTGTTTAAGTATAACGTTCACTCTTGAATGCTTGCATCATCACTGTAGGCTGCGTTCGAGCCCTGACTTTATTATCAATTGGATTGAATAATTGAGATAATCATAAGTAGCGAATGAGTGAGTAAATGAAAGAAAGCCAAAGTATTATTTAAGCGAAGCAAAAATGTTATTGTTTTTACCGACCTTACTTATCTCATGGTTGCAAATAATATGTCAAAACAATTAAAACAAATCCGCTTCAAAGTCGCATAACTTGAAAATTGAACTTTTTCAATAGTGTAGTAATAGTAATGATCATGGCTGCTCCGCTCATGTTTTCCACGGCTTATAAAACAATGCAGTTATTTGCGGAAGCTTCAGTTTTCGAATAAACAAATTTTTTGTATCCAATATATAAGATTTTATAAACAACATTACACTGCAAGTTTCACTAATTAATTTAAAAAAGAAGTGTTAACTAAAAAGTAAAATGCAAATGAAGTGTTAACCGCAAAAGTTGAATGTTTACACAGTAAATGAACTTGCCTTACCAAAATTATTTGAAACATATTGGAGGAGGGTTTCTTATAATTTGGGGTAAATAAGCCCTCAACCATCCATGCTTGGAAACACAAATTTTAAGCATCATCGTGGTTTGTTTCTGCAAGAATGACTAACTTCTAAGAAACATTGGAAGTGTCATATATTTTTGAGATATTATCTGAAACAATTTTTCTTCTGAGTTTGCTGAATTGAATTTAATATTAAACTATTGATTGATTGGTTAAACAATGCTGGCGTCGAAAAAAAATAATTTGAAAGGAAAACGAAAAGCAAACCGAGAAGTATTTAACCCAAATTCAGTATTTGTTTGGTATTCGTTTCGATTAATTAATTCCCGGCGTACCTTTTATGTTAACTGGCTTAGTTGAACACCTTTCAGGTAATACGCCTTTCGCAAATGATACCAGCCAAATCGGCCAATTCAGTGTCGAAGTTACATGGCCGCGACTCGCGATCCAAATGAAATCCGCCAACAGGATTTAGAAAGAGCGATGGAGAGAGTGAGCAAGCGCAGGCAAAGATTTTATGCGCATGTAATACAAACGTTATACGGTTTATGTGTCTGTACGAGCACTCTGCCAACTTGGAAGCTTTAATGTGTGTTGCAACAGTTTGTAAACAAGTTGCACAACATTTTCTTTTCATTTTCTGCCTTTTTTTGTTTTTGTCTAATTTTTTGTTTTCCTTTTTGTAATTGCGCGGCAAAAGTCGTCATTCAACTTGCAGTTTGGTGCTTGTGGTGCTGTCGATGACGACTTTTGGTTGCAGCGCTGCTGCAGTTATAACCACCTCGAAGACAACTTTTATAATTTTACTTTCAAGTTCAATGCTGTGCAATTGACGGCAAGTTTGAGTGTTGCACTTCTCTCCATCTTTCTTTCCTCAATTTGCAACACGCATTGGTGTTGTTTCAGCAGCGGTTGCTTTTGAATATTTCAATTTGTGTTTTCTTCCTGAACGAATTTTATTTTAATGATGAAAGGCTGAATGAACGAATGCGTTCACCTCCCATTTAATAAAGATTTCTTGTTAACTTAATTGTCACAAATTGCAATTGAACTCATTCGTTCGATCGGCAACAAGGCAATGCAACAACTTGCTATAGTCTTTTTTTATTTATCGCACTTTAATATCCTTGAGGCATGTAAATTTTGCAATTTTCTTCAACAATTCATTTGTTGCATTGCTTTCATTGCTTGGCCACGTCGATTGTGCGCCATTTTGGTTGCAAGTCGTTGATTGCTCCGAGACTTTCGTCTTAATTTGACCAATATAATTTATTTCGACGTATTTCTTTGTTGTAGCGACGGGTGTTGGGTGTTTTTTTTTTTTTTATTTTTTTGAAAGGCAAATATCAACCAGTTATATTTTAATCTAAAATATTCAGAAAGTATATTTGTTTCAACAAAGCCGCCGTCACCAAAAAAATAAATAAATATAATACAATATTTTTTGATTTGCTTATTAAACGCCCAAAAATAAGCTTAAAACGCGTCCGAACAATACATGCCAAAATATTTTGCCTAAGCTGTCAATTTATTCTACTTCAATTTGGCTGCTATTGTTCTTGCCAGAAATACCATACATATTGTACATACTTCTGACCTTTCTCTTTTCGAAACCCGTTTAAATTTCAATGCCTTTACTAATCCAAACACAACAAGTCTTCAACATCCTCCTTGAGAGTGTGATTATTTATGTAGTTAATTAATGTTAAAGTATAAATCAAGACGTTTACAAAAACGGTTTCGGTTTCGATTTCGGCAGCGACTGTCACAGTGCTGATTTTGTAAGAACTTATTTGGTTTTGTTGATTTTTCAGAAGTGAAAGGTGTAGGCAAAGTGATTTCGGCTTGATCGTGTGCATAAATTATGCGTACTTCCTTAAATTATAAACTCGTATACGCTTAAAAGGCGATAAACGCCTAATTAATATTTAAGCCTCAAATATTTAGCTATTGTTTTCGCATAAATTTTTTGTTTTTATAGACCATAAATGCTTACATAATGCCATGGCATAGCATCATCGCATCATCAACGTGTGCCTGTCGCTGACAAACCGTACTCAATTCAACTCGACTTCCTGTAAGAGCGTCAACGAATGTTCTGGTTCTGTCTGTCTAACATGTTTTACATAATAATGTTCATATTCATGATAGCTGCCACCGCATTTAATGTGTCAACTGGCTGGCTGAGCATGCCGTTTCACATTCAGTTGCTAATCCTGTCACTTACGCAACGCCCAACCATGCCCACAAGTGCAGCACTTCATTGTCATTTCGAGTTTTGCGTAAACGGTATTTGTGCACGTATTTCGGATTTTTGTCTTCGAAAGGTATTTTTGCGGATTTGTTTCGCCGCCAACGATGTTCGTTTTTGCTGTTGACATTTTGTAATAATGCGCAACGCTTCGCAGGTGCACAGGTCCATTGCATAATTTTGTTATTTTCACGTTGTTCTATGTTCATCTGTCTCACTGCCGTTTCTGATACACTCGTATATTAAGCTATCGCTCCTGTTTGATTTGTGGCTGCATGTCAATGACCATTTTCCAAAACAAAAAACATTGAATTGCTTATAAGTCTCCATGTGTTTTATTCTGTTTGCAGCTCGCTTGTTCGACCTTGCGCTAGTTAATGTTGAAAACATCGTCGCGCTAAGATTCACATTAACTAAGCAAGTGTGCAACGTAGATCAAGATTTGATCTACTTCAGCTACAAAGTGTAGATACATTTTAAAGCAATTGCAATTAGATAAATATATCCGGTTTTTTTTTTTAACCAAACTTCAATTCAAAATTTATTTGAAGTATGTATAAAGTATGTGAAATATGCATATGCTTAACAAGACTAGTCTAGATTTTAAATCTAAAATCGTCACTTATGTGTCTCTGATCATTAGGCGGTCAACGACATCGTTTTTGTTTTGGTTTTTTTTTTATCAATTTTAAAAAATAACTAAATGTTTTTTCTCTTGTTTAACATGCTTGATTTATGTTCTCAAACGTTTGTTTGTTGATTATTTCGATCAAGCTGAAACTCACACAAGACTCACTTACCCAAAGCCAAAAGACAAAGCCACCAGCAAGAAACCATGGTCACAACGTCTCAGCTGCAAGCAACTTTCCTTTTGATGGCAACTCTTTTTTCAATCTCAAGCCTTTCGCTCGCTCGCTGTTCGTTTATTATGCACTTTATTTATAAAACAAGTTATAGAACATAAACACAACAGTTAACACTTTTAATTTTGAACAGTTTAAGTTTATTGTCTTTTGTTTTTCTATATGGGATCGACTGTTTGACATTTGTTTTATATTATGATTTTACTCAAAAGAGCAAAAGTTTAGAAAGCAAACAATTCATTTTGTTTTTTATCTATCATTCATACATTTAAGGTAGAGTCATTTGCATAAGTTAGATCAAACGACATGCTTTATTGACAAAAACTCTCAAAATGTTGAATGTTCTGGAAACAAGTTTTATTGAAAAACCAAATGAAATATAAATTTTGAATTTAAAAAAGCGTTTTTTATAAGATGAGAATTGATGCACGTTGAATCAAAGAGTTGTTTATTAACAAAAGTTAGCGTCAATAAGCAAAGTCGACCGATCTAACTGGAGAACAAGCTAAAACAACACAGTTGATCATCGATAAAGTGGCAAGAAATTATCTTTGTTTGAGTATAATCAAGTTGACCCAAAAGCAAAAAGCCAAACTATTAACATGTCAATTAATTTAATTAGCTTCATATTTTAGTGTTAAACTATTTGCTAATAATTTTCACGGCAGCTTTTTTAACACATAATTTCACTTTTTTATCTTTTTTCATAAGCCACATTTTTTGCATGCTAATTTTACTTTGTTATTTGAAACGTCGCGTTGTCGTTCAGCTGTCAGATTATTTAATTTTAATATTTGAATTCTTTAAAAAATTTCACTCTGGTTTAAAGTAAAGAAGAGAAAGACACAAAAATGAACACAAGCAATTAATTCATATTTTCATTTCATGCACATCAATTTGACAATGCCGACAGGTGATTATCATATCAAATAGACTGAATCGCAATTTTTGTTTACACTTTATATTTGCTTTTATTTCTTATGTATGCAACATTATTTATGCGTCGTGTTGTTGCCACGGCACGCATGCGCGAATTTCGATTCGATCGACAAAACTGAGCTGAGCGTCGCACGAACACGTTTTGAACCGACGACGTTTAAAGTGAGACTGAAAAGTTTGTCAATATCGTTGCGACTATTTGAAGTCGAGCAAACAAAACTAAAAGTGTTGAGTTTCTTGTCGGCGCACTGCGTTATCGACAACTGTACTGGCTGTACTAGTTCGAGCTCTCTTTGTTTTTCGCTCTCCCTTTATCGCTCATCAGTGCAATTTCGATCGTGTGCGCCACAATCGTTGACGTCGCCGTTGACTGATTATGAAGACATATTGCCGTAGGTCAGGTGATTTTTTGTTGTTTCTGTTGAACAAACATTTGCAGATCTATTGATTTGACTGGGATACTAATGACTTCATTAACCGATTGACAACTGTCAAACGGCAGCAACTATTATAGATTTTGTCTTTTTAATTCATTGTTATCAATTTTTGCAATTTACAATAATTAAACATCGCCTATTCTTTATATTATTAAACTTTTCTGTACTTTCTTATCCAATCGACTTCAGGTAGCCTATGCAGTCGATCTTTAGCCTTTCACTCAACCAAAACTTAGCCTCGAACTTTCTTTCGGCCATACAAAGTACTGATTTCCCATAATTGTTTTTGAAATTAATAGTAAAAAAAAGTAATACTGAAGAACTTGAATGAGCACGCACCAATTTTTTATCGCCAGCATCGCAGATAACTTGAGATTTATTTCAGGTTTGCACGCGATATTTATTAACTTCAGCTGACCTAGCTCAGAAGCACACAAAACTACAATTGTGAATGAGAAAAGTGAAATTTTGTTTAATTAAATGCCATAAATCATAATAATTATTATCAGTGACAAGTTGTGCCTGGTCTTGGTGAAGGTGTTTTTTGTTTTGTTCGTAAATATTCGAAATGAATGGAGTTGTTTGAAATTTTTAAATGCGTTTCGAATTGTAAACAATAAAATTGTTGAATTTTTTAATTTGCTGCTTGCATGACTTAGTCATGAGGTCGCTTCACAAACCATTGAGATTGTATCACTTAAAATTAAGGTGAAACACTACATTTAAAGAGCTATGTTCAGGCAGCTAATACCCACCGTTTACCAAGTCACAACCTACTTATTTTTGAACTCATACGTGCAGCTAAAACGCCCACCAAAACAAAGTGGAAGTCAGCACGTGCTTCATAGTTCAAAACTCATCGCTGGAGATCAACTGTATTAGGACAATGATTAAACCACTTGAGGCATTTTGTTTTACCGACAGCTCTTGAACAGCTTTCAACTTTGCGCTCGCTCAACACTTCACAACAACATGCCTAAATCGAGAGAAGAAACAATCGAGCTTTGTCTTACAGCGGCATGTAACTTCATTGCTGCCACATGAAGTTGGCGCTCATGTTGAGTTTGAAAGCGCACGATTGTCTTTCCGTTGACTGACTGAATGGTCTTTAGCTGAGTTTGAGGCGCACTCTGCAGCTCACTTTAAGCTTAAATGCTTCAATTAAGACGAGCGTATTTGGTTCTTCACATTCATTTGCCTGCGGCTAAACATTTATTAAGAAATTGTGCGGCTTTGTTTTTGACTGAGCATAATTTGGATATTTACAATTGGTTGAATTGAATCGAAATCTTTGAAATATTGTTTTCAATGACCTCAAAAACTCAACCGTATTTCGTGTGTGAGCGTTTGACTGTTGTTGTCTTAGCAGCCAAGCGAAATATCCTGTTTGAATATTTTTAACACAGTTGATTCCAATTAAAACTGCGTTCATCTGCTTTGCTGGCTCGCACTGTCACAGCAAATAAAACAGGGGGCGGAGTAGGAGGAAACAAGGCGAAGCCATTGCTGCATAAGCCTTCTTTTATTCGCCACAAAATAGAAATAACAAGCGGAGTCGTTTCAGTTTGTGCTCTTATAACAAGCCGAAGGCGTCAAACCGCCGTAAAAAAAAATATCGGTTGAGAGTTAAAAAATACTACTGGCAAAGGTGAAAATGAAGCGTAAAAAATTGCATTTCAAAGTGCTGCGCGCGAAGCTTAAATGGCTTTGAATTGTTTTGTGGTGGCATAAAAACCAAAGCGACAACAGCAACAACAAAAACATCAAATACAACTAGCGCCAACATCATGACTACAACAACAGCAACAACAACGAGGAGGACGACGACAACATCGACGACTCTGTTTGACATTGTTGCTGGCCATTTGAATGTGACTTGCGGCGGCAAAAGCCGTCGACATGGACATGGACATGAACGTCGACGCTCAGCAAAAGGATAGTTGAATAGAAATGCAAGCACAAGTTGCAAATCACGCGTACAGCGTTCGTTCGTTCGAATGGCTTTGATAGTTGCTTTCAGCTTGTTTTTCTCCTTTCTTGCTTTTTATAACGCGCTGCCACAAAGCTGGGCCAACAGCAACAGCAACGGCAACTGCAACAAATCTCACACAGAACGCGACTGTGGAAAGGAAAACGTTAACCTGAAAATAAAATACAAAAAATTATGATCGAGCGAGTGAGGCGAGTGAAAATCAATTGGCATTTCAATTGGTTCGTTTGTGCGCTTGGCTTTGACTTATAATTGAAAAATATCAATTGAAAATACTAAAAAATAGAAACTTGACTTTTCTTACATAGTCCAAAAGGAAAAATTATTTTCTATTTTTGTTGTTGTCAAAGGCATTGCAAATATTGTTTGTGGACTTCGCCGAACCGTTTGAAAAGTAGCTTATATAAACGCTCAGTCATGTCGTTGCATTTAATAAAACCATCAAATTTTCTCCACCGCACACACAACAGTCTGTCACTTTATTTGGGCTAGGCTTTTGTGTGCATGCATAACTATGTGAGTGTGTGTGCGTGTGTGTGTGTGTGTTTGAGTACGAGTGCATTGAAGCACTTAAATGTGTAAATGCAATAAAGCAAAACTTGCATGCATCGCCACATAATGTTGCATGTGTTGTTGCATTCATTTTGCACTTAGCTGTCATGTGCATGCAATTTCAGGTGCGTTATGTGCATCACGATATTGTTTTGTGCAATTGTTGTGTTGGTCTGCTTGGGTAGTGTGCATCAGTAGGAACAGCAGTAGCAGTAACATGAGCAGCAGAGCGGCTTCTTTACCAACAGCAACACCATCGATGGTGGCAGCAACGGTATCAACATCACACTGCCAACGAATTGAGTTGGCTTAACCAAACCGCTGTTGCAGCAGCAATTATAGACATGCACATGCCACGCGCCTTGCTCCTCAACGAACATTTGGCATTTGTGCATCTATAACTTCCTCGTCGCTACATGCTCATTGTTAACTACGCTTGATGCTCAGTCTGGTCTTGCATGCTGCTCCTCGTCTATAAAAAAAACATATTATGTGATTTTGGTTAAATTACGCATAATTTAGTGTTGCATAAAATCTGCTGTGGCTTTCGGTTGTTTTACACACCATGCACAATAAGCCAGCCGATCTTATTGTTTTAGGGAATAATATATTTGGCACGCATAAAACCCTTTTAACTAACTCCGTGTGCCTTTGAAAGAATACATTTAATTCAATTGATAAATTGCTTTGCAAAAATATGAGCCACATGTTACTTTGTGCAACATGTTGCAATATGCATGTAGCGTCACAGTTATGTCGTTTTGCGGAATGCCTGCAAGCTTGAGTGCTGCATTTTTTGTGACCAACTAACCGACATTTGGTTGCATTACTGACTGACATGCCGCTGTCAATACTCTTTATGGAAAAAGCGCACATAATACCATCTTCATTACAATGAAAATGAAAAAGTGAAAACTCTGTTCGCTGCACACAATTGTTTTATGAATGAAAATGTAATTTACACTTGCCGTTGCTGTTGCAGGTTGCATGTTGCGTGACTTGCTTCATCATGTTGCCCCACACGATATTCGATATTAAAAATCATTGATTGGTTATTTCTTGCGCCATTTCGCAACAGCGCCGCATGTAAATGAAGTTGTTGTGGCAGAATGCTTAAAATACTTTGCCTAGTGTTCATTAATACGTTTGTCTGAATCATTGTAATGGAGGAATTGCTGCTTTGCTTTGTGCAGGCATCTTAGTAGTTTATCCTTTCACATTTCGTTTGTGTATCTTAAAGAGACAACATTCACCTCCATCAATAAAAGCAGTTTAATTATAAAATGATAAAAAAAAAAACATTTCTTAAAAATGTTTAGCTGACCACTTTTTTTTAGCAGATCCAATCACTAAGCATCTGTTAAATTCAATAGCAGCCAAGCGATTTGTTGCCACACCTGAGTGGCGACTCTTTGAGACTTGTTTTAGTGAATTGTTCAAACGCTTTCGTGTTAGCATTGAGTCCGTCAGCCTACATATGTACAATTCATATGTCTTACTTCTTGAGGTTGAAGTTGATGGAGGAAACATTTTAAAACTGTTGACAGTCGTTTTTTTAAATAAGTTTGTAAGGACCGGCATCGTTCCAAACCAAAATTAAATAAATGAAAATTAGTTTTAATACTGGCAGAGAGAGTTTTTCGATTCAGCTTAAATTTCTTACCCTTTCTAAACTTCTCTTATATACCTTTGAAGACTTATAAGACGCTTCCTTCTGGGTGTAGCGTACATTTTTGTTTTTCACAACAAACATCGGTGTATGACAAGTATCTAATATGTGAATCAAAGTTGACTCTTTCAATTTTTCTTCACTTTTGTGCAAAAATATTCATTATTGTTGTACTATTTCGTGCACGTTTTTTTGTTGTTGTTTTTTCTATGTTTCCTTCTACTAATATTTGCTATCAATCAGCAAAAACACAAGTTCTTGCAGCGTACATGAGTCTAACTCATGCAACATTTTATAATAGCTCATACGAGAATGTCATAACTTTGAAATGTAACGAATCACAAACAGCTGCTCGAGCACTTGTTGTTGATTGAACTTTTTTGACAGCGGTGGGGCGATTGTTGTGTCAGTGTTTACGACTGCAACCTCACAAAGATTTCTGTTGCAGCTGCACTTGCAACGCCGCTCAACTAAACAAAGCTCGCTTGATCGGTAATGATCAGCTTTTCTGCTTATACGCTGTCCGCTGGTGATCTGCGAGTTCAGTCTTTAGTGGCGAATGGCGTTTTTCTTTTTCTGCCACTTTGTCAATAGCCAACATGCTGTCATTTTTGGTTGAAACTGAACTCAGTCGTTGGCAACTGCAGTGAAAGTTGGCTTTGTTGGATTTTCAAATTTGTTGTTAATTTTTCGATAATTACTTTTAGTTGGTGATTGATTTTTTTTACAAATATTTTTATACATTTATAAAAAACAATTTCAAACTCGAATCTACCAATTCGATAATATTTACAATTACTTTTTGAATGAATTTATGTCAATTTACTTGTCAGAAGTCAATAAACTTGATTAATTTCATTTCAATGCAACTATTTTTTCAGTATTCAGTAATTAAAATCGGCTCGAGTCTTTGTGTTAAGTTCAATAGCATTTGAATGGTGTAATCAGATTTAAATAAGCAGCTAACAACCACAACTAACTCTGCTCGCTGCTGCACAAACACTTTCGATGTCAATGAGTTACATAAGCAAATACGCCCAAACAAAGTAAAAGAAGGGCAAGAAACTTAGGGATTCGGCTAAAATTATTTTTTGTCTGCCAAACAAAAGTTCCGTAAATCTTCACACTTTTACAATGCAATCATACGCTTTCTTCATCTTCTTTAATTCAACAAATGCCGCCTACGGTGAACTGTGGCTATCTTAAAGCACACTCAACAGTTTGTGACCCCTCACAAACATAATTTTTATAAACTGCAGTTGGTGGCTATCTCATATTTGTATGGTGACAAGAAACAAAATTGATTCGTATTCGTATAATCAAATATATTCGGCAATATAATAATACGGATAAGGTTAATATTATCCATGTAACCTTCGCTGCTGCTTTTATATCTCGTTAAAGGCTTTTCCGTTTTCGACCTGCTGGTTTGGTGATCATTTAAAAAAAAAAAGAAAAAAACTGACAAAAAGTTAGCTGGGCTCAACCGGGATTTGAACCCGGGACCTCTCGCACCCAAAGCGAGAATCATACCCCTAGACCATTGAGCCTCTTGATTTTTGTGATGTAGAGAACACTTTTGATAGTCTATGTGTATTTATTTCATTGAGTAGGAGTGAGCGACTAATGGCATTTTTTATGCAAATCACGGTCGGTCTTTTTTTTTATTTTTGCATGTGGAAAAAACTTCACTATAAATACATCAGTAAATTTGTTGTTGTGTTTTTATTTTCCAATTCCGCCTGACCGCATGCATCATACAAATTTCTTACTTTTTCTATAGCATACATTTTGGCTGTACGTATTTCGCGCTAAGTCAAACTGGGAAGAGTTCTCATTTTCACTTATCATTATTATTTTTGTTATTGAGTCATGTTGCTTTATGTGCCAGTTTTTTTTACTCTTACAAAAAGAGCATATTAACTTTGTAATGAAGTTTGCACTACGAGGGGAGTTGATATAGACATTTCCGTTCGTCTGTCTGTTTCAATGCGAGCTCCTCCTAGCGTTTTAAAGTTAGCATAAAAGATAAAATGCAGACAATTTTCATATTTAAATCAGCTTGATCGGATCACTATAACATATAGCTACCATTGGAACGGTCGGTCAAAACTAAGGGTTTCTTGAGAAAAACTTTTTGTATTTTATTAATCCTTGACTAAATTTCGTCGAAACGCGAAGGATCAAAATTGATTTGAAAACATAGTTTTTTTCATTTTTATAAGAAATATTATCCTATACAACCCGCTTTCAGCTTTGAAAAAAATTAGCACTGATTTTATATTTAATTTGGTTTTTCTTTCAATTGAACTGAATTCACTACTTTGTAACTTTTTATTTTAGACACAAAGTATTGAATTTACACAACAATTGCAAGAAAATTCACACTTGTGCAGCGTTACTCAACGAATCTTTGGTAAAGTTAATTAAATTACAACTGACATACTTTGATTGACACTTGTAAGTTGTTACTTACAAGAACATAATACATTGTATAAATTATATTTCTTATTAAATTGTGTTATAATTTAAATGACGTTTGCGGCATACGCCACTTGAAAGTCTCTGAATAAAACATTTTCAGAAGCACTTATTTGGCACTTAAACTGATAAAAATTAATTATTTGATTTCGGGTTTGTTTACAATTAAGATTTTGTTGCGATGACTTATCAATGCCGTTAATAAAAGCGGAAACCCTAAAAGTTTTTTCCCAGTTTAGTTTTGTGTGTCAATGAAAATAGTAACAAGGCTTAGCCGCACTGAAAGTATTGGGAAATTTAAAAATGAAACTACCCATTTTTTATCCTCCGACAAGCTATGACGCCGATCAAAAAGTTTGGAATGGAGCGCCACAACCACGAGCCTACTACGCCGAGGACGTATCCGTGGGCGAGATCGTCCATGAGGAAATGCGTCGGCATCCGAAAAACATTGCACAGATATCCTACACAGAGAATACAGTTTTGAGCAACGGTGAATTGCTGACGAATGCGACACGTGTGGCGATCTTCCTTCGGAACATCGGGATTGGTCAAAACGATATTGTCGGCATAATCGCGCGGAATACAACACATTTGGCGGCAGTCGCCTACGCTTGCTGTTTTAACACGACAGCTTTCCATGCATTGTCCCTTGAATATGACTCGGAAATGATAGCAAGCCTTTACAAAGACACACAGCCGAAGATTATTTTCTGTGATGGTGGCGACGATTATTTGAAAATAAAAGAGGCAACAAAAGGATTCCTCAACGATGTGCTTATTTATACGATGAGTCAACACGTACACGGCGTGCCGACTATATTGGACATATTAAAGAATACCCCGTTTGATATTTTGTATAAGCCAAAGCAACTCGAAAACGATGGTAATAAAGTACTCGCCATACTTTGTACATCTGGCACAACGGGCTTTCCAAAAGCCGTCATAATCAACAACGGTCGAAAAGTCTACGATATCGGCAGGTTCCTATCATCTGACGATGTGCAATATTCACACAGTACTCTGGACTGGATAACAGGTGTACGCACGCTCATTATGAGCGGAATTTACGGTGCGACAAGGATCATAGCGCACGAACCCTTCGATACGATGCAATTCCTCAAAGCTGTTCAGCGTTATAAAATCACTTCGATAATGCATGCACCCAATCAATTGGCGGCAGTAGTGGAATGCAATGAACTCACGCCCGAGACGTTAGAAAGCGTGCGCTACTACATTTGCAGCGGTGGCAAAATATCGCCGGTATATTTGGAGAAATTAGCAAAATTCGCAAAGCATGCGTATATATCACAGGCCTACGGCATGACTGAACTGAACGGCAGTATAAGCTCAAACATACACTGCAGCGAGAAACCCAACTCAGTTGGACGTCTCAACGTCGGCAATAAAGTGAAAATACTGGATGACAATGGCGATCCGCTGGGCCCAAATGAAGTTGGTGAAATTTTATGTAATAATAATCTTCAATGGCTTGGCTACTATAACAACGAGGCAGAGACACGAAAAGTGTTCGATAGCGATGGATGGTACCACACCGGCGATTTGGGCTATTTCGATGACGACAATTTTCTATATCTTGTGGGACGAAAGAAGCATATGCTGAAGTACCAAAATTTTATGTATTATCCCCATGAAATAGAGAAAGTTATTTTACAAATGAGCGCAGTGGCTGAGGTGTGTGTCTTCGGCGTTTGGAGCGACTTTGATGGTGATGCGGCGGCGGCAGCGGTTGTACCACGGCCTGGTGTGACTACGCTGAGAGCACAAGACGTTGTTGAATACGTGGCAGCGCATATGAACTACAGACAAAAGCACTTGCATGCCGGTGCGATGATAGTAAATGAACTGAAACATAATATGAATGGAAAAATCGACAGAGAGGCAATAAAAGCGGAATTTATGTCAACAGGAGGCAAGCTCGAGAATGGTCACGCGTAGATTAGAACTGTAGTTGCTGTTAACGATATATAATTTTTTGGTGAATACGCAAATTGCGTGCTAAATTGCTTTTCTTTGTTATTTCCAAAAAGTATTATTATCAGCCAATGCTAATAATACATTTTATAGTAATTATATATTTTTAGTTTAATTATTTCCCGTTTTTCAAAAGTGCAATAAATCCGATGGCTTTTTCTGCTTGTTTTGTTGATAAAGCTTTGAGTACTTTTAAAGTGTTACCGTCACACGGTGAGGCCAAAGAATAAACACAACCTTTGCGACTTTCGTAATAAACATATTTTTAAATTTTGGCTGATAGCAAAATTGGGCATTTTTATTCTTATTGTCCACCAAAGTTAAAAATCAGATAGTTCTGAAATCAATTTCCTCCAGAAAACTACAAATGTTAGAGACTTGATAATTATAAAGTAGTACTTAAATAATAAAAAAAAATATCGGCAAATTTTACTTAAAAGTTCAATTATTTTATTCTATAAGCTTATGATAGATTGACATGATTCGGTAGGGTTTATTATATTCTAAACAATCTGGATGTGTTCAATAGAAATATTTTTTTTTGACCGGGTCTCCTTTCCATGAAAAAAAAGGGATGAATGTAATGTGTCAACGTGCTGTACATGATAATTACTTAGCCCTCTGCGTAGGCCGTCTTATTGCACCTTATATGGATGGCCGAATATGCTTAAACTATGTGAATACTTATGATGGCCTAAATTACGCTAACATGTATAGCCGAACTTTTATTATATAATGTTATAAGCTAATCTATGCGCTGCGCACAAAACTCTAGCGAAAAACTTGACCGCACTCTCACTCATACTCGATATATTATTTCAATAGAATAGCTAACAGAATGGAACGTTTTAGTTGAAAATGTCATCGACCAATTGTTTAGTTATAATTCGATGTGGTCGTGTGGGATTCACCTTTGGTCGCTGATAGAGTCGCGCGTTGATCGCATAGAGACGTGGCGAGAGATCGCAGCGCACATTGAACCACCAATCACAAACGAAAACCGCCTGTGAGAATTGCGTGCCATTTGGACAGAGGAACGACGCCTGACGACCGTCGATGTCGCAGTAGTGCCAGCCTGTGAATGATTTAACAATAATATTACAATAGATCATCACTTTGTTTAAAAATATCGCTGGCATACCTTGGCATCTAGTCTCCATGTCCGCAAAGAAACCCGGATACGGTTGCTCGTCACAGTAGAAGTTCGTGTAGGGTATGGCCGACAGTATGGGATAATCAACGCCAGGCCGTCCTGAAAATATGTACGAATTGTGGGATTTATTTATTCGTGTTCTGTATTCATTGGTACATTGGTACTGTTATTGTTTTTATTTAGTTCGCCGCTACCAAGCTCAATTAACAAAACGCCACATCGTCGTCAGAAAAGCCTGTAGAAAAAGTGACATTTTTTGTTGCCATACTGCTGTGTTCCTTACTCCCTGTTGTTGCTGCATTGGATCCATTATATTTCCAATCAATTCTCACTTCATATGCAATGCAAAAGAACTTTTGCCTGCGGCGTTGTTTTCATTGCACTTTTTTTTTGTTTTATTATTATTATCAACGCTTGTTTGCTATACAAAACATAAACAAAAACAATATGGTGTATCCAAGTGTCAAATGCATGCGGCAAAAACAGCTTTCGTTCGTTGCCTCAATAACAAAAATGAAATAAAAAATCCGAAAAGTCCGATTTCGAGGCGTGCACTAATAAATGAATTTACGAGTAGATGCACTCAGTCGAGATACAATTTTTTAGGCAAAAGAAAAATATATTTTTGTATTAGACACGACATTCGAACGAGTCCGAGTAAAGCGCACAAGTAACAGATACAGATTGCTATATTTAAGTGTTGCTTTTATAAGACATGATTTAACACACACCTGGTATTGATTTGCCCAGTTCCAAATATTCCCGCACTGATGGACTTAGGAAGTTTGTCGGTATCTCAGGCAGATCCTTCTCTTGGCTGCCGCTGTCCTCGTTCTCCAAGTCCTGCTGTGGCTCAGGCTCAAAGTTGACGGGTTCGGGTGCTCGCGGTCGCTTAGCGCGCTTCGAACGAACTGTTTCACGGCAATCTAAAAGTAAAAAAAAAAGTCAAAAATTTATATTAAATAAAATATTTATTAATAAATAAATAAACTGAAGAGTGTATATTCTAAAGTTCAAGGATTTTGTTCACTTCTAGTAATTGTTCAAATCATTTAAACTTTTCAATTTCAATTGTTTTAAAAAAAATAGCAAAAATATAACAACAAATAAGCAACATTGCACAAATGTCATGTTTGGGCGGTTTGTTTTTTTTTTTTATATGAGCACACCCAAATCATTTGAAAACAATAAAGAACACAAAATCGGCTTTTCCGAAGGTTTGATACTCTTCACGCTAAATTTTCATTTATAATTTTCATGTCATGCCTTACTATCGGCATAAGTCTTGATTTGACAATTTTGAAAGCCTTTCTATGGCGGTTTCTATTTCTAGGGGTCGGCTCTTGGGTATTAAAATATATATTCCGTCTTAATTTCATTTAAGTCATATATTTTTGAAAAAAGAAAAAAAGTTATTTAATTTCTTGATTTTTCATCTATTGCTCTTCATCCTATGAGAGCTGAAAGTCACAGTAATTTGATCATGCCTGGTCCGCCAAATGATAATTCCCCTGAAGTAGAGGTTTTCTTTAGTTCGCTACAAAATTACAATATTTTCACACTACGTGAAGAGTATAAAAATGTTGAGAAGTTCGGCAGTTTCATTAATTACGAATATAAGATTATGTCACAACAGACAACAGACGTCAACAACAACAACTTTGACCCCCAAACTGGTGTTTAGGGCGTATTTAAATGGTGTCGTTGTTGATCCAGCGTTGACATGCTCGCTACACTTCCCTGCCCCGCAGAGTGTTGTTGGCCATTGTGTCGCCGCTGTTGGTTTGGTTTCCACATAAATATATGTATGTATATTTTGTGTTCATGTAATAATTATGTGTGAGAACATTTCGCAATCTGCGCATTCGCAATCAGCAATAATGTTGTCTGACTTACTCAATTGTCTCCTCTCTCTTGCTACTTGAATATCAGCCAGCTTGACTGTATTACTCATACGACGCGTCAGCCCACTGTGTTGCTCGTTGACCTTGCTTTGCCTTGTCTTGTCTTGCCTCGTCTGTCCGTCCGTCTGTCTGTCTCATGTTCAATCTTGTCGCATGCGAATTGACGCTTCACACTGCTCTTTTCGGCATACAATACATTTCAGTTAAATGCAAGTTTCACATGCGAAAATGTCATCATGTGCCGACTGCAACAAGGTGAACGACAGTTTTGGGTTGCTTTTTTGTTTGTTTTTTTTTTGTACTTATGTCGTGTTCTTTTGTCATCGGCGTGTTTTGCTGCAATTATGTATCGCATGTATGTTTTGCTAAACACGCCGTCGGCGAAACTTGTTCTTAATTTCATTTAACAAGATTTAACAAGTAAACGCGTTTTTAATTCGATTTCATTGCATACACACATACCTGCCTATGCCGCTGATTATAACGACCTTAACCTTGTTCTGCCGTTCGTTCGTTGATCAAAACGAGCGATCACGTTGCTCTACAGTCTTGTCAGTTTTATTATTTCATTAAAATTTAGCAAGTTAAGTAATAAAATAAGTCAAAAGCAATTCGCATTTGCCAAAGCATTGAATTGTTTCTTGTTTTAATTACTTTCGGTTGGCAAACATTAACTCTCGGATAAATCTAATTTATTCTGCATGTGTTCGTTCTGCATTCGAATCGAAGCTTCAACCATATAAATCAAACTTTTAAAATGCCACAAACCAAACTGATAGAAAACTTCAAGACGACAATGCTTAACAAATTTATGCTGCTTCTTTGGCTCGTGCCGCACGCCGCCCCGGCAATGGCTGAGAGCGACACGTCCCTTGCCTGCGCTGCTGCGCCAAGATTAATATGGTGCGCTGCCGTTTTAATGCCAACCGATAAGCAGCAGAGGGCAATTTATGTGCCATTATTCACTTCAGGACGTCGCAGCATGTGCAGCATTGCCTTGATGCCGAGAAGGTAGCGTCTTTCCGCCGTTGCCGCTGCCGACTGCACTGCTAATGTGCACATTGGTGCATGTTGTTCTTTGTGTGCGTGCGTGTGTGTAATCGCCTCTAATCGTCTATTTATGAGTACGTTTAGAACAACGAATCGAAGCGACACACACACACAATGACACTTGCACCAAGAAAGAACGAAAGGTGTTGTCTAGGCAGCCACAGGATGCATGCAACAGGCGCTGCTGATTGCACACGCCTACTCACATCTTTGAGTTATGAGCCTTGTGATTTGTTGTTCGCTTTGTCTTTGCTTAATTGGCTGCAATGCCAATATTATGCCAAATTAAAGTCACTACCAAAGAGAGGGGGAAAGAAGCAAAACAAATCAAAACTGGCAAACGGAAATTTAAAGTTAAATTCAATTAGAATTGTGAAAAAAAAAAGGCGCTTATTTAATTTTGTCTTCATGGCACTTTTTGTTCGTCTGAGCCGCCGTAATCATTTTAATTGTGATCATTCGTGCGCGCAAATCTGCACAATCATGCTGGCCGGCGAGCGACTGTGTGAGTCGACGACTTCTTCTCTGCCCGACGCCGACAACGACAATCTTGTTTTGTTGTGCTATGCTGTGTTCGGCTTACTTGCGACACACAATGAGCGCTGCGGACTTGCCACCGATTGCGGCGCCATTACTCAACGGCCGTGCCAAAGGGGTGCGCTGATTTCATACAAGTTGACCGAGCCGCCAAGCCGGATTGTTTTGGCCAACGCAATGCGTGCAGTTCGACTTAAGTTTGCTCGAAGTGCTTTGTGTAATCGATGCCATTTCCATGCCATGATATTTTCGCACTTGGGTGTGTTCTGTATTAATTTTTATAACTATTGGCGAAGTAATTGTTAGTTCGATAATTGTTTCATGCGTCTGAGAAAATTTCACGCTTGATTGCGTCAATCGATGAGAGCAAATTTTCATTTCATTATTATTTATATTATTAAGTTTTAATTATTTGAAACGTAATAAATATTCTGTGCGTTAAAAACTAAAAAAAAAAACCTCATTTTTTATGTTGTGCACACAATTTGTTATTTAATTAAATACAAAAATAAAATAAATTACACGCAGAGGACCGGACCGTGTACAGTAAATAATCCGAAAAGAGTCAAGCCAAAATAAATAACCACATAAACAACAAAAATCAGCGTCATAATTTACACATGAAAAACAACAAAATATGAGTACTTAAAAATAAATTAAGCTCATTATTTAATTGAACTCGCGTTGTGTTGTGTTGTGTTGTGTTGATTACCACAAGCAACTCATTACGTGCCGCGCGGTGGCACACGTCGTTGCAGTCACTTAATGAGCAATGGCAAAGGATATGCGACAATGAAAAAATATTGAAATTATGTAAATCACTTTTTTTTTCCCCTCCCCCCGTTTTTTTGTTCTGTGTTGATGATTGTCGACGCTTCGGTTTGTTTGTTTGTTTGGTGGGTAATAAATACATACTTATTATACTTCCGTGGCAGTTTTATTTCTTTTGAATACACCGTTTTTTCGGTTTAATAAAATAGACTGCGTCCTTTTTGTCTGCTGTGGTGTGGTGTGCCGAGTGGATCGCTAAAAGGCGAATGCATCGAACCGGTCCGCAAGTCAATTTAAACTGCTCCACCTTAAATCTGTCGTTAGCTTTTCATATGTACATACGTTGCTTTTATCTTTAGTGCAACTTCATGCCGTCACGATTTTCACATCACATACTTGTACAATTGCACGCTTATGGATTTTTTGTAAGCCCCTCTCAATATTGCCCACAATGCGCTCCTAGTTCTGTCTGTCCGTCTGTTTGCCTGTCGGCCGGCCTCTGTTCGTATTGGTTAAATGGATTGCATAAATGTTTGTTTTTGCATTACCTTTTTTTGCTTTCGGTGAAACAATACAAACTCGTTTTAATTTTCTTGATTTTGTCGTTTTCTCATAAAAGCTTCGAATTTTCTTGCTAAAAATCGCCCAAAGTGAAAAAATAGTCTCGGCAATTCGCCAAACACTTTGACTCTAAGAAATATTATTTTATTATTATTTTTGTTTTGTTTTGTTGTTGTTGTAATGTGCAAACAGTTTGTAATATTGTTAGCAAAACAAATGCTTTTAAGTATAACCAATTTTGTATGACTTTTGTAGGTTTAACTTTTTTAACGTCTTTGAAAATGTATGTAAATCGCCGCATAATAAAATTATAAACAATTCAATGTTTAGAACGGTTTTTCAAAAACCGTTATTCGATTGTTATCTGCCGTGTCTGTGGCTTGAAAACACTTCTGGCCTTTGTTTCTACCATTCTGACAAAGTGCTTTGGTTCTACTATGAGCGCGCCCAGCTGGCGTTGTCTGCCGCTGCCAGCCTGGCTAGTTGGCTCGACTGAGCCGCTTAGTTGGTCATTGGCGGCTTGGGTAAGTTTTATGGCACGCTGTCGGCGCTTGAAGGTTTTAGTTTGGCGTGAAGCATAAAATCTCAATGGATCGGTTGTGTGCGTGGTCGGTTTAATGCAGTGTGCAGTTAAAAGAGGCGCGCCTTCACCTTCCTTACAATTCTTTAAGTAGTTTTACAAACCAAAGTCAATGGCCAATTTTATAAGTTCGTTTTATTCGTTGATCTGCGAATTGTTTAATTTACAAGAAGGTTATTATAAACTCCTTAATTCCACGCATCAAAAGAATTATTAAATTGAATTTTATTTTATTTTGAGCACTCGTTGGGTCGTTAAAAATTATCGTTTGATTGTATGCATGATTGTTTTTAATAACGATTTTTTAATTAGCAATCGGTGGCACGTAGGCCGCCTGCTGCATTCGCATCTGCAAAAAGTCGCATTTGCCCAAACAATTGTCCGTTTCATAATATTAATTTGGCTTACACAGACAGTCACGCATGCAGTATGGACGAGATGACAAAAGACTGGTTTCAGAGACTCATGGCAATTCACGGTTTCTATCATGTAGCGTCATAATTATTAAATTTCAAGTCGAAATTTTGGCATGTGCTTCTTCTAGCTGCCGGATCTATCGGTACGATCTTGTTAATTATCTTGAGTTGAGCGAGAAGACTACTTTCGGATTTTCCTACCTCTTGGGTGGTTTTAAGCATAGTCAATAAGTCATAGTATCCTGAATAAAGATTCAATTGGCATATTTTAACATTGAATACAATACTTTTTCACTTATCAACTTACCGATAAACATTTTCATATATAAAACAAAAATTTATTAATTGAATCTCTGGAACGTTTCCTCATTTGAATCAATGGATTCGAAATAGTTTTGACAGCTTGTTAAGCGTCAATTTAACCTCAATCAAATTTGGAATTTTTTATTGCGGCAACTAAAAATTCCTGCCACACATGCTGTTTTGCATATGTCAGCTGGGCGGCGCGCAATTTAACATTTGGATTACTTTTTCTGTCTTTGGCTTTTATAAATATTTGCCACATTGCACATTGCGTATGACAACCGCATAAATTGTTCGTATTTTTTTATTTATTTCTTCTCTGTTACACTTGGCACATGTTTTCCTCACTTGCCGCCGCCTCGACCACAAGACGAAAACGCAATTTTCGCAGTTTTCAACGCTTGGGCTTTGTTGCTTTTTGTTCTGTTATCCGTTTATAAATCAATTTAACTTGTCTATGTAAATGGATTTGTATATTAATTTTTTTGTTTTGTTTTTGGGAAAAGATAACCGAAAAATGCGTGCAATGCAAGAATTATTTGATTTGAGTTTTGTGCTTGATCTAATTAAGTTTGTTCCAAACCAAATACATATATGTAACAGCTAGAAGAAGGGAACTGAGATCCCATGAAGTAAGTATGAGTTAGATCAGAACGACGAAAGAAAACAATCAAGGCTGTTCATCCTGTTAACCGTCGTTACTAATGACATTTGCACTTCAAGTTTGTAGGAATTTGCGGCACGCCCACTCCTCAACACCGACGCAGTACCGCCCCTTTTTGAAAAATCTATAACTAGAAACATGAATATATACTCCTTAAAGACTGGACACCACATAATATCCCAACCTCTTTGGTTTTACCAACCATCTATACTATCTAACTATTTTTGCAATAAAATTTTGAAACTTTTGACTGATGTTCCTGAAATTTCGAGCAATATTGTGATGACCAAATTCAGATGAATAACTTATTTTCTGATTTGGCTCGTCACATCACCATCATATGTAGGACTATTATAATGTCGAGTATATTGAACTATTTATTTACTTTTTTGTGTGCCATTTAAAAATAATAACTTAATTTTTAGCAAAAAGCCAAACTTCATTTAACCTTTATTAATAATTATAACTTTAACTGTTAGCGAATGTTACCCTTTTCGAAGCCCGCATTTTGCTGCGAACTAATCGGTTTACGAGCATGTATGACATTTACGATAAATTATTGCGCTGCAAATGTAAGGCGACAGCTAAAATCATGGTTGCGTGATAACAATGGCAACAACACAACACCAACGACACACACACACACACACACACACACACACGCTCATGCCTTGACAGCGCTGCTGCCATACAAATCTTCATATCGATGATTAAACCAGGCAAACGTTTTCTTGTCATATAAGCGCCCATAAAAGTTTCCGTTTCACATTAACGCTTAACAAAGAAAAAAATGCAAACGAAATGAAAAGAAAAGCGAAGCAAAGCAACGAAGAAGAAGCACAAAAACGAATTGGCATAAACTAAGAAATGCTGCAACAAAACGGTTTCCTCGTTGTTGTAACTGTTGTAGGGCAATAAATTTTAACAGCTACAACAACAAGTGCTTTGCGGCATACTTTTGAAAATCATTTGCATGTTGTTTGCTATTGCCGTTGTTGTTGTTGTTGTCGCGTTGTAATACATTGCGGATGCGCAATATGTACTAAGAAGACTTAAGTGTTCAATAAATTAAGTATACGACCGTCTGTACACAAATATGCCCGGGGAATGTGTGCCAACATTGCGTCAATCAATTCGTTAGACCAAAGCAAAAAAACGTTAAAAAACAGAAACAAAAGTGTAAATTTAAATGAATTTCATTGCAAACTAATAATGCTTTGCTATAAAAAGAAGTTGAAAGTGGTCAGCCTAAACCCTTAAAAGATATTAAAAGAGGTCACCCTAAACAACGTAATTGCACATTTCTTATGTTGCCTAACACTTTTCTAGTGTTAGTTATTATGTTAGCCCTGTAAAATGTTTTGTTTCTATCCTGAACAAAAAACTCTTCGACTGAGTGCTCATTACTTGATTAAAAGATCTGCAAAAATAATTAGAAACGATTGAGTATAATAACTATTAATTTAACAACACAGGACCAAAAGCTTTTGCCATTAACATGAGTGATAACAATATGAACAAATAGAATATAACAAATCCTAAGACATATTTTGCGAAAGCATATTGGGGCTTCTATGTAAGGAAAATATGTGTAATACGTGGCCAACAGACACTTTGAGCTCAGCCGAGTGAGTTGGCCGCTCGCTTGCACGTCATTACGTAATGATGCGTTGGCAGCAGGCATGTATTTATGCCAGTAATGTTGTTAAGCACAAATAAATATATATAAGCAATAATAAACATTTCAAGAAATCGTAAAACAATTTCGATTTCAAAGCTGTTTTCGCCATACAAGTCAAATCCCATGCGGCAATGCGCCGCTCATGCCAATGCAGGCAAGCAAGCCGTCAAGCGAGTTTCGCGCCTTGGTGAGCCGACAACGAGTTGCTTCTTTAAATAATTATGCATGCACAGATACAGATGCCGCATTATTCACTCATTTGTTGCAGGAAATTGAAAACAAAAATAAAAACAAAAAGCAAACGAAAAAGAAGAAAAATTATTATTTATGACTTGTTAATGCGGCGCCAAAACAAGTCAACGCAACGCGACGGACTTGTCGCCCACTGTGTCTGCCCTCTCCTGCCTCCCTTCTTGCATCTCTTGGTTGCCAAAGCATTTAACGATTGCATTTTCTTATTGCGGATGCTACGCCACCAACAACAACCACAACGACTTGTCTTAGACGTACTTTCTAATTTGCTCATTGAGCAATCTTTGATTATCCAATTGTAAGTGTTTTTGTTGGTCACGTTGTTGTTGTTGTTGTTGCGCATACGGCCGCCGCTCATGAAGTGTTAATGACGGCGTGATAATGTTCGTCCTCTAATTAAGCAACTCATAAGCCTTGATGATGATGAATATTGCCGACGATTCTTCTTCTTTGACTTTTATTTTCGCCAATTTTTTGTTTTCGTTACTTTTGACATTTCCAAATGCGCAATTTGAATGCGAATGCTAAGCTTTCATGCTATTAAGGCAATTGTGTATTGTGTATTTGAAGGTTGGCAGCACAATTTTAATGCCGTCGGTGATGATGCTGACGTGTTGATGTCGTCGCACCCAAGTCAAATTAAAGCCGCGCTTGCGTTGCACGACATTTCAAGCAGGCGAAAGGCTAAATTTATTTATTAGGTGTGAATTAAAAAGCAAAGCCAACAGATGACACACATAAGTTAGTAAGAAGAAACAACATTAAAATAAGACATTGCAAATAAAAGCATTTTGAAGCAATAACTTGTCAGCTGTGCTGGAAAAATGCTTCAAGCTGAATGCTGAAAATGTTGTAAGCCCACACGAAGGCACTGTGAGACAGACGCTCGCTCGGTCGGTCGGTCGGACAGACAGACAAACATATCAAATGTCAAGTGGTAACAACAGATTTGCAATGAAAATTGTGTATGCAAATATTTATTGTTGCAATTAATCTTCTTACAAAAGACAAAAACAATTTGTAAGTCAAATAAAAACACTTCTGCAAAAGAAGAAATGTTTTTTTTTACATTTTTAGTGTAACAAACTTACCTATAAACAAAAGATAACCGCAAATGATTAAAAACAGAAATGATATCCTCGGCAACATGTTGCTAACGGGCTCCTCTGAGTTGAAAACAGCACAAAGTATGTGGAACGCCAAGAACGAAAGTCTTTTTTTCCTTATCGCCGTTCTATTGTTCTTAACTTTAATGGAAGGTCATTAAAAGCACTCAAAATATGTTAGGGAAAGACACTTTTTGTCTCAGTTTCAGTTTCTCAATTGGCCACGTCGGAACTTGTTTGCAATTCTTTATTGTTTCATTAAGTTTCTCACACATGCGTTGGGGTTTGTTTTTATTTTTTTTTTTTTTACTTTATATTTAAATGATTGAAATGACCTTTTGTTTGCATTCAGATCCGTCTCATTTTCAATATTTTGTGTGGGAAAAAACACACATACGCACTTGTTGAGTAGCAAGGGCAGCAGCGGCGCACTTAAACTGAGGTTTTGTTTTTTTATTCAAGTATTTATTGTTGCTCTTATTATTGTTTTTGAGGGTTGTTGGTTAATTAAGTCAGAAACGTGATTGTTTGATGATCTTGTTTGTTTTATTTGATTTTATATTAATTTATTTTTTTTATACAATTATTCAACGTGTTTTCTTTTTTCCTTTTTTGTATTCTTTATTAAATTTTTTTGTTTAGTTTTTTATTTATTTATTTATGTTTTATTTTTGCTTGCTTTTAATTTAATTCGTTCAATTTTACGTTTCGTTAATTTTCATTAAAAAGCAATAACAGTTAATCACTTTTGTTGGGTTGCAAATACATAATCATGCTTACATACATATATGAAACCAATTTTCTTTACATTCGTTGCTGTTGTTGTTGTTGTGTTGTTAGTGCTTGCGATTTTCACAAGATACGCGCCACGCCACAAAAATTGAGGCACGCACACACACACACACACACAGCAATAAAAACAAAACTAAGCGACTGCAAAATCAAACGAAAAGAAAAAGTCACTGTTTTTGTTTTTTGGCGTTTGTTGGTTGTCTCTTGTTGCATTTAAATTTGCATGTCACGAATTGAAAAGAGTTGCGGTTTGCACACTGCCACTTTGGCCGTTGCTGGCTCGTCGAATTGGCCTAAATTGGACTGTCTTGGCTTGGCCTATATAAAGTGGTTATATTAGACAACTTGGCTAATAGCAACAAACATTGCAGCGGGCGTGCGTTTGTGTCGCCTTTGTTTTGCTTTTGTTTATTCTATGCTTTTTGATAGTCTGTTAAAATGTACAACACACACACACACACACAAGCAAATCTGTTCAGCATGAAAATAGCACAAGTTGGCGATGCGAATCCGTGCGGCGCTACCAGATTTTTCGTACATTAAGACGATTTTTCCAGCACTGTTTTTTTTTTTGTCTTCTTCTGCCACGCCAGCTCCTTTACGATGTCTGTTGCGTTGGTGATAATGTTTCACAAATGACCCAAAAAGCGTTCTGTATGAGTGGCCAAGAGCATGAGGAGTACTTAAACGACGTCGTCTGTAAACTTCTTTGCTCGCAAGTTGCAACTAATGTTGTTTTTGTTAACTTTTCTACTTTTGAGCCTTCGACATTTTTGGCTGCACGCGTGTGTGTTGTTTGTTTGTAATTGCAGTGAATCAGCACCGTTCAGCAAGAGGCAACAATTGAAACTGAAAGCAAGTTGAAGTTAAAGTTGTGCTACTTGAGTCTTGAGTCGAGTTCAGTGTTGCCGTCGGCCGCTAAGCTTGGCTCTTGGCTTGAGCATGCTCAATTCGCCGCTCATCTCATTTGAGCGGCTTGAGTTTGAGTGCTTTTGTGTGTTGTGTGAGTGGCAAGAAGCGTGTGTCTTGTGTGGTTTGACTTGTTGCATTTGTCTGTTCGCCTCGGTCGTGCCTCCAAAAAAGTCTGGTTGTTTTTTTTTTTTTTACTCGCCATGACTCGAGCAGCACATGAGGCTGTTTTGAGTATTTTTTGTTTTGAATCTGAATCGCTTTAATTGTATTTGATTTTTCCCGTTGATTACGAAATTAGAAGTTGCGCACTCAATTTTAATGATGAGTGCGACGGGCGGCGAAGCTGTTGTATTTGAGCTTTAGAATCGTTTGGCTAATCATGCATGAAGTTTAATTATGATGGACAAACGGACGCAGGGTCGGGACGAACCAACGACGACTACCTTGGAAAATGCCAGTTTCCGTAATTATAATTCAAAAGTTCTCAACAGCGTTTGATGAAGCATTGAAGTTGATTTAACTCTTGCTTCGAATTAAATTAAATTAAATTACCTTTCATTTTTTTTTTTGGTTTTTGTGTTTTTCTCTGCTGTTTGTTGTTGCTTTGCTAAGTTGCCATAATGTTTAATGACTTGTTAGACTGGGCTTTTGTTGGCAAAAGAGGCTACAACACAACACCAACAATAACAACATCAAGAAGTAAGCGCTTAGAAGCCAAAAAGTTGTTATTGCTGTCATCATCATGAGCAGTGTAACAAGCAACTTATGCTGAGACAAGACCACGGCGCCTTCGCTTAGTAGCCTTGTAAGTAATGTTGATGCTGCGGCCTGCGACGACTGACGATCGACGATGTGCCACAACATTCAGACGAGCCAACTTTACTTTACGATTGCACTGAACTTGTTTAACTTTTTTGTTTTTTTAATTTTGGTTTTATTCTTTTTTTCACATTGAGCCAAAATCATGTCTATGATGAAGTTGGTTTTTCTGTTTGCCATTTTACTCAAAAGTTGTCTTATTTGTTTTATTTGCCATATATATTTTTTTTTGCTTTAAATTTTGCCACGACAACGACGAATGACAACGGGCAGCGTCAAATAATGCTGACTGACTGACTGAATGACCTTGTATTTGTAAAATTTACTTAAGAACATTGGTAAAATGTCTTTGCCCTCACATTTGTGTTGTTGGTGTGTTCGTTCTGTTTGTCAGTGATTCAGCCATAAGCAAAGCATGCAACAGTAAAAGTTTAGAGCGCCCAGAGAAGACGAAACGAATATCGCGTGAGTCCTCCTGAATGTCTTGAATGACAATTGCAAATGCAAAGCGCAATTGTGCATATATTTGTTTGTTTCGTCTTCAGCTTCGTAAGTTTATTTATATACTTACTATATTTTTAATGGTATTTATGTGTGTAACCCAAATCTCGTTTATTTATTTTTTATATTTTTCGAACGCAAGAAAAACCTATCAAGGTAACTAAATTTATTTTATACAAATTAATGCGGCGACATCTCAAGGCTAAATACAAATCTCAAAAACAAAATGTAAAAGTTAACTTCCTTACCGCTGCCACCCACGCCACACGTGTTCCAAATTGGCTTATGCCCGCAAACCAATTGAAAAACTACAACAAAATAAATAAACGCATTAATAATGCGTTAGTGAAACACTTCTATCGCACGGTTGCCTTCCCCTCTCACTCACTCACTCACTCACTTGATCACACGTTACTCTCATACATTGACAAAAGCTTTAGTGTTGCTAATTCCTCTATAACTGACGCACACACACACACAGGCAAACAATTAACTTTGTACGAGATTTGGCACGTCCGTCGTCTAATACCGACACGCATAATTGTGCAAAGATCAAAAATCAAGCAATTTTAACGAAGCATTAAAAATTTTGCACACAAAATAATATAATTTGTTTTGTTTCGCTTTTGTTCATTATTGATAAACTGACTAACTGACAGGCTGATTAAATGCCCAAACGCGCGCTCGAGACTTATTAAAGTTGGCAAATTAACAAAAATTGTTAACAATTACTTTTTGCGCGCAAATTCATTCGCTTTTCGTAATATTTTTTTCTGTTTGGTTTTGTGTTGTTTTTTTTTCTCAGCAAATCACATTTTAATAGTTCGACAATAAACTTTATGAGCTTTTAAAATGTTTAATTTTGGCAAGATTCTAAAGTTTGCTTGCTTTCGCCTGCCACTGTCCAACCTAATTGACTCCGAAATTTGGTTGGTTGTTTCCGCCATTTTGTAATTAATTTTCCGCCTTGTCGATTATAAATGAGATTTTTTTGTTGTAAAATCTGCTCACGTAGGAAGTGCGTGCCGCGAACAGCATATTTATTAGATAAATTACGATAAAATAAAATAAATTGTTATCTTGTTAAACAATATAATATTTATACCCTCTACAACAGTGAGAATATTCGGAAATCCGGACTAAGTTTTTTATTTTCGCCTTAAATTATAATTTCAAATGATTATTACATATATATTAACGTACATCAGAAGAAGTTATAGCACAATTAATATTAGTCCATTACTGGAACGTCCAGTTTTACAAAAATTATCTTATCTTACATAAAATATTAGCAATACATACATAATAAAGTAAAATACAAGTGCTTGAATATTAATAACGGTAAAGACAAAACAGTGTTAAAAAACTCTACAAATACCTCTCACCACTGCTATTTTGGAAAACCCTATGCCTATTTATCAACAAAGTCTATGTGTGCAGAGTATGGCATTATCGAGTATACTTAAAACTACCGCTCCTTATTTTCGCTTATATAAAACGACTTATCTGGCAAATATAATGAAGTTAGGTCATTAAAACTAATTGGTGACGACTGAATTCGTTTTTTATATAAATTTTTTTTCCTGCAGTAATAGTAATTTTTTTGCAATTACACACAATTGTCTTGGATTTATAGCTTAAGCCAGGGACACACATACACACATTTATATGAAAAAAAAAAAAAGTCATAATAAATAAAAAAAACTCTTTCTACGACTCACTTAGCGGCGTCATGTGTCAGCATGACTTAACGACGCCTGCGGAAAGGCTGCAAAATAGGCTCAGGCTGCTACGATGGCTGCATAATGATGTGTGGGACTTAGTGAATCAGTTAGTATTGGGTATCAATGCAATTGCTGCTTATCGCATGGCATTTATTTTCATTGTTTCTATCTTAAAGTAATTTCAAGCGATTTTTCTTAATGTCACATGTGGCATGAATTGATATCGCGGCAAAGCCTTAATTTGAAAGTAAAAAGCGAACAACATAAAAATTTGAAGAAACAAAAAACGATGTCAATGTAAGTGTCTTTTGTAGCATTGCTTCAACAAATGATTAAGAATTTCAACAATATTTTACACACACTTGATCAGTAGATTTGGTGCCTTTTTATAGCCATAAATGTCAATCGCTAAGTGTCTGTCTGTCATCTACTACAAATCATCATCATAGCCGTCGTCGTCGTTGTAGTTGGCCAAGTCATCGACGACGTCGATTTGAAATTCAAGTGCCAAAAATAATTTTTACAATCACTTTCAAACCCAAAATTTGTCATTTAAAGAAGCAAAGATAAAAAAAAATAAAAATACTTTCAAAACAAAATAAGCAAAGTATCACTGTCTAAATGTACTTAAACCTGTACACAAAGTGCAAGACTCTCTTGAATGCCTTTTGAAGCTTTGAATGATGTTGAGATGTTTAAAGCTTAAAATTCCTCCTGTCAATTTGTCATTGCAAAACAATGAAAAAAAAAACCAAAAAACAACAATTTAGTTTGTAAATTTATCATTATTATTGAAGAGAACATTGTAGCACTGGAAGCATGTACCAAATAAACATTAAATCTTAAAACACTCGAAATAAGAAAAAAAAAATATATTGTCGAGTGTGTTCATCCTTAAAAATTTTTTTTTCTTCGTTATAAGCTTATTAAAAATATAGAAAAGCAGTTGGATGACTATGCTTCACAAACATTGGCCAACGTATCGGAACATTTTCAATATCTCCACGGCTTGCTCCAAGCTGAAGAGTTGCGAATTACGGAATCGCTGCGCGAAAAATGTTTGGTACCTCAGAGCAAGCTGTCTCACACTCTGAACAAACTGAATGACTACGAACGTGTGTTGAACGTAAGTGAACACAGAAATAAAACGAGATATCCCCATAACTAAAATTCATTTCAGAATATCCACAATAAGCTCAACACTTACCAAATAGAAATTCCGACCAATATAAATCTTAAATATACATTGAAACTTTTCTTTAACTATCTCGACCAAATACCAACACATATCAAAGTCAATAAAATTGCCAAAAACCCATTTGTGTAAGTGAAAAAAGTTTTGATCGTGAGTTTGTGTCTCTAAAGCAGTTTATATTTTCAGTTTGGCAACGAATGAGAAAAAGACCGATAGTATCATAAAATGCTGCAGTATGAAATTCAATGATCCAAATTTGACTGTTCAACTCGTCTTTCCAAACGGTTCGTGGCGCAATATCAGCTCAAGCGCATCAGAAAACTCCTCACCGTCTTCTACCAATTCGCCAAACAGCCAGCAACGTAGACGATACACAATTCAAGATCGTAAGTCTTACAACAAAAAACCCAAGTCAAAATCAACCGGCAAGAGAAGTGCTAAAGATCAACAAGAACCGAAACAGTTTAACATTACTAATTCGTCCCCGAGTCTTAATTTATCGGCGTCATTATCGATTGACTCGACTGATGAAAGAGCTCAAAATTCGTTGACTCGAATGTATTCACCACTGCGTGAGATTCAAACGAATAGTGAGAAGTTGATGCAACCATTTAGAAACCTACAATCGAAATTGAATCTAACAATTGGTGCTCGATTGCGTCTAACATGCATAATGAGCCCAGATTGTTTCTATTTGCAAACCGATGAGGGCTATAATTCCACAAAACGTCTATCGGAGTGTTATCAATCGATGCACATGGTGCAACCAAAAGTGGCAAATAGAATTGTTGTTGGAAATACATACATGACATTCAACAACATTCAGAAATGTTGGTATCGCACAAACATCCAGGAAATGGTCGAACCAAATGTCTATAAAGTGTTCCTCGTCGACGTTGGCAATGGAAGCAAAATTGATGTAAACGGGTAAGAATGGAAGGTTTACTTGTGTGCACTTTGTTAATGAATTTTTGTTTGTTTTTATTTTTTAGTTGTGTGAACCCCATCTTCTACGAGTTGGACGATGTGCAAGAATCCATACCCAACGCTGCCATGCGGTGCGCCATTGGTGGTATTATGCCTTGGGAGACACGATGGTCAAACGAAGCAATTCAATTTTTGAAAGAAATTGCTGCCAAGTAAGTTACATTTGCAACCAAATCTTTTGATTATTTGAATTATTATTTCTCTTGTTCATTAGACATGTTTTGTTTTTGAGATTTGCCGAACTAACCAGCAAACAATATTACAATGTTGATATGATTGCCGATAATGGGATTAGTAATATTTCTGTACGGGATGCTTTTTTATACACTGGCCTGGCCAAAGAAAACCCAGGAAAAAATTTATGCATACTGGATCCGATGGATGTAAATTTTATAAATTAGTTTCCTTTTCTCTCTCACTTAATGTGTTTTTTCTTTCAAAAACGAAATCTTAAGGTTCCACATAATAACCGCATAAAAACACTGGTTCTTGAGCCGGGCATGTCTATGATAGCGTCCATTATGCACATTGAAACGCCTAGCGAATTTTTTGTTTTACAGGTGGCTATTCGTACTAGTTAATACCATTTAACTGTGAACTAATATTATCTATGAACTGTTCCAGCACGATATGATTAAAGAACGCGACGGTTTATGCAGTCGGTTGAACGATCACTTCACTGCGTTGCCTGATAGTAAAATGCAGACTCTTTATTTGGGTGCCCCCTTGATGGGCTGCATTGCTAATCTGGATAGCACATGGCACCGCGCACGAATAGAGAAAATAATAGCTGGCGGTAATTTGCATAATGGTTTCTTTACTGTTCTTCATCGTTTGTCGTTTTCAGGAAAAGTGCTTATCTTTCTCATTGATCATGGCCGGGAAAAAACTCTTAATTGGCGAGATCTTTATGTTCTACCAAAGGAGTTTCAACGCAAAAACTATACGCTGAAATGTGCGCTTGCCGATGTCGAGCCGCTCCAAAGCGATAACTACACTTGGACTGCAGATGCCATTTCGGAGTTGAGACAATTGAGCTCAAATCCACAGTTGCATTTGACAGTGATGAGCGTAGACCATGACGTGAATATAGTTACTCTACATGTTGCCAGAAAAGGTTTGGAGAATAATATCGGTGCTGTATTGGTTAAGAAGGGTTTTGCCATCTCAACTGGTCCGTCCACAAGCATGCCGATCAAAGAACCTGTACTACCGAATTGTTTCAATTTGAATTTGAATCTGAAACCGGTGCTGGCAGAAATGCAATCGGAGCTCAACAGTGGAACGGCAAACAAAGATATTCATGGTTCAAAAGTGCACATTATCCACATCGTCGATCCGAGCGAATTCTATGTACGGTTGGTCGATTTTGAAAAGACCTTTAAAAGTATCGAAAGTAACATTCAGACAGAAGCAAGTGATGGTATTGCTTGTGAAGTTAATACCAGTTATGTCGAAGAAAAAATATGGCGCGAGAATGATCATTGTTTGGTCAATACAAGGATTGAAAAGTCTGCTATACTTCGAGGTGGTGAAGAAAAGTGGTATCGTGGCGTTATTACGGCTGTGCCGGTTTCAAAAATGTACAATAAGAAGATTACCACTTACAATATTTATCTACGTGACTACGGCATCACTGTCGAGGGTATACGTGCCGTTCGCCTGCGCGCAATAGATTCCAGACTGGATAATTCCACAGATTGTGTATCTCGTTGTCGGTTGACCGGTTTATTGCCACCTGAAGTTTTGTGGTCAAAATCGGCCATAGACTATTTTAAGAGCATAGTTACCGAAGGTGAAACGTACACTGTAAGTGGCTCAAAAAAAAAAGAAGGCTCCATAGATGTAATTCTTTGGAGTATGACACAAAATGACGACGATCCATTAGCACTAGCTACAAAGAAATTTATCAATGTTAATGAACGCATCGCTAGCGCTGGTTTCGCCACATACAAGCCATCAACAGACAGCAACCTGCACAATGAAGAATTGTTTGACAATGGCTTTGGTTCAATTAATAATTGGCTAACGAAAATAGATTTTGTTTTCAATGACCAACCGTTACAGCATGATTTGAATGAGCAATACTCTGTTGCCAGTAATTCAGATTCTTTTGATTTGGGCGAACATCTTCGAGGATTGCGTGCTGAATCCAATACAGCAACGACATCATTGCCGAACGCTTGGCTTAACCCACGACCAGTGAAGAAGACCATTTTTACAGCTATTCCCACATATGTTGACTACTCTGCCAATGTGTATGTTCATCTACCTGGTGACAAGCACTTTTTGAAGCTTATGAAAGATAAATTATATGAGTTGTACAAAGAAACCTTTGAGAGTCAGCTGTATTTTGACGAGGTCTATGGAGAAAATCAACCCTGTGTAGTAATATACCATATAGACCATTGTTATTATCGTGGGATCGTTAAGAAAACACTTGAAAACAGTACTTATGAAGTCTACTTTGTGGACTATGGCAATGTAGAGCTTGTTGATACTCTCGATATGATACCATATGCCCCTTTGCCGAAGTTACACAGCATGTGTGTACGCTTGCGTATTCACGGCATTCAACCAAAAGACGAAAACGGCTACTCAACTGATAATTTGGATAAAATACACAATATAATCGTCGATTATCTTGTCAGCGTAACATTAGTAGATAAAAAATGTTTGGGCACTAGCCTGCTCGATTGCACCATACGTGTGGATTCACTGGATATAGGAGAGTTTCTTGTCAATCAAGGGTTTGCCATCTTCATGAACCTACCACAGTCAAAGAAAATAAAACAGGCTATTAGCCCAATCATCCCAAGTATTACCCAATATAACTCCTGTGAAAATGTGAGTATTAAATATTCATTTTAGCTTATATTCGAATAAGAATTATCGTTGTGTATTTTGTAGATGCCAAGAATAACAAGCAGCGATCAGATCGATACGTTAGTCGAAAGTTTTCAAAATATGAACAATACAGCAATGAATCAATTTTCATTGGACTCTCATAGTCCACCTTCAAAGAAACCGATGTTCGATTGGGATGAACTAAAGCAGTTTGAGGAAAGCAATTTGAAAACTTGTGAATATTCGTCGGACTTTAATAAGTTATATAATAACAAGAGTCAGAATAAATTCTTCAAAACTGTAAAAAGTGATTATGACATCGACGAAGACAATATGATAAAGGACCAGCTGGAAAACAGAATCCGCATACAACTTGAGGTATAAATTGTTCATGAAACATATAAAGTATGTATATTCTTGATCAGCAAGACAAGACGGGATAATATTGCCATGTCTGTCTGTTTCAAAGTAAACTTCTCGAATTTTAAAGTTAGCGAAAAACATTAAATGCAGTCTCAGAATCTATATTACCAGTAAATACAAACAGCCAAAACTTTCCAATAACCTATTTTCACTAATACTTAACTAAACATTTTACTAAGTTTTACAAGAATCGGACGTACATATAAGTTTTGGCAAAGCTAAAAATAATTCCTTTCTTGTTTTGATTTGCTCTTTCAATTTTATTCTAGGATAAAAATGACTTTGGTAAATTCTGTCCGTTTGATACGTCGACAGTTGTGTCATTGTTCACCGGTGTGGAAGCGATAAAACCGCAAAACTTGCCACATGGAGTGACTCAGTTTTATTGCAGCATCGATAGCATTATTTCGGCCACTGAATTACAGATTTTTCCGAATATAACTGAATTAAAAAAGCGTGATATCGCTATGGGTCGCGAAATCGCACGACTCATCAAATTAGCACCAAATCTGAGCGTGTGTAAGCCCAACATGCTGGTTCTGGCATGCTATCCGCGCGATCGCAAATGGTATCGCGGCATTGTGCGCACCTACAACTCGTATCAACGAGAGGCACTCGTTCTGTACATTGACTTCCTTAACTCGGAAACTTTACCGTTACGCAAGCTCAAGCAAATGCCAGACGCATTGTTAGCTTGGCCACTACGCAGCTTGCGTGTCAAATTGCATAATGTCACGCCGAATCCAAACATACGCGAGAGCGAGGTTCGCAAAGCTTTGCATCGTTGCACACTTAAATCATCCGAGCTATACGCACGCGTCGTTCAGCCGTCCGCCATTGTCACCGTCAACAGCAGCATCAGCAGCACCAGCGACATTTCCGAAGAGAATCACAAAAATCAAAACTGCAAACTAACCGAACTTTGCTCACCCACTTTTCTCGACGGTAGACAGCGTATTGACACCGTGGAACTTTACGCTTCCGAGGATAGTCAAGTTCCAATCTATCAGAAATTAATTGATAGAAAAGTATTTATAACCCATAACGTTTAATAAGTCGTACATAATACAAAATGTTTTGTATTCAATTTTTTCACACTTTTAAACATTCGAAGAAATTTCTTAATTTTTGATTTATTTCAATTAACGACACTTTACACTTTAATTTTTCAGCATTATCAAAAAGAATTTTATTTGAATAAGATTTACATTAGAATTAAATCACTTACATTTCAAATGAACACATGTAATACACGTTCCTTTGTTTAATAACCCACACTTTAAAACCGAAACTAATAAAAAGGAACGTTTGTTGTTCATAAAATCAGTACAACCTCCTCAACCTTATTTCAACATTTCAACAAATAAATAAAAAGACATCCGGAAAAATTTTCTGGTATAGCCCAAATCGCGAATTTTCATATCTCTGGAATCAAATGCAGATTTTTCCCGATCCTCTAAACCATGACCATGACTAAGATGCTTATTTAAAATCGATGACAATCCGAAAAAAGCTTGTGGAAAAGCTTTTTAATTCATATGGCTTCATTTTTGGATAAGACAAGGCAAAGCTTTTACTAAAAGAGGGCTTTTCCGAGGGAAAATGTTTTTTTCAGTTTTATTATGGACAAAAAAAAATTACAATGTTTAATTGTAACTAATTAACTAATTGACACTAAAATAAAAATTTTGATACTTCGAAATTTAATTTTTGCGCGATTTTGGGCGAGAAACGCAAACAATCCAAAGGCTGTGTCGCCTTTGACATAAAACCACATGCGTTCAAGGAAGAAGAAGCATAGAATTACCTAGAAATAAAGAAAAAGGACAAATCCCTTAGGAACACAGCGCGACATACGCCAAACCAATACTGCGCTGTCGTGTCAAGTCGTTTCTATGGAAGAGTAAGCGACTCTGTCTGGCTCTCCGCTCGTTATTGGGTGAATTGGATTGCTAAGAAGGCTTATGTTACACAGCTCAAATATAACACATAAGTCACTTTAATGCTAAAAAAAATCTGTTAAAAACAAGAGCAAATAAATACACTCATTACATCGAATTTTTTCTTCTCTCTGAGAAAAATTTCTCATGGACACATAGGGCACTTGAATGTGGAAACATAATAAATAACTCTGCGAGATTTTCGGCATATTGTAAGTAAGAGAAAATATTTTTCCCACTCTTTTCAGCATTGTAGTGCCGCATGTGTCGCGAAGCCGCGCAAATTTGAAGCAAACTCAATATTGAAATCAGTTGACGGTCGACTGCGGTTGAGGAAGGTTGTGTCGAGTAGGTGACGGCAGTGTTCGTCCGTTATTGTTTAAATCAACTTAATTTAATGAATTGTATTTTGATTTATCAATTTTTTTATCTTTATGGTTAATTTTTCAGCCTTTGAGAGCAAAATTAAAAAAATTCAATTTTCAAGTCGGTTGAGCCGACGACAAAATGACAAGTTGTTAAAAACGTTATATTTTAATAAACACAATTTATAAGTTAATATATCAGAAATTTGATAAATTGACTATTTAATACAAATTTTGATACCCCGTCCCTTAGAATAAGAAGTATCCGATTTATAGTGTTTAAAAATGTTTGTAAAAGTATTTCGATTTTACATCAAAAGTTTAATATATCATATATGGTATGAGTTGACGTATGTAAAACATTGAGTCATTTAAAAAAAACTGATATAAAAATTATAAAGAGTTTCCAAAGTTCATCTGCTTGTCGTTTGAAAATAATTTGACAGATTTTCTGATTAACTGTCGACCAACGTTGTTAAGCTTATAAACAGCCTGCAGTTTCCATGTAATCATTAGATTCAGGCGATCTTCCTTTACCCGTGGTGGTCAATACCGAATGAAATAAAATGTGTTTGTAAATTATTTTATTAATTCAAAGATGTATTTACGTAGAATCTTATTCTGCGAAGCCAATATAAAGTGGCAGCACTCACAGTATTTATGACACTGAAAACCAGCTCAAACAGCTTGCGACACCCTGTGAGGTTCGAATCGAACCTTTTGAGTAACCCAGTGAGTACCGAAGCTGCATCCAACTTTTACATCCTTTTAAATCGGTTTGGTCCTTCTCTCGCAGTCTGTTTTATTTGCTCGTAAAGTAAGGACCTTTTTAACATTTTAGGCACGTACGGCAGCAAACAAAATTAGAAACTCATAAATCTGCAAAACTAAACTAATTTCCAACAAAAACTGTAGTAAGAACAAGACTGCGGCAAAATAAAAACAACACAGAAAAAAAGAAAGAAGGAAAACACACGAAACATTTGATTCAAATCCATTTAAGTTCGCTAATTTTCGTAATTTATTTTTCAAGTGTAAACGATGCTGCTGCGCGAAACAAAGTGTGAAGCATAATTAATGAAATAAAAAGGAGTAACGGTTTCGGCAACTATCGTGTTGTTGTAGTTTGGTGTGTTCTAGTAGTAAAATAATAGTAGTTGTAATAGTATAAAAAATGTGCTTCGCAGCAGAGCAGCAATGTATGAAGAAGCAGCTAACGACGAATGATCGAAACTAAATAAATTATTCCAGTTGGACTTTTCTATTATAAGAATAACAAACGAAAGCCGCGAAGCAAGTGCAACAAACAAATCAAATGTTGGTAAGCATTAAAAAATTATTAATTTTTTAGATTTATTGCAAATAAATTCGGAATACAAAAATGAAAGAAAAAAATATATTCAAATACATATATATGTATATACTTATATATATGAAAGAAAGTGGAAAAACTTAGGCCAAATCGTAGTAAAAGTAAAAAGCAAAAAGCACACAACAACAACACACACACACATAATTTCGGGAGGAGTCGTTCATACACGTTTTATTTTATTTTTTTTTTCAAAGTTGGAGCTCTTCGTCCGTCTTGCCATCTATCGCTGTCAGTTGGTCGTTACGGTCTTTTTGCTGTTATTTCTATTACTTGGCATTGTTGCTGCTTTAGCTCTTTTTGTAGTGTCATACATCGTCACCACTCTATTCAGCTAACGCCGCGACCGCCGACACTGGCATTAGCAGCTTCATCATCATAAAGTGCTTCAGCATCAGAAGCAGCAGCAAGAACAACAATAGAAGCAACGACTTAAACGACAGCACGCACGCATGATGCCGCTTCTAGCCGATTGTATGTATGTGTGTGTCTGCCCTGCCGTCGACTATCCCCCCGACAACTTTCATCAGTACTTGGCTGCTTGATGCTGCTGTTGTCATACAATGCGGCGGCTAGTCTCAGTCGCCGCTCAACGCGTTCCATTTCCTCTCATTCACTCTCATCTTAACTAGTGCTCCTCTATTCATCTTTTACTACTACAACTACTACTATTGCTTGCCTTTACTTCCACTCGTCACTTTGGCGTTTTTACTCCGCGCACTCCGCGCAAAATGGCACACTCGCTATTTGGTTCTTTTTGTTGTTGCTGTAGCTGTGCTGTTGTCTTCACTCGACTCGTTGACTCGACTATGCCACTCTAGTTTGCTTTCTTTCTGCTCATTTCATGCTGATTTATGTTTCTAATAAAAGGTTCGCTCAACAAACAACTTCCTGTTTTCTACACTTACTATCACGCACACAAGCCAAGCACTTGACCCTTCACCCCACTCCTCTTACGGCAAACACGCGAACAACCTGGTTAGCCATGCCATGCAAGGCTACACCGCACATCCTGTCTAACATTACTTTCGTTTGATTAATTCAAAAATCACATCGATGTTGGATAGGTTAATAAAATTTCAAATATTTATTGTACAAGAAGTAAACATTTTTATTTTTATCGCTGTCATTGGATCAAGTTCAAAAGTATCTGGCAATGGGTGAATTTGGTTTTCAATGGTTCAAGTTCTTATGTTTGTGTTAGTGTGTGGTAATTATGCATTACGCTTAATTGAGCTTCATTTGATAATTAGTTTCATCAAAGAAAAGGAAGCGTTTTTGTTTAAAATAGATTAAAGTAGGATAAATAAGAGACACTGTATGTAAAGTAAATGTAGAGTAAAAATAATAATTTTCTGATATTTATAAAAATATTAAAGCATATTGAAATAAGTTTTTTCCGTCTTTAAAATACATTGAAGAACTTAAAAACAATGCTATTTAAAAAAAATACATTAATTACAATTTTATATAATTTATAATACTAATTATAATTTATTTATTTATAATACTAATGATATTCATTTATTTCCCTTACTTCTTCTCTCTATCGCACCTGCAATAGATTATGCAAATTTGTTACACATGCACTTAAAGAAAGAAGCCAAAAAAAATTTGCATCGTTGACGGTGACGAAATAATGAATCGATGACAATTTTGCTTTGCTTTTTAACTCAGTGCAAAGGAACAACGACGACGACAGCGACGTGACTGTGACGAGCACCAAACGCCAAACACAGACAACGGTAAAAAGAATAGGGAGCATCTTAACAGGACACAACATACTTCAATTGCAACCACAACATGTTCGACTGATTTTTGAGTAGCTTTTTATCAAGCTAACAGTTTTAAACAGCCGGGAAGCAAATCAACCGCAACAATAACAACAACAACAACGACCAGAGTACAAATTGGGCGGACACACAACAAAGAGAGCGAGAGAAAGTAACAACAAGAGAGTAAAAACTACTGAGAAATACATATAAAAGCATAGTAAGAGTTGCTCTCATTAGCGGCACTTATTGTGTATAGTGTTGTTGTAACTTGTTTGCTGCAGGTGCAACAACAAAACGGAAGTGCTGCTCGCTGCTACTATCATCTGCTACTGTGAGAGCTACAACCGAACAATCGAACAAACGAAGAAGAGCTAACAAAACTTGCGACAACGATTGCATACGAAAAGCATACGACAGTGGCAGCGACAACATTAACGACGACGACATCTACAACGATAACGAAACGATAAGGACGTGGACGGCAACTGTTCCGAAGTTGCTTTTGCTGCGACTGGGTGTACGTGTGCACTAAAAGTGTGGAAATTGGAATTTTTATTCAAAACAATGCCTTTGCTGCAACAGGTATGTAAATAAAAACAGCCGAGTCGGTAGCGGCAAATACAAGCTCTGAAATTCATTCATTTGCACTCCCAACTGTGGTAATTGAAGTTCTCACGCTTACTCGCGAGAGTAACTCACAAGAGCCCGGCCCGGAGTGCCCGCCATCGTTCTAGGCCGCTCTTCGAGTCGCTCATGCTAGGCGTATAAAGCAACACCTTGAGTGGAGACAAGGCGAGTTTTTTTTTGTTGTTTTTTTTTTTTTTTTTTTTATTTATTATTGTTCCTTATTTGTTTGTGCTACTGGTGATGTTGGTGGCTTGTTGACTGGCATCGGCAGTGCCTGCAGTTGCTGTCGTTTAATCCGGCCAGCATTTTAGTCCCCCTTATGCTGTGTTGTCGTCTACTTGCATTTTATCGCTGCTGCTGCTGCTGCCGCTGCCGTCACCGGCGCAGCCAACTGCCTGATCCTAATCAGATTAGTACTTAACTTCATATGGTTCTGTTTCTGTGCGGTTGTCTGCTGCTGTTGCATATTAAGAACACTTAAATTCGATTAAACTTGTGGCATGGCATTTTGCACGAACTTTTACGCTTTGCTTCTTTTTCGCACTAATCGTCAGCCAAAGGCACCACCCCCTACCTTACCGTTTACACACTCCTCATTGCATGGTTGAGCTTCATTGTTTTGTTGTTGATGCTGCTGGCTTGTTGCACTGATTTGTTAGCTGGTAAGGATTTCTGTGTTCTCCGTGGCCTTGCTTGTTGTGCTGGTGCCGCAGAATATAGTAGTTGCATGATTTAATTTCTTACACTGTCTTTTCTGTTTTCTAATTCATTTAATAAGTCTCTCACTCAGAGATTTAATTAAGCAAGTGCAGTTAGTTTTATTAGTATAGTTGATTGTGTTGTTGTGCTTATTGTGTACTTCAAGTGCGCGAGAGCATAAAGAAAAAATTATTTGCTAATTAATTAAATAAAAAATGTAAAAGCACAAAGTTCCAATAAGAATTCAACATATAATATAATGACATTAAATATACTGCAAATGTAATAATATATAAATATTGTGACATATTTGGCATCTCAAGAGCTTTTATTAGTTAGCTTAAAACAAATCCTTACTATGCTCTTCCATTCACAAAGATACATTTTAATGGGCACAAGTAAAACAAAATGAGAAATAAAGAAAAATGCGGTAAATATACGATTTAGTTTACTACCAGACATGAGCTAAACGAGCTTTGACACGAGCAATTGTTGCTGCCGCTACTGACGACTAAGCAGCTTCAATCACTTTTGTTTGCCAGCGCATAATTTGACAGATTGTTTGGCTTAGCGATGGATGGATGTATGCGAACAGACAAGCTATAACCGTAGGTTAAAATGATTGAATTCGAGCAACGAGGTCTCGTTGCCTGTCACATGTGGCATTATATGTCAGAGGGGCTGACAATAAATACATATAGACATTGCTATACATTTTTTTTTTTTTTGAGTGTACGCAAACCTGCTTCTTGCATACTGTTGGCTCATAAAGATGAACATGCACGCACGCTCGCTTACACGTTCCAAACAATTGAAGCTGGGCGTCGCTTGCCACACATGTCTCTATATCCATCATTCGCCATTTCCTGCGCTTACCACGTGTTACACATTTGCATTGTCATTGTTATACTTACATACTTGACTCATCTCGTCTATTGCTCATCGTTCAAGCATTTGACGAGTGGCACACAATCGTGCCGCCAACGTTACACAATTACAGCCGCCGCATTACCCGTGCATAGCCCGGCTCACGGCTCCCGGCTCCTGCCTTTGTTGTAATACGCATTTGTTACAATGTTTACACAAATATTTAAAGATAATCTGACGATTTCAAAAGGATTATTATGCAATTTTTCAACTATTTTGTTGTGCGCTACTCTACACTGCATATATAGAAACAAATTCGATGTTGTACAACGTAAAAAAGCAGGCAAACAGACAGACAGACAGACAGCATCAGACCTCAGTGGGTTCATCAACGATGACGTTGCCATTGAGTCATGAAGAGAGGAAAAAAAGTAGAAAAAACAATCCATTCGAATTGTTTGGGCATGCTTATATCTTACTTGTCTATTTTTATTTATTTTTTGTTTCATTTTATTGTAGTTTGCTGAACATTATTTCATTTATTTGTATTTTCACCAGGCTACTTGTCGTTTTGTATGCCTTCGTCTCACTCACTCACTCAGTCACTCACTCTCGTGCTCGCTCGCGCTTAGACGACTTTTCGTACTTAAAGTACCTATAAATAAAATTTGTATTTTAGCTGCGTAAGCAATTTATTTACTTTTATTATCCTGTCAGACATGAAAAATTCAACTGTCACCAATTGCGAGCGTGCAAATATTTAGTGGTTGATACTCATTGCAAGCAACCAAATGCAGAACTTAATTTCTTATTGTGCTCAGTATGTCTTTTTTTATGACATCATTACACAGCTGCATTCCGAATTTCATCAGAATTATTGTGAAATCACCACAGGAAATCATCTTTTCTGTAAGACCTTTAATCTTCACATAAATTGGAAACTTTAAAAACGCTGTTACGCCCACGCGTGTTTGTAATCAAAGGTGCAGATTGCATTTAAACAAGGCTCTTGTTAAGGTCACTTGTTACAGCCTTGTTTATCTAGCGTACACAAGCTAATTAGCATACTGTATCTGTTAGGTCGCAGTTGAAAAAGTGTGTAAACTATATTGATTTTGCAAGCTTCGCCATTGCACCGGATACAAACTCGAACTGTAACCTTTGCCAGGATTATTGATAATTTCTTCACGTAGTGAGTAGTACAATAACTTTGTCCAGAAATTTGCAACACCCAGAAGGAAAAAAGTATACTATGTGTCCTTATGTAAATGAGCCAGAAGAATACAAATGGGTCCAAAATGGCAAGAATTTTACTTCTCCCCTTGAGGTCAACATGGATATATATAAATATTTAATTACATATTGTAGTTGTTATTTAGTGATGTGTTTTGGGGCATTAATTTATAAAATGGGTGGTGTCATGCCCTCACAAGTCAATCATTTAAATTTGTATCTAACAGGAATCAGGATATGCAAAAATTTTGATTAAAGTAAAAACAGTGCTTTAACGATACATTTATAGGGAGGCGGAAGTCGAGCACTTTCGACAGTAGTTTTCTTCCTTGAGTTGTTATTGTTGTTGCTGTGCCTTTTGCTTATTGTGTTTTGTGCAAAAAGACGACAAGTCAGTCTAAAAGAAAAGATGATCAATTTGTGAAATAAACAAAACGCACGCCAGGCTTCCTTTGCCTGCTGTGCCTATATCACTTTTGCCATTTTTGCATTTCATTACAAATATTGAAAAATAAAAAAGAACAAAGAAACAACATAAAGAAAAGCGCAAAGCTGAATGAAAGAAGAAAATTAAATTGAGTTGCCTTTAAATGTCATTCCATCAACAACATTCATCGAAGGCTATGCGCAGTTGAGTTTTGCATTATTTCAACTTTTTTGATTGCTGCACGCTTTTCATTTATGCTTGCATGTGTATGTGCGTGTGTGTGTGTGTTCAACGGTTTTCTGTTTTTTTTTTTCCTCCTTGCTCAATAAAAACAACGCATTAAATGCATTTTCCCCAACTATCAAACACACCCATTTAATAATAACAATATCGTAATTCAAGCAAGTCGCTAACAGAAGCTGCAGGCATTCAGAGGCACGAGCGACGTGCCGGCATACAGTCACGCAAAAGGCAGTCTGACTGGCTGTCAGACGACATAGGCACCGGATTCGTACTATAGAACGAAACTGGATGATGACGACGACGACGACGACAACGCAACGTAACGCAACAGAACTGAACTGAACAGAACTGAACAGAACAATCCGACAAACAGGAAGAAAGACAACACAGTGTTACATGGAATTTGTGCAAGGCAATGAGAAGTGGGACAGACATATGTACGTATAGGCTGACAGACAAGGAGAGCGACAGGCAGGCAGGCAGGCAGGCAGCCAGACAGACAGACAGACAGAACAGACATACAGTTTCAACGGCAACATTTCCGATTTTTTCAGTTAACATAAGTTTCTTTCGACTACTCTTTGAGCGAGTGGGTGGGTCGCCGGTAATATGAGTAAGCGAGTGGATGGATGACTGAATGCATGCGCCAGGTCCCAGCCACCTTCAACAGGCTGCCAAGCAGCAGTCAGCGAGCCAACCAGCCAACCAGCCAGCCAGTCAGGCAGGCAGGCAAGCTGACTGTCTGTCTGTCTGTCTGTCTGTTTGTCTGTCTGGGAGGCGGACAGGCATTCAATACAAACTGCCGCTTTTGCTGCTACTGTTGAAATCGTCATAGTGTGTGCTAAGTGGAAATAAAACACGCGCTTTTTTCCCGTTATTATCATCATCTATTTTGCTATGCATGTTGCCGTTGCCGTTGCCTCCTGCTACCCTTCCGCTACAGTCAGTCAGTCTCTGCTTCTGCTGTTGCTTCTGGTTCGAGTAGCACGCGGCCTATGCTATGAGTTATGCTCATTGTTGAACTGCTCATGGACATTCGTTCGTCCGCACATCGTTCATTCATTCCTTGGTGTATATTTTTAGGCGCAAGCGAAACTTTTCATGCCTATTAAGTATTTCTCTTTATTTTTTGTACACTTTTCTGATACGCCTCTCTGGTGTTTGCATTGTGGTGCACCACGCACCAAAACATCAACTTCCTTGCCATTCATACACGCTCCATGACGCTCGGCCAGCATTGGTTTTTAAATGATAACGTATTGTAGTTGTAAATGTTTTATTATTTTTGGTTTTTTTTTTTTTTTTTTTATGTACATGTATAACTACGGCTCGGCTGTGGCATTTTACTGTTGAACGGGCAGAATTGAAAAAATTTTCAGTTCACTTATGTTGCACATACACCCACGTGCGCACACACGCACATGTTGACACGCCCCTAGTGTAGTCGACAAAGTAAATTCCACAATTCAATTGAACTGTTTTTTTTTTACACAATTTTTAGTCCTACGCTTAGTCAATTGCATTTGTTGTTGTCGTTCCCTTACTCAAATCGACAGAATCCCATTTTTTTATTCTCTTCTTGGCTCTTGGCTCTTGGCGTGTGATTTGCGCTTGCCGTCGACATTTTAATGATGTGGCTCTGGGCGCTTTCATTCCTTTGTATTTACTCTTGCCATTTTGCCAAAAGACGCGCAAGGCGAGTCTCAGCCATGGTCGTCATTCTAAATGCTTTTTTCTTTGTGAAATGCTAAATATATATATATATATATATTATTTTTTTTTTTCGAATTACTCTAACCACTTTATAGATTTTTCCTTCAATTCTCGTTATTTCTCAATATAATTGTTGCGACGTTGATTTGCGCCATGATTTCCTTATTGAAATCTTGCTAATCAAACCAAGCCCAGCTAAAGGACATTCACGGCAGCGAAATGTGCGACAATTGATATTTTGTGCTTTGCTGCTTGTATTCTTGCCAGTTACAGTTGAGTACAGCTTGTTAGCATATCAGGACATCGTGTCGATAGTTTGTGGCATATTGTCGCGTTTTGCATTGATTAACTCTAAGCCTTAGGCGCGAACTTTGGTCCCAAACATCAATCTCAAGTGTCTATCAAACGTATAGAAAAACTTTAAGGCAAAGTTAATGTTATCAAAGAAAAGTAAGGCCTCGTGAAAGTTAATCGAAATGTTCTAGAGATGATTAACTTTTATGAAAACTCAACTTTTTTAAAACTTTTATAATTCATTTTTATATAGTGAACTTTATTATGAACTTTATTTGTCATAAATTTGGCTACGCACAAGAGGAGACAATGTATCTGACCATGTATAATATAAATTCTTGATTAGTTTGACGTGTATCTGTTATATTAATGATCGGTCCAAAGCGAGGATTTTGATGGAAAACCGTGTTATTTTTAAAGGATAATCCACAAAAACTTCTTAAACATTTATGCAGATGGTCAAAAATCAATAGTTCCGTCCGATCCGATTTCCAATGAACAAAACCTTACATTGATGTGCACATGAAGTGAAAATTTGCATTAACCTCTTTAACGCTTATCGAACGATACATGCATAATGGCAAATTTTAATGTCAAACAGTTTGTTTGCTTGTTTTTTTCCTATTTAGAAAACATGCTGCTATAAACGATCCGAACATAATAATTTTTAATACTTTGAAAGCAGAAACTTGTAATTTTACAACGGTCCCAAAAGACGCTACATGTCTTCTAAACAGACACACATATGTAAGTGTGTGTAAGTGTATGTAAAAACATGGACATTTAGATACACGAAGTCATACAGAAGAATATATATATATATTTATAAGAGACCGACCAATGGGGCAAGTCTTTGGTAAGGGGTCGACAGGGGATCGTAGCAGATTGTGTACACGTATATGATAGCCATTCAATTGCATTTTTCTGTTTTTGAATACTTAATCGACGGGAAGTGGAGTTACGCGACGGAACAGGACGTTGAAATGAGATGAACGCAAGGATAATGTTCAATACAAAAAATGAAAACAGAAAAAAGTACAAAAATAAAGAATGTTCACATAAAGTCACACACATTTCAAGTAGTTGCCAAAAATATTTACCATTTAAAGAGCGTGGGGTGGGGTGGGGTGGAGAAGGTGGGGAACGGTCGACAACATATCGTACTAAAGGGCGATGATTTTAAATAACTGCACACAACGACAGCCAAAGAATTTGAAATCCTTGCAAGGCGTGTTCACCTCAGCGTGCAGATTGCATTGTGAGTGCACTGACAATCTCTTTTTTTATTTTTATTTTAATTTTTTTTGTGGCTTGCGTTGTTATAATATAATAAATTGAAATATTTGTTGTTTTTTTACATGTTTACTTCATATGACACGAACGAAGCAAACACTTGGGTCAGTCACGCTGGCGAAATTGTTAAGTGTTCTGCACGGTTTAAGAATTTGCGAGCGTAATCAATTTGTGTGCACGCCGATCTGATTACGTCATGCGGCAATAGTTGCACAAATCGTTAGCTGTTTTCTACACTCGGTCGGCGGTCGGACACTACATTATCATGTGCTTTTGCCTTTGCTACTCTTTGCGCATCTTTGCATCGTTTAGGTTTGCTTTGTAGGCGCTTCCCTTGCGGCGTTTACCTTCATCAAGTTGTCATTCAGTTTCAGCAAATCCATGCCCGGACATCAGCATGCTTAACACAATTGTGGCAGTTGGAATGACAGCAACTGGATTTCTATTTATCCTTGCTTTGGCTTTGACTCTTTCATTTGTGTGCATGTGCGTGTGTGTGTGTGTCTCTGCCTTTAAAGTAAACGTCACACGGCGGACTTCCGATTGTCAACTGGCGTGACGTGCTAATTGAATGACTTGAATTGCTACGCCAATGACAAAGAAGACACAACGATGTTGCTGATGATGATAATGCTTGCATTGATGATGATGTGAACATTGACGTCAAAAACGAAAACGACAACAACAACAACAACAACGCATCGCCAACAAGACTCGCATGATGTAACACCCGCAACACGCAGCGTCTTTTTCTTCTTTGATTTACACGGCTGTTTCCTGTTTTGCGTCTTTCAACTTGTTGCCATAATTTTTGTTTGTTAATCCGCCACGTAATGAGTTGTACGCCATTTTGCGCTAAATTGTTTGGCGAGTGGCTGATAACAATGTTTGCACTAATTTGGCATTTTTAAGTGTGCTCCACTGACACTTGATGCGCTTTTAATTGCGCCAAACGCTCGAGTGTACTTGCCATGGCATGTCATGCCTTGCCTCGCCTTCTCTCGCCTCGTCATGGTGCACAACGACTCGTACGAGAATGAAGCAGTGCGACAGCGACCGAGTGACAGAGAGAGAGAGAGAGAACGAAAGAAGTGTCGTGTCGACTCAACTCGAATGCTGTGCCTGCCACGTTTTTCTTTCAAGAGTTTGTGGGTGTTTGCCACATAAGCGCGTGTGCGTATCTGTGGGTGTCATGACTTCCGGAAGCTCACCACTTTTTTCTTCTGCTGTTGCTGTAACATTGTTGCGTCACATTTCAATAGCAGGCAGTCATCGTCGTAGCTGTCGCTGATGTTGTTCTTGTTCTTCTTGCTGTTGCTCTTGCTGTTGCTGTTGATATTGTTGTTGGCTTGCACATAGATTCGTTTTTACGTACCGTACGTACGTTTGTTTCTATATTTGTCCGTGGCACTGTCAGGACCACCAACCTAAAAGATAAACGATTCATTAGTTTTCACAACTGCTGCTGAAGAATGCCTAATGGGTTTTTGTGCATTCAAGACAATAAATAGCAAAGTTTTCTTTGATTTCAAGTTTGATTCTACGTGTAGTTGCTGTATTTATCATTGTTGTTGTTGTTGTGGATTTTTGTTGTTTTGCTCCCACTTTGAATACAACAGTTGTGCATCTTGTTCCAACTGTTCATGCAATGCATTCATATGTGTGTGTGTAAGCGTGTAGAAGACAACAACTTGTGTTGCTTTATTAGTAAACTCATTCTTCTTTTTCTCTAATAATATCAAACTTTATTAAATAGTATTTTTGTCTTTGATACTTGATTCCTTTCAGTTCGATTCGAATGACTGCACCGTAAACAATATGCGTTCGCTATCAGGCGCCGGTACGGACATACTTCAAAAGCATTCGATTAATTCAATACTGGAACAGCGTCAGGATCTCTTGAATCGACGCAACGATTCGAACGAAGGCCTTATATCGTTGATAAATGGTAAGTAAACAAGAGAGTTTTTTCTTTCCCAAACAATTTCGTTCACTGCACAGTGTGTAATCTGTCCACCAATATATTATACCCGAAATTCGCTATACAGTGTCTGTGTACATTCACTCAAAAATTACACTAAAACATGCATTCGTTTTCAGAGTGAATGATTCATTTGTCGTTTTAAATGTATTCATGCAAAACTCTAATATGCACTATAGATTGTGTGTGTAAATTTAGATATATTCCAATAAGTTTTCATCGTTCTCCAATTAGATCGTTGTAGCAAATAAACATTTGAAGCAAATCCAAGACAACTTGGTAATATTGTCATTTCACACACCCTGAAAAATATAATTTTATTCTTATAGTTCTCTTTGTTAAACCAAGAACAATTCTAGGTCTCATTGGTTTATAACTCAAAATATTTTTTATAAACTATTTTATATTTTAAGACAAATAGAAGCCAATAAATTTTGAACTCAAACAAAATTACAGGAAAGTTTCTTAAAATCACAATTGGAATTAACTAAATTCGGGAAAATTAGAGCGCCTTATTTTACAAATTTTTATCAATAAATTTATAGTAATGTTGAATACGCAGACGAATTCGCATATGGAATCAAGTCAAAAGTGCGCGTTGCCAAATATTGAGCCAAATTGTGCTGAGTTCGCTGAGCAATGCCTTTACATGGCCTACGACAATGCAAAACGCAGTAAGTTATTGTATTATAAAAGATTCTGCTGACCATGCTCCGAGCCAGTGTTGGGCCGATTCTATCTCTATCGCCAACCTCCAATCGTTTAACTCTGGACTCACTCGAAGTCGCTTGGCAGCGTACATTAAGTTGCGCAGCGATCTTAATGCAGTCTGCTCGTCCTGGGTGGGCTGAACTTGTAAAGATGTCGAGACGAACGACGAGCAGTTAAGCTAATTTATTATACTATCAACTACTTATTTGCGAAATACTTAAAAAGTTATGTTTGCGTAATATATTTGATTTATTGATGATATATATCATTGGTCGCGCTTTCTATGCTGCAGTCAAAGATAGACACAAAGACGGACTAAAAAACGGGAGCAAAGACGAGAAGGCATACTTCATGGCCTCTTATAAATATTTACTTATTTATTGCAACAATTTGAATGCGTTTGCTTCTTTTATGGTAGATGACAAATAAGTGGAGCGGCAAAGAGGCGCGCGCGCGTGTGGCAAGCTCGTATGAATATTTTTCGGCGTCCGACTGACCAATAGACAGACAAATGCCGAATATATCAAGCAAATACAAATGAACGAAACAACGACCGAACGCCCATGCAGTTTTCTTGGCCTCTTTTTCTGCTGCTCAGTTTTGTTTTTGTCTAATTTGTTTGTACTCAATTGCATCTCCTTTCAGATCCAATCACCATAACCGACTTGCTTGGCTTGGGTCTCAAAACGAATAGTGTTGATGGAATCGGCGGTAGCGGAGGCGGCAGCGCCGGCGTCATCTCTACTGGCGTCGTTGTCAATGGCGGCAATGGCAGCAGTGGTAGTGGTGGCAACGTCAACGTCAACGGCAATGGCTACGGCAACGGCGTTGTTGGTAATAACCCCAACAGCAATGAGTTGTTAAATGCCGGCAGCAAAATTGGCAGCGGCGTCACAGTGCCACTCGGCTGTGGTGGCGGCGGTGGCGATACACTGAACGTGGCCGGCGCTAACGTCATTTACGCGCCACTGACACCCAGCTCGACGCAATCCTCTGTGTCGCCGGGCACACTATCGACCAAGTCTAACTTTGACTATTTTCAGGTGAGCATTGCCCATTGCGATTCTCCTCATCATGTGTAGAATTTTATTGTATTATTTATTTTGATAATTTGATATGCACCTCAATTGCACCGATAACTAACTCTTTCTCTTTCTCTGCTTGTCTCGAACTCTTGTCTAACTTAAAATCAATCTTTATTTTTTTTTTTTCGTCACTTTGTATTATATGTGATACCTGTATTTGTATTTGCGTAAATTCTTGACTTGATTTCTAATTTATTATAAATTTTTTTCTTTTTCTGTGTTTCTTTTTTTATATACACGTGAATTTTGTTTTTGAACGAAATTGCAAAACTTTAGTTTGATACTGTTGCACAAAGTAAACCACTTAAGGCTTTCCAAAGAAACATCAGCTTCGATTGCTCTGCACCTTTATCGCCAAGTACGCCTACATCTATTTACAATCGCTCCTTTCACAGTTCACCTTTAGTCAGGTAAAATGATTTTCATTTGTGTTTGCGTTACCGCATCTGACACGAGATTCGCTCCGACACTAATAAACGATTGCCTATGGGCAAAAATACATCACTTATTACAGCGACAGCAGCAATTCATCCAGCGCCAATGGACTCTCACTGGACTCCATACCGTTGGCGTATCATCAGCACAACTACACTAATGGCATAAGTGGCAGTGCTGTCGTTGGCGGTGGCATAAATTCTACGAGTCGCTCGAATTCTCCCGAGAGCCAGAATAGCAATCAATCGCATGCCGATGCGAATCTAATTGATATGATCGTAAGTAGAGTCGGAAGCTCCAAAGGCACCTAAATGAAAACACAAATAAACAAATAAATCCACCCACTTATAGAATTTACTCTCAGTGAGCAATGGAGGCAAGATGGGCAACAACTTACAACTACAACAACAGCAGCACCAGCAGCAGCAACAACAACAGCAACAATCACAGCAACAAGCTCAGGCACAGCAATTTGCTTCGCTCAATCTCAACTTTGATCAGACAGGCGTCTACGATGTCAACGATTGCACAACTGGCGGCTGCGGCCTAGAAAACTTCAACAACGTCGACATGGAATTAGCCAAGTTGCAGAATTTGCAACGTATTAACACGTTGAAGCTCTTGCAGGTACAGTCGCAGCAAATGCCGTTGATCAACCAATTGTTGCAAAGCTACACGGCACAGATACCCAACATGAGCGCCAACAATGTAGTTAACATTGCCGCCGGCCTTATGGCCAACAATGGCGTTGGAGGCGTCAATGTCAATGTGAATGCCAATACAAACACCAACAGCGATGTGCATCTCGATCGCGTGGCAAAGTTTCATCGCAGCTCGGCAGCTTTGTGCGATGCAACATGCACTTGGAGCGGCCAACTGCCGCCACGATCGCATCGCATGCTAAATTATTCGCCTAAGGTTTTTCTTGGCGGCATACCATGGGACATCAGCGAACAATCGCTCATACAGATATTCAAGCCTTTCGGCTCCATTAAGTAATAACCTGGTTGTACTACATTATTAAAACGATTTCTAAAAATATATTATTTGCTTCGATTGCAGAGTCGAATGGCCCGGCAAGGAGCAACAGGCAGTGCAACCCAAAGGCTTTGCCTATATTATTTTTGAATCGGATAAGCAGGTGAAAGCCTTGTTGTCGGCATGTGTCCTGCAGGTAGATGATTCAAACAGCGGCAGTAACTATTATTTCAAGATCTCTTCGCGTCGTATCAAGTCAAAGGATGTAAGCCACTACTCGATTATAAATGATAATAGACAAGAGTAACTAACTAATATTCCCTCATAGGTTGAGGTCATTCCTTGGATAATTGCTGATTCAAATTATGTCAAATCGAGCTCGCAGAAATTGGATCCAACAAAGACTGTGTTTGTCGGTGCTTTGCACGGCAAATTGAACGCAGAGGGTTTGGCCCAAATCATGGATGATCTTTTCGATGGCGTCTTGTATGCAGGTATGTGTGTGTGTGTGTGTGTGTGCTTGCATGTATGGCTGTATAAATTCAGCTCACTAATATTGTAATTTTCTGTGGGCTTATCATTATAGGGATCGATACGGACAAATACAAATATCCGATTGGCTCCGGCCGCGTTACATTCAGTAATTTTCGTTCGTACATGAAGGCCGTTTCGGCCGCCTTCATTGAAATACGTACTACAAAATTTACAAAGAAAGTGCAAGTTGATCCCTATTTGGAAGATGCTTTGTGCTCAATTTGCGGCGTACAGCACGGACCTTATTATTGTCGCGAACTATCATGCTTTAGGTAAAAAATCTCCCATCAATCGGAATTCTTTGAATTGATTTTTAACAATTCATGTATTTTTTAACAGATACTTCTGTCGCAGCTGCTGGCAGTGGCAGCATTCCTACGACAGCGTTAAGAATCATAAGCCTCTTACCAGGAACTCCAAATCACAGACATTGGTGGGGATTGGACCGTCATCATCGACGGTCTCGCTCTCATCGACTAACAGCTTGAATTTACTTAACGAGCAGCAACAACAAAAACAGCAAAGATCATCTCAGCAACAGCAACATCAACAACAGCAGCAGCAGCAGCAGCAGGCACAACAGAAAGCTAATCAACAGCAACAACAACAACAACAACTACAACAACAACAACAACAGCAACAACTACAACAACAAAATGTTAGCATGATGGCTGCCGCGTCAGCAGTAAACAGTTCATCGGCGGCAGCACGTCGCTCCACACTCTACAACTACACACCAACTAAACAGTCGATCTGAACCGCCGCTGTCACTTAGAGGTCTCGACGCCATTATCGCGTGATCTGGTGGTTCAGCAAGTATTGAATATGTTGAATTTTAAAGAAATCATTGCCTATCCTAACTATCTTAAACACGATATAATACTTTTAAGCAATGCTTTGAACAATTGCTCTTTTTTTTCTTCTCAAACCAAAAGTTAATTTGTGCATTCCTTTTAGATAGTCAAAACGCGTGATTAGACTAAAAAACTCAACAACCATGAAATGTTGCGTATGCGTCTATCAAAATCAATCGATGATGTATCTAAATTTTATATATACACATAAACGCATACCTATACATATATTTTATATATATATCGTATATCATACATATATGTACCGAGTATGCAATTTTAAGATATTCTTCTCTCTCGCCATTTTTCGATAATCATTCTCACATATCAGCATTTGAAGCTACCATTCGAATGCTTACCACGTACGATCATCTAATGGATTTCAGTTAAGTAAAGATATTAATCGTGTTAATAATCATTTTCGGCAAATTTTTCTATAAATTTTTGTCCTTGCTTTTTTTGGCTAAGAAAGCTTATTTATTTAGTATTATTTTCTGTTTTTGTTATATATGTTTATTATTTTTTTTTAAGTTCTGCTTTTTTTTCGATTTGTGTCCTTTGTGAATTAGAATTCGACGCTATTAATTTGAAATTTTATTGTTTCTTATTAATTAGCAAAAAAAAAACCAAAAACCAAAAAAATAAGAAATCAATAATATTTGATAATTTTTGATTTAAAATTGCAATTTTTAAGTTTAGTTTTAAAAATTGTAGATTTTTAGCCCAACATTGTATTGAATTGTGCGTAAGTTTTTGTTGCTTTTTTGATTTTCTTTTTTGTTATATACATAATTTTTTGCTGATAAATTTATTTTTTTTTTGTATTATAATTTAATTTTTTGCTTTGATTTTATAAACGGATAGTCCCGTTTACATATATTTATATATATAAATTTATATGCAAATAATTTTTGTTTTGTTTTTGTTTATTTTTTTATGTATTTATATATTTTTGATGAAAGAGCTTTAATTTTGTATAAATTTAAGAATTTATTATATGCAAAGATATATTTACTTTTTGTTGTTATTACTTAAGTTGCGCAACGCACGCACACACTATTTTGTACAAATAAATTGCATTTTGATTTATTTGACTTTTGTTTTTATTATTGTTGTTGTTGCTTTTTGTGTTTATGTTGTTATTGTTAGTACAAGCATTAAAATTAGTCTTATATCAATTCAAGTTTTAACGAATTTAAAACAGAATACAATCAAACTGCGCTCGCGAACAAATCGAAAACAAATCTCGGTTTTATTCCACTATAATATACATATGTAAGTATAAAAACTAACTTTGAGTTTGCTGCCCATCGTGAAAGTGAACGTGTTTTTTCAAGCCAGTCTTGAAGCTTGTGCAACTTTTGTATATTGTTGTAGGCATTCGTTTACACGGAAACCATTTAATGTACATTCCTAGCAAAATATATAAATTTATATATATATTTGTCTTTGTTTTATTTTTTGTTGTATATTTTTTTTTGCGCAATTGTTAACATAATGTTTTAAACATACGCACACACACACACAGCACACGCAAATATATATATATATATATAAAAATATACAAAAATACCGTACAGGGATTTTATTGTAGTTTCAAAAATTTCTGTATAAGAGAAATCGCCGTAATGAATGAGATTTATGTAAGTGTAAATAGAGCAAATTGGAGCAAATCGGAGAAAATCGGAGCACTACCAAAGGTAGTTATAATTTTGTAAGCCTTTAAGTAACCTGATTGATGTTGTAGCATTTAACATTTAACAAGACAAAACAGAGCAAAACAAAACGAAATAAAACAAAACGCCACAAAACGAAAAGCAATTTTTATTGAGAGGATTTTGTTAAACCGAATGGTTTCTGTTGCGATTTTAGCAGTTCCTCCTCGTTTTTAGTTACATTTTGACAATGGATTTCAGTTGGCTAAAAGTAATTTAAAAACAACAAAAAAGATTTGATAAAATATTTAAAACGGCAAATTGAGTTGCTAAATTTCATTATAACGGTCATAATGAACCGTTAACAAGCTCATTCAGCAAGCATAAAGCGGATTGCAATAGCATTGGGGAGGCGGTGGTGGGTTGGTCATTTTGTCATATAAAGAAAACGAAACGTTTTATTGTTAGTAATAAATTATACAAACTACAAAATACAAGATGCAAGATTATCTAATCAAAGCCTTTTTGTGAAGCGTTAAAAAGAAGAAAACAACAAAACTCGCTTCAATCAAATACAAAAATCGAAAAAAAAAAAAATTAAAGCTTAAAAAATTATTCAAAGTATATTCTAGAAATTAAATAAACAATAATTTACAAGCAGATGAGAAATGTATAGAATATAAATAAATTGAATACAAAAATGTATCTATTGAAAAAAAAAGAATATATATAAAATGGTGCTTTAGCTGAATTATATTAATAAATAAGACTTGAGAAAGCTTAGTGAAGATGTCACTAAAAATTTGCACTGTTCAAAAATTTTGTTTTGATTTACGAATTAAATTCATTAATTTAAAAATAACTTATTTTCCGTACGTTTTTTTTTTCGTTCATTACGGTTTGAACAATGATGCGAGGAGAAACGTATTTTGTTTGTTTACCATCAAATTAAAATCAATAAGAAAATAAATGAAAACAATTTTAGATATCAAGTAAAGAATAAATGAAATAAAGATTTGAGCAGTACCTTTTTTTTTTAAACGGCGCATTTTTAAATTTTAACTATTGAAAAGTGTTTTTATTAAATTTTCGAAACAAACAAATCAAGGCTAACCGAATCATTGGCGAAACTCGACTTTTAATACGAATTGTATACTTTTTAAGGCTAAAAAGCGCTAGAAACATGAGTAAATTTTAAACGCGAATTTTTAATATTAAAAATAAAGAAACTAACGCTAAAAATGAACAACAAACGAAATTAAGTGAAGAATACTAATAAATTAAAAGTTGAAGGAACAAAAAAAAATTGGCAATTAACACTATTTGATATATGTATACTTGTTTTAGTGTCTTTTATATTTTAAACTTGAATTTTAAAACAATTAAATGATTGCATTTTAAGTACATTTTTTATGTATTGTATTTTTGAAAGCGTTTAATTTTATTTCGACAGCGCACTCAATTTGTTGAACTTTTTAAAAACAAAAAAAAAACACGACCAAATAAATAAAACAAACAAATTGTAAACAATTTGCAAAAATAAACAGAGGGAAGAGTATAATTTAAGTAATAATTGAAATATAATGGAACCAAAATCGAACGCTTCCCACTCAAAACCGATAATATGAAATTTGAGTAATTATATGAAAAGATTAAATCAAATATAGAGATATAATGGAACATTTTAAACAATACAGAACACAAATAGAAACTAAAACTTATATTTTAACTGTAAAAACATAACAAAAAAAATATAAATAAAAAAATAGCAAAGAAGATTACTTCGGTCATGCTGTATACTCTTCACACGTTCAACGAGGCACTGAGGCTGCTTTCGAACCTTTCGATTTGAAACTGGACAAAGGTTAAGCCAACAAGACTATGAGAAAATTAGACTCTTTTTAAACTTGTGTGTCCTTTATGTCAATTTCAAGTGTAAGAGACAGTTTAGTAGATACTTTACTTTAGTAGATACCTGCGAGTCTTTTCAACAAGTCTGACGAATTTTAGTATTGATTTAATGCTCATTGCACATGTTGCCCACTGCTGTGCTGTCGTCGCATTGTTGTTCTTGTTGTGTGAAGAGTATGACGAGTATGGAGTATGAAAAATGAGAAACTAAAATTAAAAATAATTTAAACAATAAGAAATCCTCAAAAATATGCATATTCCAAATAAATACAAGCTAATCAAAAAACCCTATTTAAATCTAAAAACAAAATGCAATGCTTTTCGAACACTTTTAAACTCGAGAAACTGAATTACTTGCTTGTCTCTAAATCATTAAAAACAAATTAAACAAAATTGTACTACGAAATTGCGCAACTATCAACTATTTTCTATATATACAAACCTAAACAAAATTAAATATATAAATTATTACAAAGACGAATGGCATACAGACAGACAAACAAACAGACAGATGAACAGCCGGACAGCAGACAGACAGACACGCCCTTCAGATTCACTTTAACAACGCTATAACTAACATTTTTAACAAACTTTTTTAACAACTGAAAAAAAAAACAAAGAGAAAAGTTTTAACAATAACATTTAATGTCAGATGCGACACATTTGGGGATCATTAACTAACAGCATTAAACAATAAGTAAAACAAATAATAATAAAAATATACAAACATTTAAAAACGTTTAAAATTAAACACGTTTAATCAGATAAATGGTTTTAAAAAGACTAGAACTTATACACAAAACAAAGATAAACTTATTAAGCTTTTAACGCAATAAAAAACAAACACGGAAAATAAAAAAAAATATATATATATGAACAAAACAAAGTATGTGAAACAGACAAAAACATATTGGAGCATGGAGAAGATAAAGTAGAAGGAATAGGAAAAGGAGGCGAAACTATTTTACTATTGTACTAAATGCAAATGCATAAATCAAATTAGTATTTATAAATAAAAAAAAATAGTTGTTATTAACAAAAAGAAAAGAAGAAAGAAACATTGAATATGCAAAAGAAATATTCGAATTGATTTTCCCACCTTATTAATATACATAAATATATAAAAAAGAAAAAAGAATTGAAAAATACTGCAGTGCCATTTTAAATAGCTTCCGATAAGTAAAATATAATAATAATAATTATTAAACTTTGTATAATTAAAGAAAGAAAGTAATTATTACATACAAGCATATTATTATTATTATTACATAAATATACATAAATCAAAACCCAAACAACAATTAAGGGAAGAAAAAGTTAAATTCAAATATTATACATTAAGCGAGCGTATATATATACATATATATATTAAATATATTATATATTGTTAACAAAAAAAGAATTGAACAAAACAATGTTGAACAAGTGTTTGTCTTTTAATTTATTTGATTTTCGGTTAAAAAAATTTAATAAACAAAAGTGCAATAAACTAGTTAGATACTGTAAACAGTAACAAATCAAATTTAGAAACAAAAAATAAACAATTTTTTTTATAAATTACATTTTTGCAATTAGGTATTTATTTTTTTGTATGTTTTTGACCAGTTGAAGCTTAAGAATAGAACATTGTATAATATTAAATTATAATAAATGATTGCAAAAAGTAGTTAGGATATATTTAAATAATTAATTACAAAATCAAAGAAAGTATACAAAAGCAAATATATATATACGTATACATATATGTATACGTATATATAAACAAATACAATATAAACTATATATCTATATACAAATTATAATCGACATATACAAACAAATTATATATATATATATACACATACATTCAATGAGAAACCCATATGCTAATCATACATAAATATATCTGAGCTTAAACAAGCAACAAACTTAAGGATAATAATTGTTAATGCATATTAAAGCAATTACATTGCAAATAAAATAATTGAAACAAATAAAAAAAGGAAATGAAACGAAACGAATAAGAATATATTTTAAAACGCAGCTTAGCAAATAAACAAGTATGAAAAACCAAATCCAAAAAATCAATTTTTAAAGCATTCAATATAAACAAATCACGTATATATATATAAATATAATTATATCTATCAAATTACATATATCAAATGAATATGCAATTTAAGTATACAAAAAACATATGAAATGAATGCATAGAAAACAAAAACAATTTTTAAAGAAATTTGAACAAATAAAAAATTGAAAGGTTTAACATAACAACAGCAACAAAATATTTATATTATTATTAATAAAAATCACAACAGAAAACTAAAACCAAAAATTAATTATTTGAAAAAAAAAAAAATTAATAATTAAAGAAATAGACAATATATGAGCCTGTAATATATAAGAAGCGATATGGCTGCGCATGTATTGTGTATATCAAGGAAACAAACTATTAAACAAACAAAAACAATAAAGGACTCACAGAACAAAACATGTTTCAGCAAATTTATTTACTGACATAAAATGAACAATTTCGTGTTTTCCAGAGAGCATATAGTAAATATGTATTTATTTTAAATATCATTGTTTTATTACATAAATAATTGCACTTTTTTTTCTTTTTTCTTTATAAATACACAAATAGTTCGTTTAATAAATTACAAAACAAAATAAACAATGAAAAAAATACCAAAAGTACCAACAGTACATACAAAAAATACATTAACCAAGAGTTGTCTGTGTAGCAAGGAACAAATGTTCCAGCCATTTTACATCTGATTAGCGCTATTAAATTCATAAGCAGCTAACAAAGCTTGCGACTGTTTCTTACTACAACTGGCAAGCAGTTGAGACGTACATCGCAGTCACTTATTTAGTCTTCTTTTCGCAAATAATTGATAGATGCCCAAGCCCGCAGAGAGTGTGCCAATGGCGCCGACTTGAAATGTGCTTAGTTTACCACCCCACAGGTAGCCCTTGGGCAATGTGCTCACGGCATGCACAAAATCCAATGATAAGCGCATCAACGAAAGCATTTCAAGACGATGTTTGCACAGTTGTTTTTGGTCGATTTGCGTGACACTGAAAGTAATTTATTTGTAGTTAATTTTTATGACTTAATTCATTTAATATCTTGAAGTACTACTCACTCTCGCACTTTAGCGCCATTCAACTTTTTTTGATTTAAGGCAAAATTACGCAACGTCCGCATCAAGTTAAGATATACGGAAAGCACCCAGAAGGCCGAGTTGACATTGTCCCATGCATCGGCATTTTTCACATCGACGATCTTGTGCTCAGACAGCCAACATATTTTTTCAATGGGATAATACAACAAGTCGACAATGTTTGCGGTCACGCCAAGTATGGCCATTAGACGATCAGATTCCTATGTAAAACAAATGAAAAAATTATTTGGGAACTTGTTTGGATTGCTTTTGAATTGCATACACTCTCGCCGAGTCCATACTCCATGGTATACTGTATCATTGGTATGTCATCGATGAGACGCAATGTCGCTCGGGCTCCCGATATTCTGGAGCTGGCAATCGCGTAACGTTTAGCCATTTCGGGATTCCGTTTGGAGTGATACCCGGCCACAAGCTTTGCACTGTAGCAGAGCGCCTTCATCACCTGCAAGTAAACATGCAATTTAATGGCACAGTTTGCAATTTGATAAGCGCGTGTAAATAAGGGATTGCGACTTGGCCCAATATTTTATTTGTTTTTTTGTGTTGCGATGAGCAGAAAAAACAGTATTAGCGCTAGTATGAAAACAGCAAAAGCTACAAACATCTTAGCTTGCGTGTTTGTTAGTGAGCATTCTTTAATTGAAATCGAATTTATATTGAACAATTTAGTTGGCACTTTGTCGAGGGTGTTCATTATTAAGTACTTTCTAGCGCGCCCATTTAACCGAACTTCTGTTCATTCATTATTTAATGAGTTTTGTTAGGCAAGGCAATTAATTATTAATCAAACCTTTCTTTCGTATTTGATGTACTTTTTTAACTCGGTGCGTGTGCAGTTGAACAACATTGTATGGGACCAGCACGTATGAAATTTCCTAATATACTGATTATTGTTAGTTAAATGGCCAAAAGCCTAATCGAATGGAATGCAAATTTAATCAAATAAGCAACAAAAAATGAGTACCATAACTAAGACAAGGTCAGCCTAATAATTCTTCCTAGTAGCATCAATATACCGCTCTTTTATTTTATCGTACGAACGTCTTCGATTTCAATATCAATGGCAAAATTACGAATGTAGGGCTAAAGCATAAACAAAAAGTCAAGCCCACCAATCTAACAACAACAACATAAGATAGTATAGAAAAAACCAGTTGTTACGGTTTACACTATTTAGTGCCACGATGCACTTTCGTTAATTATGAGCCTGGATAAAAGTAGGCAGTCGCATCGAATTTTATCTTTAATCTCTCTTGATAGTTGCGTCGATAAGTTGAAAATACATTACTTTAAATCGAAATCGTTTACCTTATCACGACCGCCGTAAGAGTCGATAATGTCACAGAACTCAGTCACAAATTTGGATGTGCTTGACATGGTGAATGCGATGTCTTAGTTTGCGGCAGCCAATTTCTTACAGCCAATTATTGAAATAAAACGGTTATTTCCCACAAAAATCAAACAACGAATGCGCGCAAAATGTACTGTCAATTATATTCATACTTCTTGGCGCACCTGAATCAGCTGTGGGTTAAAGTTGCCAGATGGATATACATAATTTGTGAACTCAACTTCATCTCTTTCGATTCTTTAATATTCTCTGTACCAAGTATAAATGGCAGCCGTTCATTTTTGTTTTCCAACCATTCAAAAATAAAATTTCATTAACTTCCAAAACGATCGTCTATAAAATTGTTTATAAATAGTCCCGCTTCAAATCAGCTGGACGATTTGTGAAGCCCTACATGCTCTCTTCTTCTTGATGCATTGTTTGAACGAGAATTAACCAATACTAGGTTTTAAGTTGTGGTGTTCACGATGAAAGGTAACGATGCAGCTTTACTATTGTGGAAAGATAACCACAATAAAAACTTGGAACAAAATGCGTACAAACTTATCGAGCCCGACCCATGAGTGCATAAAACGTGTCCAGTTCAACACAAACAGTGTTATTAACACACCCAAAAATAGCATTAGATGACCATAATTTGTTTAATATTTTTGGTAGAACTAGTGCAATTTTTCAACCGCCAAAAGTTAGTCAGTTTCAGTTTTGTTTACTAAATAGTTTTCCTTTAATTTCCATTCCTTTCACTTTAAAAAAGAATTTTTCTCATACCTATTGTCACAGAGAAACAAAGTAGACAATGTTTAAAAATTATAGACAGCTGACTGTGCACTTTTGCACACTTGCAATTACAAAACTCTGTTCTCGATGACAGTCTTGATAAACTACACAAGCGCACTGTTACCTTTCATCGTGAACACTACATATGTTCGTAGTTTGAGAATCGTAGATTGATTGAGTGAATGATTTGTGCTATTAAATGTTAAAGAAAACTCGTTTAAATTAATGAAAATCGTTTTCGCCGCTTCACTTCGTCATGTCAAATTTGCAAAACAATAATCACGCAGCGCCGTCGCCTATTCACTCTGGCAATAAATCGAAGAAATCAAAGAGCGAATTACATCGCGCCACAGTAGGCTTGTTGCTTAAACAAAAAAAGTTTGTGGTAAGTAAACACCTACAACAATTTGTGGTAATGTTTGAAGGACTTGTTCATTATGTTCTTTTTCTAACAACATTTTTGTCAACAGGCAAGTGAGAAATTTCGAAAGACGGAGCTTCAGCTGTTGCAAAACAAAAATCACTTTGCGGTGCAGAAGATGCTGGAGTCTGATTTGCATAATGGCAACGGTTTCGCCTATTCTAATGTTCAGTGCATCACAAACAATCAACATATGGTGGATCAGCAATTCAGTCGTTTTAATCAATTTGTTGACTCTCAACCGGAAGCCATGCGAAATGAGCTAAAACGTTTTTTTGGACCAATGTTGTGTCATCTGTATCTGGAGTTGTTAAAAGCGCGTGAACCCAAAGGTGCTGTGGAATTTTTAAAGAAATATGCACATTTGGTGGCACCGGTTGATATGTATGACGCACCACTGCCAACAAAGATTAATGGTTGTTCTGTGCCAAACGATGTTCACTCAAATGCGGCATCACCGACCGGCGAGCCAACGTCTGTGACGGGGGGATTGTCTTCAAATGCTTTGCATGCCACAATACGGTTTGCTCGAGAGGCTCAAGACACCGGTGATATGGAACTAGATTATTTTATGAAATTAGTACAAATACTGTCATGTTGCACAAAGCTTGAAACTGCCGAACAGGATGCAACCATATCGCATTTCCGAGCTTCCAAGTATGAGCTGCATACTACAGCAAAAGTAGTGGATACTATGTTCAAGTTTTTGGAAAAGCGGGGACATGTGCTTATACTTAGTTTGCTATACACCTGGATTCACTTTCATATTATAGACAACGAAGTGCATCAATTTTCAGAAGATCAAATATTTTTTGGCGGGACGGGGAACGAAATTGATGATATTTACAAAATGGGTGAAGACTGTTACAATAGTAGTAGTGGTAGTATTAAACGTGAACAAAGGACTAAAGGACCTGATTCAAGTAAAACAACAGCTAAGAGATCCGCAGAAGAGTCCATAGAAAAGTTACAAGCTGACATTAAAACAGAGCCCATTAGTAGCGTTGGCAATGAGAATACAAAATCGAGTATTCCCAGCTTTGATGAGTGTCTGCAAAGGATGCGTGAGTCTCGTACGCAAATACTTAAAGCTCAACATGAATGCCCTCGTTTTATAAAAATAGCCGACAAAGGCCGTGGGCTGACGTCTGCACATCTTGATGCAGGCGAATGTCATTTGGTTGCCAGCTTTGATACATCAACTGTGCAGCTGTGGCAGCTTAACCAGCAACATTGCAGCGGCAAAAACCTTTATCGACGCGTTTCGCATTCCCAATGTCGCTGGGAGTTAAATAACTGTTATATAGAAGAGGAAGATGAGAATGAAGCCGATATGATAAAATTAACTACAATGGAAACGGATGAGGGATCAATCGGAATGCATTGCACACCAGCAGAACGGCGTCGATGGCGAAAAGCATATGATAGTAAATACGCAGGAAACTCATTGTAAGTGCCTAAATTAATTCATAAAATTTATATTTTGACGTTTTTGGTTTTTCGTTAAGCAACGAATTTGGCGGCGTTCAATTGCGTGGCCATAGTCAGGGCGTCACTGACGTTCGTTTCTCCGCGCACTACCCACTTATTTACAGCGTGTCAAAGGACAGCACACTGCGCTGTTGGCGGGCACACAACTTTAACTGTGCTTCGGTCTATCGTGGGCATTATTATCCAATTTGGTGCTTAGACGAAAGTCCGACAGGCATGTATATTGCGACTGGTTCAAAGGATCTCACCGCCCGTCTTTGGTCTCTGGAACGTAATCATGCGGTCATAGTGTATGCGGGCCACACACAAGATGTTGAGGTATTATACAAATTTATAGTTTTCCATCAATTAATAAATTTATTGACCAAATCATCAGAGCCTTGCATTTCATCCCAACGGGAACTACATTGCCACCGGTTCCGCGGATCACTCTGTGCGTCTATGGTGTGTGACAAGCGGAAAATTAATGCGTGTCTTTTCCGACTGCAAACAGTCGGTAACCAGCTTGGCTTTCAGCCCCGATGGCAAAATGCTTGCAGCAGCAGGTGAAGAACCAAAAGTTCGCATATTTGATCTCGCTGCAGGTGCACAACTCTGTGAACTCAAAGATCACACAGCGAGCGTTTCGAGCATAGCATGGAGTACGCACGAACCCCATCTGGCAAGCGTTTGCACTGACGGCAGCTTAAGACTGTGGGACGTTAAAAAACTGTCACCAATGCAGTGAGTTTTAAATGTTGGAGAATTTATTTAAATTTAATTTGAATCATTTCTTCTCAGTGATAGCAGTAGTTCGGGTACATCTTCAACGTCATCATCGTCGTCGTCATCTTCCTACTCAACAACGAATCGGCTGTTAGCGCTTAATAGTTCCTGTCAAAGTTTGATAAAAGTCTACTATAGCCACAATCGAATGCTTTACTGCGTTGGCACCTAAGCTAAGTGGGTGCTTCACCAGTAACAATGCAACGAACGGAGAGAGTGTGTGTAAAAGAGATTTCAACTTCAGGTTCATTTAGAAATGTATAAGCGATATGATATTGTATTTTGTTTTAAATAATTTATTGTATAAGTTATTGTATACTATTGTTACTATTACGCCGTACAACTTTTGCTTAAGAAAATACAATAATATATTTTAACAAACGAAATTTGACAGAAAAAAGACAAATTAAAAAAACAAAAACAACAAATGGATGTTCTTCAGAAGACATGGTGCTGAAAAAGCGCAAAATTAAACACGTAAATGTTTTGGTTCATACAAGTACAAACAAGTTCTATGCAATTCAATAATATTAGAGTCCGTTTTTTGTGATGCATCAAATTACTTAGTAGCTACAAATTGTCGAATAGTAATAAATAAATTGAACGAAAACGCTTGAGTATCAAGTATCAATATCAAGCAAAACTTAACGTTTTTGTCGTCCGCGAATGAACTGCAAAGTCTTAGCCATAAGAGGTGCTTTTTTTGGGCGAGCAGGAGCAACGGCTGAAATGTATAAACACAGCATATTACATAGGTGACAAAGCAATAAGTAGTAGGAACTTACCAATTTGAGCAGTGTCACGCGCGGACGCAATGACCCGTAAGCGCGCATCACCCGGCTTTGCCGCGTTAGGCGTAACACTGGAGAGTGCCGCCACACGTGCTGCTGGAGTTGCAATCATCTTCCCACGTGTACCATATATGTCTTGGCGTCGTTGTACTCCGCGTGGCGGTTTAACCATCGAATCAACGAAAGCCAGCTGAGTCTTCCGCACGGGGGCTTCATTCATTTTTTGTTGCTGTTTAATGCTTTCGGCAAGAACGCTTAGTCTACGATCTTTCTCCTCTTGACAACGCTAAAATTGTCAGTAAACAAATTCAAATTCAATTCAAACACTCCTTAAGTAAACTGAGGAACTGACCAAAAACATTTCACGCCAAGTTTCCATCTCTTGCCGACGGTGAGTGCGATACTGTCGCTGCACATGTAGTTTCCACAGCTCATCGCTATCTTCCATTAAATACGGATTATAGTCTTCAAATGTGAGCAATTGTTGAGGCGTTGCGCGATCAAGTACGGGTCGCAGCACATCGAATGGCACACCCCCGGTGTATTCCAACGCTGAAAAGCAATTAATTGACTTTAAGATAATTCTTAATGGAATAACAAACAACTAACCATCAATATTCTTTTGCAAAACGCGTATACAGAGATCGAATAGTGGTGGCACCTGCAGAATTTGACCAGGCTTCGCACCGGAGTATATTTTTGTACGCATAGTTTTGGACGAGATGCTTTTAACCAGCGCCTCGGATTCATCGAATGCGCGTAAAGACGGTTTGTATGTGGAAGTAGCTGAAGTACTCGCAACGGCGTTATTAGTCGAGCTGAAGACAACATCCATCACAGTTTGATTGAGAGGCATTGGTTTGTAGTTTGTTGATATTGTTGGTAATTCTAGTACGATACTAGGGTCAAGCGGCTCTAATTTGGCAGAGGATGACAACAGGTCAGGTTTCTAAAAAAAATAATATATTTATATATATGGAGTTTACGTCTTAGAATATTTTAATACGAGAAACAACTTACACGTGTTGCACTAACTTCTTTTTTAACACCATTTATACTAGTCAAAGACGCTGTCTTATCCGTCTTTTTCGTCGAAGAACTATTAGTAACCGGTGAGCGTGTTGATGTAGATGGCAGTGCTGCTATGCTCGAGGATAAGGACGACGATGGCAAGTTGGTTGAACCGTTCGATTTGTTAACTGTTTTCTTAGATTTTTTCCCACTGCTTACGGGCACATTAAGCATACCTAGCACATCGGCGAAATTTGCTCCCATCGTTGAGTCAAAACCTGTCTCATCACCTTCATCCTCCTCGTTGCTACTATGGTTTCCATTTATCTGTTGTTGATGCTTAGACTTTGATTTGACTTTGGTAATTTTAGTTTGTGGGGATGATGCTTCATTGTCATCTGTATCTTCATTTCTTTGACGTTTTGCGGTTGCAGAGTCAGCGTGTTCAGCAATATTTTTTGATAAACTAGAAGACCTCTTTGTACTCGCTGTTGATAAGCTGCTGTGGGATTTATGTTTATCAGAACGTTTATGTTCTTTTTTATGAGAGTTATGACCATGTTTATCCTACCAAAAAATGTATTTTAGTTTAATAGCTTAGTAAGATTTACAATAAAATTAGTAAGTGCCTACCTCCTTTGATCTGCTACTTCTCTCCTTGTCGTCTTTTGAAGATTTATGTTTATCACGTTCCGATCTATGTTCCTTGCATCGTTCCTTTTCATGTTCTTTCTGTAAAGTACGCTCTTTCGAGCGTTCTCTATGACAGCTGCTGTCACGTTTTCTCTTTGTATATGAGCTACTGCTTTTACTTTCAATTCTTGTGGTAGACTCTTTATGTTTTTTCTCTTCAGCCTTTTTATCTTCTTTTCGTGATGCTCTTTCATCGCTTCTGCTGCGATTCGCATGCGATTTGTCACTGCTAATTTTATAGTGCGGCTTTTCATTTAACTTCGAAGGACTTCGATGGCTGCTGCTTCTACTTCTTTTATGTTCAGAATGCTTTTTGTGACCTTGGCTTGTAGATTTCCTATGGTTATGGTCAGTGCTAATGTCTTTGTGGGATTCCACTGTCAATGATTGTCTTTGTTGCTCTTCGCCGCTGGATGAGTTACTTTGTTTATTTTCATCTTGATCTTCATCGCTCGAACTGCGTCGCTTTGTTTTGTAGTCCACCACTTCGGTTGATTTGGTATCACCGGGTTCTTCTTCTGCGGCAACCATTGCCTTCCATTTTGTGACTAGAGTTTTAGCAGCGACACCTGAAATATATTTTATGTCTTGTAAAAAATGTTTAAGCCTTGCAATTACTTTACTTACCCACTTCACCATTAAATTTTCGTAGGCAATTCACCGTTTTACCAATGCCAGTCTCTTGCAGGTGCTCTACTTTGATAGGCAAACCATATAGTTTAGTAACGCAGTGCAGCAACTAACAAGTATAAACAACAAAGAAGGATATTCTCCTAATTATCAAACAAATCATCAAATCATATCTTCAGATTGGCAGGTGATTTTATGAGAGCCAGTGGTGTTGTACACACCATTTCCTATCAGGGGCTAACACAATTTTCTTTGTAATTTGTAAATGAAGTGTGTCGGCGCCTCTGCCACGCTTAGGGAGCGCAGCTGATTTGCTTGCTCACTTAACATTCTCTTTTTCTCATGCAAAGAGCGAAAGAGGTCAATGCACAACAACAACACATGCATGCTGAAGAAATTCATAAAAAAACACACTGCGTCACCAATTTCGATTCAGAAAATTGCAACTAATCGACTAAGCCACAAACGCACATTTTAATTATAAGAACACAATCAATGATAAGAAAACCAGAACCACAAAATCATTCCTCACTTACGCGGTCTTGGTCTTCTTGGTGACGCTCGATCGATCGTTGATAATGTCGGACAACATCCACCAAATTGCTCGTCGTCATTTTCAAACCAAGTTTACGGGAACAACCGCACTAAAGCAACTATTTTAAGTTGGAAAATTAATAAAGGAATCTGCAAATTTGAACCCCGTTTGCCTGCTGATGCTGGTGGGGTTTTCCGTTTGTTCGCAACTTGTGAGTGTAATTTTAATTTTTTTTTCCAGACTAGTGCTGCCACTCTAAACTTTTGCCTACGGATCCCCCTTTCTTGAACTTCGTTTGACTTGAACAGTTGATTCCACCGATTAAATTTGAGTTTTGATCGTAGTTTTGGACAATTACCCATAATCATTGGCAATTTTAGCCTATATTCAAATGTGGGGAAACGAAGCATTTGCGTAAGTCAATTTTTTAGCTTTTCTGGTATGTTTGTTAGTCCCATGTTCACTTCACATTGTATTCCACTTGAGCAAAAAAGTGGCGGCACTCAAGCTAATGGACATTTTGAAATGTCAGACAGAATTGTCAGACAGTTTATAATTATTTAATAAAAGTTAGTTTTGGATCGTTCTTTGATGCATTTAGGACACTGTTGGCAGTGTTGAATGTTTTCTTTATCCGTTCCAGGGGTAGCATCACACTAGGGATAAGCAAACTCGCTGCAAACACTCTGCTAAGTGCATGTTAACCAACCACAGACTCTCTTTTCTTGACTGTTTCAGAGAGTATTCATTTTAGCAAGACACCGAAGCTCGCTCAAAAAAAGCACAGCAAAAATTTTGACCAGGAATCTTGAGGTGAAAATGTCTGACAGAGAAAGAAGACAAGCAAAAGTATATCTTCCTCGGTCGGACAATTCTTTCGAGACGACAGGCCATTTTTTTAAATTTGTAAATACTATTCAATGAAATTATGAATGAATTATATGCGCTGTTGCCAAAAAATGTAAACACAAAATAATTCCATGAGTTTGATGAAAGTGAAGAAAAAGAATGAAGTGGGGCATGAACATGGTATGCGTTGTTGCCAAAGCATTAATGAAAGGAATAAAGAACGAAAATCAAATATTAAATGGACCGACCAAGTGCCTTTAGCATAACATTGACAAAGCTAGTAAAGCAATGCGCAGATAGTTTTCACCTGTTCTTTGCTTTTGCGCAGTGTTATTTTGCATTATCTTAAACAGGAATAAAAAAAATATATAATAAAAACTGATATCAAAATGATTTAAACATATACATTACTTCAACATTTTGCGTAATAGGTTCGCCTATGTTACACAGCCATACACACCACATACGACAATTTAGCGTTCAGCCAAGCTCAAACACACATAAGTTTCATATGTGCTGTGCCCGCGCTATGTAACACAAGCGAGGTAAATGTTGAAATTTTGTATTAATGCTTTGAATTGACTTGTTTATACACAGCAGGGTAAAGCGGGGCATGTATTAATGCAAAACATTAAAAACGAAAATCAAATCAAGAAATTTGAGAACAGAAGCAATTGTGTGTAAAGTAGTCCCTTATAATAAGCGCTACTGTACAACACATGCTTTTTGGTAAAAAATTAGACAATGCTACGGAGACAATACTGTCAACACAAAAACACTACGTTCCTTGGCAAATGGAAATGTTTTCGTTTACTTCTTGTGCGTTGCCCATGTCTCTTCGCCCTTCTTATGCACAAAATCATACGACTCGCCGTCGGTCGACGATTTGTGTGCGTTGCTTGGTTTTGTCTCTCATCCTTTCTTTTCAAAAACTAAGTTACTTGTGCAGAAATGGAGTTTTTAGTTCCAAATAACAATATAATTGTTAATAATAAAAAAAAAGATCGACTTTCGAAAATTAGCCGATGTCTCTTCGAACCAATATTCAAAATTCCCGCTATTCCGATAAATAATCTCTTCAATTTGTGTTTACATTTTTAGCGATACCATTAATAAATACGTTTTGTGTTAACTTTTTCGTCGATTATTAAAAACTAGAATTATTCCATGTTGTCGTACACTGTACAATTAAAGTAGAACCATTGATTTAAATTTTTTAAAATGTTTTAATTCAATTCAAAATCACACACGACCACTCGCGATACTTGTTTATTTCTTCGATTTGCCGGTGGATTTCTGTGCGGGTTTCTTCTGGGCCGACTTGCCGCCAGCGGACTTACCGGCTGCCTGTTTTGTCGGCTTGGCAACGGGCTTCTTCTCAACAACTTTGACAACCTTAACGATTGCAGCCTCACGCTGAGTCTTCATTGCCTTGACGATTTTCTGTTCCTCAATGAGGAAGGCACGTACAATGCGTTCGCGTAGGCAGCCATGGCAGAGAACGCCGCCGTATGTACGGGCAACTGTCTTATGACGCTTGGAAAGGCGAGAACGTTCGCTGGGGCGGGATGGCGTAATTCCCTTCAACTTCTCTTTGCACTGGCCACACTTTGGCACAGTCTTGTTCTTCTTAACGTATTGGTAAACCAGACGACCGCCAGGTGTACGCACACTAAATAACAACAATACGAATTAACTTTGGTTCGCAATTAACAAATTAAACATTTGACTTACATGCGCCTCCTGTTGGATCTGGTGTTGTAGGACAAACGCCTTCTCAAAGTCAAACGTTGAACCATTATGTGGCTGTTGAAGTATCCAGAAACCAAGTATATTTTTCAGATGAGAAGATTGTCGATATGACGTCCATTTTCACGATATGAAATCAAGAAATTCAATTTAGTTAAATGTCATTCGTTGATATATGTAGTGCGGCAACATATTTGCGCTTTCATTTCGATAGTTATCCACCGAATTTATAGATGTTTAATGATTTTTCACAACAACTTTAAGAAAATATTACCGTACCTTCAAGAACTAAAGCGGAAAGAAAGGAAGCGGTTCGTGAAGTTGGCTGCGCTTGTAGAGCTGGCAAAACATCGATGGGACTATCGACTACAAAGTTTTATGTATTATCGATTTCTATCGGTCATTTCCCATACTGAAATAGCTCAACTCCCCTTAAATTTGTAAGAAACATTGAGCTAATCGATACTTCTCGTGCCTTTTCTGTGACTCTGAATTTGGGTTATTTTGTCATGGTTTTCAGCAAATAAATGCTGAACTGGCTCATGACATGTCGAATATGTACGTAGGCAGGCATCTGGTCTTCTTATTCCATCCTTTTTAAATACTCCGTGTTTCCAATTTGACTTTTTAGTCAAATGAGTTGTCTCCCCAAAAATAATTTCATTATTCTATATTTAATCGTAAAACATAAGAATAATTTGTATTTTATATTTTTCATATAATATTAACAATATTGTGTCCATAATTCGTTTATAAAATGTTGTTAAAAACTAATATCTAAATTTAATTTTTATTTTTTGATTATTTTCCTTCGTGGTTGTATACGCTGGGGTTAGTAGTACTCAATGCCAAAGCCAGATATGATAACGTTAATAACGGAAATCAAGAAAACCATTGCCAGTATTATATCGTTGAGAATAATGGCAGCTGATTGTTCCCGAATTTTATTGATATTCAGACTACCGATGACAACAAACAGAATTCCAACCAGTATCTGCTCAATAAGAAAATTTTGAATATTTGTACTCAAGCAACTTTGAAGTTTAGTAAAAAAAATTAAACTAAAGAAAAATAATCAGCCATTACTTTCAAAAAAATTTCAGGTGCATTGACAAAAACAAAACATGGAATTCTTAATTAATGTCATTGAGAAGATTTTCTTGTGAAGGGGGTGGGAGGCGTGAATCAAACGCCGAAATAAACAAATTTATCATTGTGGTAAAGAAAGCAAAAGCTGTTCGAATATGATTTAATATATTGGCTGACCGATGAAATTCTGGTTGATGCATTCGACAGTCGCGCATTAGCGACAAAGACAAGCTTAGTATTCCAGAAAGTATCTAGGAACACACGATAATTTTCTCTTTAAAGAGAGGTTTGTAGTTAATGATCATAGCTCACCTGTAATACAATTGAAAGGCTGATGAGAATAAGCATAAGCTTGTAAAACTGATGATGCTCCCCAACTCCGAGAATGTATTTTAATTGGGAAGCATTTGCTGTTAACAATGCAATGTCCAGCATTCCCTGAGCAATAGTCTTTTTAGTCGCATATCGATTTGCATCAATTGTTTTCATCTAAAATTAAAAATTATATAAAAAAATAATACTTGTCCAGTAAACTTCAAGTTTCAAACATCTTCTTCGTTCAACATCGATCTAATTGTTCGTATCTTTTGCGTTATCATAAAAATGTCTTGTTAACTTGTTTTGATAAATCTCAATGGTGTGTGCTGAAAACCTATTTTGCAAAACTGACACGCAGTTTTACGATATTTCCAATGACTTTTAACAATATATGACCCTGTTACTAAATAATGCAATTTAATAAAATAATCAACGAATGTTTTCCTTTACTGAACTCATACCTCCCACGCATATATTTTTGGCAACTGGAAAAATGACAAAACGTACGAGAAACTATTTATTTAACTAAATAAATCAATACTTTCATAAATTTCTAGTTAAATACTGTCTCATAATTACAAAAACATTAAAGCCAACAAGTGCCCATTAAAAAAATAAAAATATAGCAAGTTGATATACTCACATCGGTGTCATTGTTAATACCGTTGACGGTAGTAAAAATTTGCGCCATTTTAGCTTTTGTCGTATTTTGATTAAAACTATTCTGTCAATTTCCGTTAATTTTGTTTGTCAATCGACACAATACTAATTACTTTTGCAATTATCTCCTTAATTTATTGAACTGGAAGTGCCTCGCTATGGTAACCAATTGTGACACAACTTAACGATTTAACAATTCATAGCAAACTGATTGAGCAAAACTCAATTCAGCGTACTGAAAGTGATATCTACGAACATTGCAGTAAATGTACATCAATATTCTATGATAATGAGTCATTCAAGCTTAAAATGATATTAAAACTCAGCTTGTTTTTATAAAAATAGTGAAATAATTTGAAAAAAGGATATTAGTGCATCCATCGTATTGTTTTTTTAAGATAAATTACATTAAATATCGTTATAATAGTTATATTTTTAAATAAGTGAAAAGGCGATTTGAAAATAAAAATAATTCTAAGAGCATTTTAAATACTTTGCGCCACTTTATGCATACGATTTCTAGACAAATACAAAGAACTTTTATTTTTTGTTGACATGTGGATTTGATTTACACCTAGTATGACTGGCCTCTAGTGCGGGATATCCCGGAAATGTTTTAACAGTTCAAACGTAGTAGGCTGGAGTCTTAAAAAGTCTTTCTATGTACGGCGCGTTGGCCTTCTTCTTCATATTCTCGTTTTGATATCCACATTTTCTTAAATGTATCAAGCGAAGCCAGAATTGAACCACCCATCCATGTTGAGTAAAGTCGTTCCTGTGGAGCTGCAATCTGGAATTATAAAATTAAATTTATAAAATTATATCGAATTTGAGAAGAGTTATCATCATACTCTTATTTTAAGGTCTTTAGATGAATGTTTTCTGAGCTCTGATAAGAGTCGATCACCAAAGCCCTTGAAAAGCGTTGATCCTCCGGAAAGTACAATGTTTTGATACAGCATTTTTCTGAGATCCATATCTGACTTTTCGATCGCATACATCAGCACATCATGAATACCTTCACACTCTTCTCCAAGTAAATCCGGACGGAAAAGTACCTCAGGCGCTCTAAACCTTGCCTGACCAATTTCCAATGTTTTTCCGTCAGGCAATGTGAATGCAGATTTTTCCGTTTCGACAGTTTCTTCCTTTTGTGGGTTAGTTGCTAAATAACAGACTTTCTCTTTTATCGACCGAACAATTTCGAACTCTGCAGTTGATCGAAAGTTGAATCCTTCTTTGCGTATAAGAGTTTTGAGATACCGAGTTACATCTCGTCCAGCTATATCTACACGCATTATACTATGTGGCATAGCGAAACCCTCATATATAGGTACTGCATGAGTCACTCCGTCTCCCGAATCCAGCACAACACCAGTTACTCGGCCAGTTGCATACCTTTAAATTTTAAATTATTACAAGTTTTGAAAAATTATATATGTCAATTCAAATCATCTACTTACAAACTCAACACTGCTTGCATAGATACAAAAAGTGCAGGTGCATTTATGCCTTCGAAAAAGAATTCAGCGGCCTTTTCACGGTTTCGACGAGGATTCAGAGGCGCTTCTGTCAACAGAACGGGATGATCTTCAGTGAATGTAGCCAGTTGCTCCTAAATAATTAGATATTAAATATAAATTGATTTATATTCAGATTGTCTTGTTCTTTTAAGATTTTACCTTGCTATAAATATAACTCCAAATTCGCTCCATGTCGTTCCAATCTGTTACAATACCGTGTTCCATTGGGTAACGTATGCTTAGAAGACCACGATGCTCTTCCGCCTTTGGACCAACAAATATGTCTCCCTCTAGCGCACCAGCCATGACACGCACATGCTTGGGTCGACCAATGCTGTTTATTTTAAATTCAATTAACCAATTTAAATCAATGAAATCAAATTTACTTACTAATTTGGAAACCTGCATTTTGGAATGTGCTCACCAGCAAAACCGGCCTTTATGACTCCAGAACCCTTTAAAATAAAAAAAATTTTAATCAAAGGTAGCCAAGAACTTATTTTAATTCCAATAAATGCTAAACTTCATAAGCTTGTTTGAAAAAATATCTTCACATAAAATTAAGTCGAAGAAACTCCAGCATGAAGTCTGTGATAACACCTGAAGTTGACATGTTAACTGTATCCAAGAGTTGCCGATCACAGCGCAAGTCAATATTAGGAGTTATACCGAAAATTGGATTGAAATTGGACTACGGAGAGTTGGAGAGAATTGATTGCTTTTACCTTGAGTGTCAAAACAGTCGCGACTACTTTCGCGACCCCTACAACAAGTTACAACGTCCACAAATGTTCCGCACCCATCAAGGAAAGTGCGGTATTACATTGGACAAAAGTGTTGAGCTGCTAAGGCGTCCACCTAATTCAGTTGTAGAGCATCAACCAGTGGTTTATCCAATTGAATATGGACACCAGATGAATCTTGATCGTGGCAAACAAATGTTTGGACAATACAATCCCAACTCCTGTATAAAATTCAAGCGGTAATGATTTGTGAGTCTTTGTTTCAAAATTTGTAGTCATTAAATCTTTTCGTCTTTTAATTTTGCTTTTAAAATGCCTAGCAGTCAGGCTTAGTCATTCCTGGCCAAAAACAGAAGTCGGAAATATGAAAGAGGGAAGCGCGACGTAGTAGGTCGTCATCAGCTTATAGTCTATTTTTTTCTTATGTTTCAAGTAGATTTTAAGAAACATGAGATTTTTCAATACGCACAATAGATCTTATTCAAAAGTGATGTCACTTTGTCTGACAAAGCCAAAATTTCACTCACAACTGCTATATTTTTACAATTATTATAATTTGCAAATAATAAGTGGCTACTTACGTTGTCGATGACCACAGGCTGGTTAACAACAACATCATACGGTTCCATAATGCTTTTTAATAAATTTAACTATTTAGAAATTTGCAAATTTTCTTTCGCCGATTGGCGACAGTTTGTTGGAGGTGTGTGAAGACGGTGGTTCGGACAGACCGATGTACGATACGGTAGCCCTATGTGTATTAAGTATGTGGATTCAAAGAGTAGCTATCGATTATAGATTATATACAATTCACTGTTTCGACTGCAATCGAAATTGAATTGTCTATATTTGGGAAAGTTTTTATTTTTTGCAATTATATATTGTGTGTTATTTGCTATGCAATTCGCTTTAAAGTGCATTTGGTTATTTACGGGCATGGTCAAAGCGTGCTTGATTGTAATATATCTCAATGGAACGACTGAATAATTAGATATCCCAATAAATAAATTTGTTACATCCAAAACTTTGCAAAACATTCAGGAGAAGGATGAAAGCGATTAATTGAAAAAACGCAAAGTATGTAAAAATGGGAATAAGGTAATAAAACCAATTATTCTGAAATTATCGGCAGCTCATCTAAATATTTGAAATTTTAGTCGATATTAAATAATAATCGGTCTAGATCCGATAAAAGCGAAAGACACAAAGTGGACGGACATTGCATTTTATTTGTTTTTTAATTTTTAAAATATTTGCTGAATTTGGATTGTTCAGAGTGTCAAAACAATGGCTGCGGCGGCAAATGACGTCCAACAGGCCAACGCTGGATTGAGAGCATTGATTGAACACTTACACCAGGTGTATCCTGACCAAAAAAATCCGCTGCAAGTTACAACAGTGTTAAAGTACTGGCTTGGCGGTCATGATCCATTGGACTATATCAGCATGTATGACAATAATGGGGATACCGATAAAAAGGTGCCACCGCATTGGCACTATATTAGTTTTGGTCTGAGCGATTTGCATGGAGACGAACGAGTGCACTTGCGTGAGGCTGGCAGCACTAGATCAGGCATGGGATTTGAGCTTTCATTTCGGTTAGCCAAAACAGAGGAGGAATTGCGTCAACAGTGTGAACACCCTAATGCACCTCTTCGACCTCCAACATGGCCGGCCAATTTGCTACAGTCTATCGGGCGTTATTGCTTCCAAACTGGCAATAGCCTTTGTTTCGGTGACAATATACCATGGCGCAAAGGTATTGACGGTAGCACAAGCACTCGTCTGAACAATTTATTAGTATCGCAGGATCCACAGTTAGGCTGCATCGAGACAACATTCGGAACTGTTGACTTCTGTCAGCTTGTTGGCGTAACGGACGAGGAGCTTGAACAGGCCTCTCGCTGGAATGGTCGTGGTGTTTTGAACTTTTTAAGGCAGGATGTGCAAACTGGCGGTGAATGGATGGTTACCAACATTAACCGGAATTTGAGTGTTTTTGAACTACTCCCTGAAACTCTTATAAATTTGCAAGATGATCTAGAAAAACAAGGTTCTGATTTAGCAGGTGTGAATGCGGATTTTACTTTTCGGGAGTTGAAAAAACCTCAGAGTATTAAACAAGAAATCAATTTTCAAAGTCTTAATGAAAAATGCGCATCAGAGGAAAACAATCGCATTGTTGAATCTCAGATGAAACGCGAGGAGCCCAGCTTTCCGCAATCGATGTCGCTCAGTTGTAATTCTTTGCATAAGTCATGTCCCCTGGATTATCAACCAAATGCACCGGATAGCGTATCACTTGATGGGATTGAAATTATACTAGCACCCTATGCGGCTAAATTTTTGTTGCTGGCAGTCAAGGATCGCATTCGTCACGGACGACACTTTACTTTCAAATCACAGCATTTGGCTTTAACATTTGTTGCAGAAACTGTTACCGGTGCTACCGTTAAAAAGTCTGAACCATATGGCGTGATTGGTTACTGGTTACAGGTGCTCATACCGGAAGACTTAGTTCCACGTATGTTGGAGGATTTTCGCAATGCATGCATTGATGGCACCACTGAACCACAACAACGTCTCGAATTTGTGTGGCCTGACAAGAATCTCAAGCTTATTGTCGATCAGCCCGCACCTCCTACATCGATGTCCGTAAATATATTTTAATGAACTAGAACCGTATGTATAACGAATTTTGTATCCTTATGTATAATAAAGTGCTTCCGTTTGTAGGTTAATTTTTTTATATATATTTTGCAAACAATCTTGAATGCATGCATGCATATTCAAATTTATTTTAACAATGCAATGATAACCTATACAATTTAACAAAAATGAAACGCCATTTCTTGATTTAATTATTATTTCTGCGTATTTTACTTCTGCTGTGTTATAATTTACGCGATCTTTTGATTTCTGGGCCTTAAAAGAAAATAAATGCCATAACATGTGCTTGTTCTACGGAAACTTCAACTTGACCGTTCAAATTTTGCGTTCTCGTGCGCAAGATTTATTGGCCTTCAGTTTCTAATTCTTAGAATTGATTGAATTCAAGTGTTTTTAACAACATTTATTCAACTTGTGTCGACAATTTAAAACCAAAATGATCTTCTGTAAAAGACACAACAGCCCATATTTATCGCCTTGTTCGAAATTAAATTCGTTTTTAGTTCCAAATCTTCCACCTTTTTTGATATTTTTGATATTTTTATCAGTGAAATTTTATGAAACATGCTTGTGTACCGTAAATTATGCGATCGTTACTCACTTCTGATGTTCGTAAAAAAGAAATCTGACTGATTTGAAATGTCTCCTTTTATCAAACCACTTACGCATCAGCATCTTGTGCTGATTACTTTTGAGATCTCTAGACATTGTACTAGTATTGTATTAATTTGTTTACTTTTGATCGTTTCGCTCGCAGATCCATTCGTCGTGGCTCATCTCACTTATTGAGCATAAGTATCTTCGTAGGTGTATTTATTCGCTATTCACATACGTCCGTCAGCCAGCACTCAAATCGAACTCACATATTTTATTTGTGTGTATATAAAAAATTTGTTGATTAAATTTGCGAGCGCGTGGAGAAAATAATTCAGTGTTTTCATTACGTTGCCGGCAACGAAAGCGTTCGGTTGTGTCGATTGAGGAGCTTTAGCATTCAAAGTTTTGTAGCTTTTTAAGTTTCGTATATTTTTGGTCGGTAGTATTTTTCGAATGCGTGAAGTATTTTGTTAAAGAAATGTAAGCGTGAAAAGTGTTTGCGCTTTGTTAAAGTGTAATTTTGTACAATATTGTTTGCATAACTTATGATTGCCTACTATAGCTTATCATTTTGTAAAGTGAACCGCACCACTAACCCCACCTAAAAGGCTTGATACCACAAAGTTAATGCGTTTCATATCTGATAACAATATGAAGTCAAATTAAAGGAGTTCTTCTTACTTTTCATATTAGTGGAGTTCGTAGTATAAGGCATAAATATTGAATTTCTTGTCTAAAAATATGCAAGATTTGACCTAATCTATTTGTTGATATCAGTAAAGTTCTTCATTATTCACAAGATTTTTGTACTAGAAATCTGATTTTTTTTTTTTTAAATAAAAATAATTAATTGTCGAAAAAAATGTTGATAAAAATTTAAGTAAGACAATTTTTGATTTACCGAACCAAAAATGACAAACAGTTGAGTTGAATAAATGAATGAATGATGACATGAAGATTACTTTCATCAGTCAACTGTTTCAGAAAAAAGATAAAGAATGAGATATTTACGCTGCGACTGGCGCATGCACTTTTGCACATCTCAATTACCTAATCGGTAAATATTTGTCATTTGTTAATATTTAACGTCGAGTTTACGTTGAACGACAAAGTAAGCGCACAAGTAGGATATTTGTTGTAAAAGTAAAGTAGGTGCTGTCTTTAGGGTCCTGTTTATTGATTTGTCGACGCATATTGTTAATGCATGTACAAACAAAGGATTAAACCGAAAAATAACCGTTCTTTTGGCGCCGAATAGAATTAAAACGACAACATGGATGACAGCGAACCGTTAAACAAACAAATTTCATCGAATAGACAAATTCAACTACAAGATCAAAAGCATCAGACTCAGTTGCAAATAAATGGTGCCAACACATACAATAAGAGTGGCGATGACAGTTTGAGGCATCCTTCCAACGGCAAGGAGCGGTCAAATGCCGTTAAAGTTGAGCACTTCGAAGCGCCGTGCTGTCGGGATATACACGGTAAAGAACCACCAGATGGCGGAACGCGCGCGTGGCTGGTAATGGTCAGTGCATTTCTATGTAACGGCGTAATTTTTGGCATTATCAATACGTACGGTGTCTTACATTCACTGCTGACCGACCGACTGACGCAACAAGGCGACAAAGAGGCCTCCAGCAAAGCGGGTAAGTTATTAAGTAATAATTGTTTCATTGTTCCTTTGGCAACTGGGTTTACATAGCTTCTAGCTTAGGACAACTGTGTTGTGTAATTATTTTTTCGATTAATATTTGTCACTTTCAGCAAACTTTCAATGTTTTGTCAAAGTGCTTAACTGAGCTTAGATGAGAACCTTACATGTTGTGCCTAGAGCAATTTGAATTATATTTATTTAATTTATTTTGGGACGACGCCATCCTTCTTCTACAGAATGTATCGGCTAACTGCTTGACGATGGTGTACTTGACATCTTTGATGAAAAGTCAATGTTGTGCACAATGCACACTCATTTTCTTTTGTCCTAATTTTACTACCTTCCATCATTTTATATCAATTAGAGCACTTCTGATAAAATCTGGCATGTTTATTTGCATATATTTGTGGTGGTATAAAACTACTTAACGAAGTTGACATCACATGTCGAATCGAAAATATTTTCAAAACATATTAATTTTCCATAAATTACGACATTTTCTTTGTGTGGTTTATTTATTGTGGGAGCAATAATATTGCAAAGTTCGCAGTTAAACGGTTGGGTTCAATAAAACATTGTAGTGGTTAATAGCAACATCAAAAAAGATAAAAAAGTGAAAAAAAAACTACACACACAAAGTGAATTAAATTGCTTAAATTTTATTAAATTACAAAGAATTATTTAACACCCAGTTTATGGTCACAGACACATTGAACAGTAACGCAAAAAAAAAAATGCCGGTTGCATTGAATAACTTTACGTGTTAAGAACTCTGCTGCCAGTCTCCGCACTGTGAAGTAAGACCGCCAAACGAGGCAAGGAAAATTTTCAATTTAAAACTACTGTCAAGGTTTATCATGTGCGAACCGAGACCCGTTGGCAGCCCAATGAGGCAAGTCATGAGCCCAGCACAACATAATACGATAGTATAACCGCACTTCAAAGTATTAAACAAGCAACACAAAGACGAGCGATTGATCGACTAAGCACTTCTTAGTGCACGTTGTCACTCCTCAGGGCATGAACAAGAATCATATACTGGTCGTTGGCCGTTGGCCGCAGCTTAAGGCCATACGAATGAACGCTGACAACACAAACTTTTCTAAGCATAATGCTAAGACGAAACTTGAAAAATAATGAAAGTGAGAGCTGGACGAATGATGATAAGCAAAAGTTGGTAGAACTACTGACCCAGTTATTGTAGTGGGGTATGCGGTGGCATACCTTAGCATAGGCGACGCTGACAACATTGCAGTTCTCGATTTCATTTGTTTAAGTTTATGTTTTTGTGTGATGAAGACCCTTAAGTGCGCCTAACTAATGACTATATGCCACATACTCAGTCAATCAGTCTGTCACTCTCTTCAGCAGTCGAGACACTTCTGTCAGTTACTGGCATATGTTCCGCATTATGATTTACACCTGGTTACGAGAGAAACCTGACCTCTTCAAGGCATAATGTATTATTAACTATGAGAAACTGTGTGTTAAATATATATTATAAACGTTCTGATGGTTATTAAATATCAATAACAGATAAATAGATACAATTAATTCAATTGGTTTTTTAAATGAACAAATAACAAATTAATTTTTGTTTTTGTTACGCCTTCCTTCTTCTTCAATTGTTTGTCATCTATACATGTTGTACGCCATGCTTTGCTCTGAGAAATAATTCACATATTTGCTTCTATTTTCGAGTACAAAAAAATAATTCACGTGTTGGTTTCTAAACGATCAAGCGCCGCCCGCCAATTTATGTGTGCTTTCGTTAAAAGTTTTGTCATTTTATAAACGAAAAAAAAATTAATAGAAATATAAAAAAAATCTCAACAAAAGTTTTGTTGCACTTTTACATACATATATGTATGTATGTACGTATAAACATATGTGTATATGTATGTGAGATTGCTTGTTAGTTTGGCAAAGCTCCAATCGCAGAAATTGTCTAATACTTTTTTATGTCGGTTTTGTTTGTTTGGGGATTGTTACACAATAATATTATCTATGTAGGTGTGATTATGTGTGCGTGCGTGCATGCCTGTGCCTTATAGTTTGTTGGCATTGGCATTGAACATTGATTGTTGCCAATGCTCTTCGTGTGCATGCGTGTTTATTTTTAAGTCTACGGAAATGTCTCAGAGATTTGCCATCGACGACGTCGTTGTTGTCATGACTTAACCAATGCAATCGAAGTAGGACAAGTTTAAATTTAGAAACCCATCAGTCTCCATTTCTCTCTCTCACTAATCTACATATATACAAGTAAACAGAATCGATATATGTATATATTCTGATGAAATGTCTTATAAAATTTACAAATGAGTCCCAAATCGACAATACGGTGTAGATCAAAATTGTTTTTGAGTTATTATCATAGTTGTATTGTATTTCTGCATCAGGCATTGAATTTATTTTTTTTATAATACAAGCGTTTATTAGTTTCAAAAACAAATTTATAACAAAGAAGACGTGTGTTTCCTAAATCCTTTGAATAACTTTTTTTTTTTTACATAAATTCTTCTCATCAGCCAAACGATCCGGTAGAATTTATTTAGACAGTTTACAGTTGTTCAAAGTGCGTCAACGTCTTTATTGTTTAACGCTTATCAAATTTAGATCATCGCTTATTGAACAAAGAATTAACCTAAAAGTGTCACTCATAAATATTTCTAATGAATGCCTCTCTCGCTTTAATCATTTGAAGCGTGATCATTTCGAACGAGTGGTAAGTCGTCGAGTGGGTGTCACATGCGTTGATTGCTGCCCTAATTGAAAAGATTGTCGTTTCTTAAGAAAGTCGGTATGGACTGTACCGAAAATGAAGCCAATGCAATAAATTGCGTTTGACTTATGCATATTGATTTTTGCTCTAATAACCACAATTGCGTTTAACTCGATTTGTCGATTGGCGGCGCGCTTTATCTGCTTGTCTGTCTATCTACATAAAGGCGGGGAGGTTCAAAGCTGATGTCGGCTAATTGATCAATTATGCAACGGTTCATAAACACTCACAACTACGTGTTCAATTGCCCTTTGAGCTTTAGCGTTCTACAATGTACTTAGTTTTTGCAAAGGCACTTCTGGAATTGAGCTTTGGAGACAAATTCTGTTAAACTAAGTTAAACAAAATCGCTTATCCAAATCATTGCATCTTGGGTTGTAATTTTATTGTTTTGATTTGGTTTTTTTTATTATTTATATTGATACATTTATTTTAATTTTATTTGTTTTCCAGCTCTTGTTGGCTCATTAACAATTGGCACCACATTCCTACTCTCGCCAGTTGCCGGTTGTCTAACCGATAAGATCGGTTTACGTTTAACAACATTCAGCGGTGGCGTACTCTCAGCCGGTGGCCTTTTGCTCTCCTCCTTTTTCACAGAGAACATCAGGGCACTATACTTTACTTATGGCATTATGTTTGGCTTCGGGGCCGCGCTTGCCTACACACCCACATTGGCCATTCTCGGACATTATTTTAAACGATATCTGGGTAAAGTGAGTGGCTTTGTAACGGCTGGATCAAGTGTTTTCACAGTTATACTGCCACCATGTCTCGATAAATTATTGAAAGGATATGGACTGCAGACAACTTTGCAGGTCAGTAAATAATTACAACACAAAGATATGTTATGATTTTGAATTGTTTTTGATTGCAGACAATGAGCTTAATATCCGCATTTATAATAGTTTGCTCGTTTGTTTATAAACCACTGCACCCGCCGCCGGAACCACCAAAACAGAAGCCCGGCCGTTCGCGCATTAGCTTGCTCCTCCGTTCGATTGTAAATGTGGATATTTGGAAACGCAAGAAGTATGTGATTTGGGCACTGTGTGTGCCGTTGGCTCTTTTCGGTTATTTTGTGCCGTACGTTCACATGATGAAGTTTATAGAAACAACATTTCCGGGCAGAGATGTTAATTTGCCTGTTATGTGCATTGGCATCACCTCGGGCCTGGGCCGTTTAATATTTGGCGTGATTGCCGATCTGCCCGGCGTTAATCGCATTTATCTGCAGCAGTTGTCACTAGTCTGTATTGGAATTGTGACTGTAATGTTGCCGATGACAAGTTCATACATTGCTCTCATAATATTCACCCTTATTATGGGCCTCTTTGACGGTTGTTTCATTTCGCTGCTGGGACCGATTGCATACGAGATTTGTGGACCTTCTGGTGCAACGCAGGCCATTGGTTTTCTGCTCGGACTGAGCTCATTGCCACTAACATGTGGACCGCCGATTGCGGGAAAAATATACGATAGCACTGGTTCATATAAGACCCCATTTATTTTAGCGGGTATTCCGCCCATTGTGGGAGCATCAATAATGTTCCTGATTCGTTGCATTCGAGATGAAAAAAATACGGACATAAACACGGCCATTCGAGGTGTTGATACCCGAGAATCTGGTGCGTTAGATGTCGAAAAAGCACCAAATGGCCTGAGCTTAGAAAATCGTTCGTATTAAATTGCAATACGACTCATTTTTTATACTAAAATGTATTGGTCATTTTACAGAATCGAGCTCGAAAGTACCACTCATGAATGGACACATTACCGATATGAATGATGATACGCATTCGCCTCAAGCAAATGGAAACGGCCATCTCGCTCACACAGGTATTAGTCCGAACTCTGCTTCACCGGTTATTGCTTATGCTTTTGATCAGTTTCGTAGTTCTGCTATCAAGACTAACATTTCTCATACACGTGCGAACACAGCATTGCTTAATCGTAGTCTCGGCTGCATGTCCACCCCCGTTGCCGATGAACAGTTTGGTGCTTGCTGCTTATCCGACGCGCAGTGCAAGAGTTTCGCCAAGAAACGCCGATATACATACTCGATTTATTGACTAACACATTTTAAATGCATTTTGGACTTGTCTATCTTGTAGTTCGAATTTTTATTATTTTTGAGTCATTGAAATCTTATATATAACCAAGATACTAATCAATTTGATTGACTCAAAAGATTTGCAAATTTCATTAATAGTTCCCTGTATTATTGGTGTTCAAATATCTCGTAATACTAACATTAGTTTTAGTTGCATTTTCCTTAATTCATTTCAGAATGGGTTTTATTTTTATTTGAATAAAACTGGATGCACTTATATTTTTTTATTGTTTGCCAACTTAGCTTATCTCTTCCGAGATGTAAATATATCAAAAAACATGTATTATAAATGTTGCGGAGAAGAGAAATGTTTTGATTAAATTATACTCAGGATAAAGATAAATAATTTTGAATGTACTTTTTTACAGAGTCTCTGAGTGATGAACTTCGACAATAAAGAAACTTGCCACGACCATTAGTTTGTAATAACTTTTTTTATATATTTTATCACATTCGATAATTCAACAAGTTAAGTTTAATGTAACACTCCCCTCGCCCATCATCATTCAAACCCGAAAGCATATCAACAAAATGTATACGCGCATATTATAAAAGTGTAAAAATTAAAAGCGAATATTTCATTTCATTTAGCTTTATTTTTATTTTGTAACAAATACGAATTATTTAATAAAACAAAAAAAAAAAAAGAAAATGGAAATCAATGCTGGATTAGACTTATTTTTTTCTATACAATGTTGTCTTAAGCCTGATTATATATACGTTAATTAAGCGACATTATCTCCATACAAATTGTAATTTGTGCTACTTAGGTAGTGACATAAGAGTAGCAGATGTTAGGAATTGGTAATATAACATAGTATGAATCTAACCAATGCAAGCCGAAATTAAAAAAAAAAGTAATTGAAATGTTTGTTAGTAGGCTTAGAGAAATGATTTAAGTTCTTACCAATCCGTTTGAGATTAAAGTTTCAGTAATTTTTCTTGTTGAGATAAAAGATAAGAATATTTACAAAAAATGTTAAGGAACCAAGTAAAGGCATTTATATTTGTTATGTATGTGGTAAGGATTTCGATTTCACAAGCATTTATCCAAAATTGACATCACCCATCAGATAATAATAGTTATAATTATCCGGATTATATTACCGCTTATTTGCGATGTCGATTCAAATGACCTACTCAAAGATTTTAAAACAGATGCGGCACGGATATTTATAGTTATCACTTCGTTTTTGATGCTGTTGACAACACTTGTAATTCTCAGCTTTTGTGCTTTTTATTTTGGGGATGGATTATGGCTTGCCTTGGTAAGTTCTATGCTTGAGTGATAACTTATGTTCATTAATGTGTTTTAACAACTAGCTCAGTCCATTCTTTTTTATTACAATCATTGGCACATATACAATTCTTATTAAAAGTATGCTACCAAGTATTGGTTCAGAAGGGATTAATAAGTATGTGAGTTTGGCTTGGATAAATGAATTGCAAAAGAACGGTTCATTAATGTCTCAGCTAGAAACAAAGGTAAAAAAAGGTTCCATGAATTCTCTTTTGATTGATTCAACGTGTAATCCTCTAGTTCAGGTGCTGCGGCATGGCGGGTCCAACCGATTACCTGTTGTATATGGAGAAAATTCATTCGACTTGTTTCCTAAATAATTCACTGATGGACTCAACTAAACTATCCGAAAGCGGATGCAATGAACTTCTCAAAAATAAATTTCAATTTGTGCGCTACATGGCGACTGTGCTGTCATGGATCACTATAGCCGTCGAGGTTTGTTAAATTCATAACATATGTGGGTTCGCCGACAAATAACAATTTGTGGTTATAGATTGTCGGTTTGGTTATATCGACTGGCCCTTTGGTCCATCGAATTGTTTATTGTTACAGTGATAGCAGTTTGCATAAAAAAACGGTTCTTTACGTGGTATAATAAATTTAATTTTATTATTTATGATTTTTTTGTCAAAATTAGTTTCGGCTGGCTTGATATGAAAGACAGTTTCTTGCCTGCAGCAGTTAGAAGGTCTGAGTCCTGATGGGTCCAAAGTACATGAATGGCGGAATGGAAGAGTGAAGAGTTTGAGCAGATGACACTTGAAGCAAAGTGGTTACATTGTGCAATTGCACGTCTGCGTGGGGCTGAAGCAACATTATGCCAAGAATAATGTTTGTATTGCTTCTTTGCCACATTATTTCACCGAAAGATTCGGTCTGAAAACTCCTTAAGGCAGATTTTAAACTCTTTTGCGCTGGCAGGGGCAGTAACAGAAGAAAACTCATGTTATCGGTGCGATAGCCAACATGCCCAATTTGTCGGCGGGTATAAAAGTAGTTAAAGATCGTGTTGTAGGCATCCGATTCTTGTATGTTTAACGGTTTGATTTGCACTATAGCCACCTTCTTTTTTCCACGCATCCTTACGTTATTCATGCATTTCCACACTGCTTTGCGTTTTATGCCCCCAACGATCTGAAGATTGTTTTGTTTTAGATGACTAAATTGGTAGCAGTGGCCGGGCAATGGCTCCATGATAATTTGGCATTTGACTGACTCCCATATATTTAGGGTGCCGCACCAATTTGGGATGTATGAATGACAGATAGGATAAACAACTGGGATACAAGGCAATGGCAGCCATGTAGGTGTCATGTTGCTCATATAGCTTTCTGCAATTATATTTGTGGTTTCAATAATAAGATTATGTTTCGGGTTTGCTTTGTTCTTGTTTTTTACTTCCTTCTTGGTTTGGAACAACTTTTCGCTACAAGGCTCCGGCAAATCAGACAATGCTCTATATAATTTTTTAAACGGTCTACCAATAGACGAAGATGAGAAGGACCTCTGTCTTGACCGCTTGGATTCCCTGAAATCCTGTTTATCTTTCCTAATACTTTTTCGCAACATTTGTTTCGATCGACGGCTTTTTTTTTTGATTTCACTAGGATGTTTCCCTTTGTATAGTCTGAACGGATTTTTGTAGGATATTTTGCGATGCACTGGCTTTAGATAGTCTCTGTGACAAAATGCTTCATCCGAACACCGTTGGAACGTACCGTCTTTCTTAAAAGATCCCACGACTTTTGTGTTCTTAAGTTTTCCCATTTCGTAATGACTTTTACATGGAAATATTTTTTCAAGTAAAAAGTGTTTATGACATTGATTTCAAAGCCAATTGAGCTTTTCCAAAAAATAATTTTTTAATTTCACAGAAATTGAAATAATTCTACATTTATGATGCCTTAAATAAATAGTTGTGTGATCTAAACACGTCAATCGTACCCGCCTTCAGAATGAGTGTTTCAAATGACGTTTAGAGACTTAAGCCACACAGAAAGCTGTTCGTGACACCTTTAATCATAAGAAAATTACAGCTATTTGTATTCAACTGACATAGAGTGGGGACATAAAACATCTACGTGATTCGTAAGATTCAACCAAGCGAATACGCTTTTTATTTATAATCACTAAGTTCCAACAACAACGCCCAATCAATAATCGATGAATGAGCGTGACGATATGTTTCAAACGACTGCGGCCAACATCCATATTAAGAAATTTTATTAACCCGCCAATATATAAACAAAAATCTTTGCCAAAACTTTGCTAACAATCTAACACTTTCGAACAAAACGGTTGCAACATTGAGCTTCGCGAGTGTTGTTTTAAAATAAGTACGAGTAAGGATAACGAAGGAAGGATTTTTGTATTTGTAACGTGATGATTTCTATGTATTTGTGGTTTACCGTTCTAATGTCAGCGTGGCTATATTTCCTTTGGACTCGGCGCAAGTTTTATCTGCTAATGCTAAAAATTCCAGGCCCGTCTGGTTATCCGCTTATTGGAATGGCGCATAAACTTTTACAGCGAGAAGGTACATTCACCAATTATAGTCGGTGTGAATTTGTGTGTTGGTTTATTAAACTCAAGTGCAATTGAATCGACATGACTTGAAGTAAAAATTATTTATAATTCCCTCAAATTTCAATAAAAATCAAATTCAATCACCGAAATCAATTCCCATCGCATGTAAGATTGTTCGTTTGTCTGTACATACTACTTCGGCGACTACTACTGACTGTTTCTTCATTTGCCCCGCTTCATAACGATTTTAGTTTATTAAAAAGTCCTTTTCAATTCCAGACGTTTTGAAGACTTTTAATGAGAACATACAAAAATATGGATCAGTGTTATATTCCTGGCTCGGTCCTTTACCATTTTTGGTTGTCAGTGAACCGCAAATAGCACAGGATATTTTAACATCGCCGAATTGCATTAACAAAGGCATTATTTATGCGGCCATCGATGACGGAACTGGTCCCGGCTTATTCAGTCTTAATGGTAATGAGAAAGTCGAAAGTCTGAACTCGAACGAAAATTCTTGACTTGTTTGCTATTTCAGATCCAGATTGGAGTGCTCATCGCAAGTTGTTAAATCCAGCTTTTGGACACAAAGTGCTGCTCAGTTTCATACCAATTTTCAATGATGAAGTAGCGATACTAATGAAGGATCTTAATGACCTTATAGTCGATAAAGGAGAAAAGGATCTGATACCATTGTTGCAAAAATTCACTTTGGGCATAGCTACGCGTAAGTAAAACGTTTTATCACAATATGTAACTATAATGTCTAAAACTTTGCGTATAGAAACGACGATGGGAGGATCTGTAAAGCACGAGGAACATTTTCAAAACAACACACTTCTGGAGTGTTATCAATGGTAAGTAAGTCGCTTGAAGTGGAACTAAAAAAGCTTTGCTCATTTAAGTTATTATAGTACATTAGAAACAATGACAAATATGTGCTTCTCGCCATGGCTAATTAACAAAGCTGTACGTCGTTTGTTGGGCAAGGATGTCGAATACAGTCGCGCGAAACACGAAATTCGTGGTTTTATTAGAAAGGTAAGATTTCTATCTCTCTCAACTTGACGGTTTGCCACGATTTGAAATGTTAGTTGTTGTCCCTCACCTACAGTTGATATCACAGAAATTGGCCTCCGATGTTGAAGTTGCTCCGAATGCAAAGGATAAAAATACTTTTCTCAACCTGGCCACAGACCTGTTAAAGAAGGGCATATTTAGTTTGCAAAATGTTGAGTATGAATCGAATGTAATTGTTTTTGGAGCATTTGAAACAACTGCGAATACGATCGCATACACATTAATGCTTCTGGCAATGTTCCCGGATTGCCAAGAGAAAGCCTTTGAAGAAATGAAAATACTTTTTCCAAACGCTGGGGACTTTGAGGTGACTTTTGCCGATACACAAAACATGGTTTACTTGGATCTTATACTCAATGAAACGATGCGTCTGATGGCACCAGTACCGGTGGTCTCCCGGAAGACGTCGCAAGACGTAAAACTATCGAATGGGATTGTCGTGCCGAGAGGCGTACAGATCGCCATAGACATTTTTCATATGCATCGAAATAAAAATATTTGGGGTGCAGATGCCGAAACATTCAATCCCGATCACTTTTTGCCCTCAAACATGCAGGGCAAGCACCCTTATGCTTTTATACCCTTTACAAAGGGTATACGCAATTGCATAGGTGAGTATGCTTAATTAAAATAAACGAAAACATATTTTATATTTCAACTTTATTTTATAGGTTGGAGGTATGCATTGTTATCCGCCAAAGTAACTTTGGCAAAACTACTAAGAAACTATTACTTCTCTACTAGTTTCAACTTTAAGGATCTGCAGTTTGTCGAGGATATAACAATAAAGCTCAAGCAAACCCCACACCTCGAATTACACAGTAGACATTAATAAAGAATTATACATTAAATTAAATTAAAATATTTTTTATTCAAGTAAGCAGTTTGAATATATTGGAGCCATTGAGTCATTGGATATTGGAATCATTTGTAAAAAACTCTAAGATCTGGAGACAATTTGTATCAGCGGCTCTTTTTCGTATCGTAAACTCAATTTTTGAAGAAACACCAAGTCTTCGTATTTGAAATTTGTCGAAAATTGAAAATTCCTCACAAGCCGCATTGTTAAAACGCGCAATACAATATGAGCATAACGCCAACCTTTAAAAATCAAGAAAAATAAATAATTAATTAAGTGCTGGAAAGCTGTTTTACTACCAAGGCAGTTCCGTATACCTTTGGAAAAAGGTATATACGCGTAAGGATGTCTTTTGCTTGCAACACTTGGTAAAAAGTTGTTGGGATCGAATGCATTTGCATTTGGTCCCCATATATCCTTGCTTCTATGTAGATTAAAAATTGGTATGGCAATTTGTATATCTTTGGGTAAAAACAGATCATTTGACAGCCTTGTATCAGTCGTAATTTCGCGACCTATGAAGGGTATAGAAGGCATTAAACGTAGCGTTTCATACAATACCATGTCAGTGTAGGGTATTTGTATGTTTTTAAGATGTTTGAAATCAACTTTCATGCTTTTGTTTGGTAAGACTTCATGAATTTCGTCGTAAAGCTTCGCCTGCACTTCTGGATGCATGGCGATGAGTACCAAGAGCGAATATAAAGTTGTTGAAACCGTTTCAAAAGTCTAAAAAAATATTGAGTGATTAATAATTAATTTAAAATCTAAATTTAAGCTGTCTTACACCCGCAAGCATTGTGAGCGATTCACTAATCACATTGTATTGGTTGAAGAGTCCTTTTCGTTGGAAGTCCATTGCTTGGCAAATAAAGGTGTCGCTGCATTTCGTTATGTCCGTCGCTGATTTTAGCATAGATTTGTTATTTCGCCATAAACCATTATTGAGGATCTACAGAAAAAAGTTTTCATTTAAATTTGAAAAGTGGCAATTGAAGGTTTGCGACTTAACCATTTGAATGTAAATTCGAAACTGTTTAATAATTTTAAAGTACTTTGGTGAGCGAACTAAGCAGCCCAGATTCAAGGCAGATAGCACAGCATCGTTTGACACTTTACTAATTAAACTGTTAAAAAAATTTGGTTTGAATTAATTTTTTATTGAAAATTAAAAAAATGCTCACAAATTGAAATCGCGCACAATTTGATCGTCAGAAAGCAAGGTTTCCTGCTTGAGTGGAATTCCCATGGTTGTTTCTATAAAAGAAAATAAATTTATGGTATTAGTCAAGTGAGCGAAGACTTTAAAAATAAATGTTTGTAAATATTGCTTACCGAAGGCTATGTGGAATATAGTTTGTTTGATTGCATGGAATATCTCCTGCTCCCCTCTGCCAACCATTAATTCAAATGTTTTGATGGTTCGGTTTGCGCCACTGTTGAACGCTGGCATAAAATTGGCTAATACCGTAGGACTAAACGATAGGTTAAGCAATTTGCGATTGTGTCGCCATTCTTCACCTTTAAAGTTTAAATTAACTTTTTAACATAAGTACTCTTAAAGTGAAAAAAAATTATATTCACATACCATTTGTTGTTATGAGTCCTTTAGGTATTGCTCGGTCAATTGCACCGTACAGTGATCGAGCCTTGGTCAGAAAGTTGTCAGAGTTTAGCACTTGTTTAACAATTTCTGGATCGATTGTAATCAACATTGGCTTGTTGGCAAAAAAAGTGAAGAAAGTCGAACAGTTTAGTTCGTTGAAAGTTTTCTCAAATGATGTGAAGAATTCTGCAATTCGTGAGAAAAATAAATTTATTTAGCATATAAAGTTCGATTTATATTTATACTTGTCAGCGGAATCCATTTATAAAGATACCCAACTAAAGGTAACCCGTAAATGATGGGTAACGATCCTGTTATTCCTCGGAACCGTTGACGCTTTCTGAATTCAAAACTGAACACTAGTATAATTAATATTACAGCTGCACCGCAAAATACTTCGAAGAGTCCCAAGTGACTTTGCTTGTTCGCAAACATTGTAACAGTGAGTAAAATAAATTTTTCGTTTAGGCTTTTAAGAAGAAAACAAAACAAAGTTATAATTTTTATAATCACTTTAATGTGACTCATTTATATTATTTATTTGTGTAGTTAAAAACCTTTGACATTCGTTATATTTTTGTTTTGTTTCCGCCGTAAATCTGATATTCTTTATACATTAATTTTGCAGATAAACAGCTTGACAAAAAAGTAATACTCTACTTTTCTTATTCATACATGTGTACTAGAAACCCGTACAAATGCAATTGAAACTGCAAACAAGTTACTTGCTTGCACAAACCATTTGAAAGCAAAGAAGCAAGTCGCTTGGAAGTGCAACTCGTTTTCGTTTCCTTTCGCACTCGATTCATTTTAATGGTTCGTTTCAATCATTTGTTTGGTCGTATTCGCTCGAACTGAGTATAAAAATGCAAATTTTTTCGAATTGCAGCTATTCGTTTTAAATCACTTTTTCGAATACAAATGAATAGAGTTTTCCAGATAACTTGGAAGTTAACCCTAAACAAATGCAAATAAGGCTTTCCCTCAATTAATTTGCTACTAGTTTCAAAATTGGAAACTTCAAAGTTGTAAGATAAGCGTTGTAGACATAAGACACTTATTACAGAAAGATAAAACATATAACAAAAAATATTAAAAAAAAGTATATAATTTCGCAAATAAGCTTGCAAATAAATATGTACTTTTAAACACATTTTTCATTTCAATATGAGAATCAAGCCTTTCTGAGCTACTAAAACGTGGTTGTGGGTAAACAACAGTGCTTAGTAAAGTGTAACTGATGAAATTTGTTGGTTTTTTAACCTTCTCCTTTGTTTCGGGTTAATAAACAGTCTAGCAGTCTAAAATTTCAAACAAGCAAAGTTTTTCATCAACCACTACCATGTTATTCGGTAACGTGTTAATTCAGGAAATTTAGGGCCAACTTGCTTCAAGAACGAAATACAGTTAAGAATCGCTGGTTTTGAACAGACACGATGACACGGAGTGACACAGTAAGAGCAATATTGATTTGTCGCATGTCACGCTGCACTTCCCGGGCGATTTTCCCGTTCCTTCATTTCTAAGCAGGCCCCTAAACTTCTTTCACGCTTTACTCGTCGCGTATCTTCTCGCGTCTGTTGGTAACAGAGAAACTGAATGTTGCTTACATGCCGAATACAGCGCAAGTTCTCCTATCTAGAGTTACTTGTTTGTTTTTGGTCTATTGTATTTTTTTAATATAAAAATAATAATAATAAAAACGGACAATTATCCAGAGGACACCTGAATCACTCTATGCTCAGTAGCCACCAGATTGTAGCTGGACAACTCAACGGGGGATTGCCGCGCGCAACAATTATTGCCAGATATTACCAACAGTGCTCTTTTGGTCATTGGTTTTTGGTTACTTTTTTAAATTATCATTAAAACATTAGTTGCGTCCAAAATGTCGCTTACAGATGCATTGCAACTTAACAAAACAGAGATGTTTTCGAAAATACGTGCCGGTCTATTACCAGGTCAGCAGACGCGCAACTTGATTGAGTGTAAAGACGATTTGATCTTTGCATGGGAATCCAAGGAATCATGCGTTCTTGTAATCAACTGGCGTGCAGCGCAAATAAAACAGATCAATTACCAGACGTTGATACCGTCCTCCTCCCAAAACTTTGAAGTGGAACGCTTAGTGGCATCAAATGAGGGCACATTGCTTTGCTTGGCGGGACCGCGTGGTGCTGCTTTACTTGAACTGCCAAGACGCTGGGGTAAAGAAGGACAGTTTATGGAGGGTAAGCCGAAAATAACATGTCGAACTTACTGCTTGGACGCTCTTCTGTTTGCCAACAACCCTCATCTGGAAATACGTCAAGTTCGCTGGCATCCGGGTTCAACCACCGATTCGCATTTGTTGATCTTACTCTCAGACAATACAATTCGCATGTACAATAATGGGCAACTGCGTCATGTTTGGCAAGTGGGTCCTCTGCCGATTAAAGGAAATCAATCGAATATGAATTCCTCTTTTGGCGCTTTAGGCGAAGTAGCTGTAGATTTCGATATTGGTCCAGTGGTTAAAACAAAAATCACAAATGGTCCAACTGAACAGATGTCATTAAACCATTCAAAACTAAATCAAACAGTGATGATTCCCGTGTCAAAACAAAATGAAGTAGAAAAAATTGAGTGGCCGTTGGTCGTGCTCCGTGAAAATGGCAATATTTATATAATAATGACTGGATTTGACACTGAAAAGGCCAGATTGCAAGGTCCAATTACTATTACCCCGTCTGCAGTGGATAACTATGGCTTAGATTCTTGCGCCATTCTCGTTATACCTTCACTTCCACCAACTTTGGTTATAGCGGAATCAAATGGCAAACTTCATCATGCATTGCTTCTGGAAGCGGATGTTACTGAAAACTCGTTTAACGATGTGGATGCCGATCTTGACATAAAACCGTCAGAATGGACTATACATGTTCTGGAAACAGTTGAATTGGAGCTGGGATTGCCAAAAACGCTGGAGGGTAAAGCCGCATCAAATTACACATGTCCCATTTTTTTGAAGCGTGATTACATTAATGAATTTCGTTACTTCGCCTATCAAAATACTGGCTTGCATGCAGTGAGTTTGAATTTTATTGGCGAATTGCAACGTTTCTTAGAAAGTGACGCATCGGACGATATGGTCTCACTATCTACACCTTCAAGCGCTGAATACTTGGTTTGCACTAAAATTGACAAGAGTAATAGTGTTAATGCTGTGCTGGGATTTGTTCTACTTCAATTGCCATCGTCTCTTGTTTTGTTGTTAAGCAGTGGCCAGGTTATGAGCCTTAAAGTCATAATTGATGCAAAATTGTTGGAAGCGCCGGTGCCATTGGCCTTACATACATCCAACGCCAATGATAATTACACAAGCCAACTTCTTGCGGGTCCTTCGTTTGTTGAACACATCCGAAATATGCTACAACGAAGTTTAACTCAACCGATTCTATCTGCGGATAAATCATCGACACCTAGTCCAAACGAGTGCTACGAACTGCTGAATCAGTCAATGGAAGTATTGCGAGCACACTATCTAAAGCGGCATGATATGGTGCGTGCAGAGTTTGCCAAACGCATCAATTGCATACGGCTACAAAAAGAGCAGCAACTTCGCGAAATAGATAGCTTAGAACGCGATCGTGAAGTTATTAGCGAACAGGCCCATAAGCTGGCTGAACGGTTCGAAGAAATCAGCGATTATCAAGAGATACTTATAAAGAAGTGCCATGACTTAATGCGCAAAGCCAATATTGCTTTGCCGGGGAATGTTGCGGCCGAAAGAGAGTTTTCACAAGAAGTTGCGCTCGTCAATAAATCAACAAAACTAATGGTTTCACAGTTAGAAAATGCAAAAAAATCCATCAAAAGGCAGAGTTATCATATTAACAAAAGCAATGAATCTGCTCAAAGAAACACATTTGAGTTGCCAGAAAAACAGCATCGTACAATAATTGAAGTTCTCGCTCAAATGGCCACTGAAATCGATCGCCAAATAAAAGACGTTAAGCGTATTAATAAGATTATTGGTATTTAAATCTAGTTTCTATTATTTAAATGAAATAATTACTCTACATAGGCCGTTTAAACTATTATACATTTTGAAAAAGAAATATTTGCAAAATAATTTAATATTTTCTTTCATGATTTCCACCAAGTAAACTGTTACAAGATTTAAGGACTATCATACGAATTAAAGAAAATAAAACTTTCATAAATAAAAATATCTACATAATCTAACCTTAAGACGTCAAATTGTTAACACTTAATAACTACTTGATTTCACTTTGGAATGTCTTCGTTGGTTTATATTTTATTTATTCGCTCGAATTATATCGGATTACAACGCAGTTGTATAAACTGCAAAGGTTCATTTATGTTCTACGCTGTAGTTTGATTGCTTATTTTGGTTTGCCTTCAGACAATGTATTGCTCATGTGGTATTACTATGTAAAACACTTTGGCGTTTAAATTTGCATGTATAATTTTATTAATTTAAGCAATGAGTCCGTCGCAAATTTAGTGAGTTTTGAAATGTTGCATAAAGTTTGTTTTGCGACAAATTAATTGAATACTTCGAGTAGTCCAAGGCGGATGTTCAGCAGCAGTACGCGAAAGAAATGACGACTATTTTGAATCGTCTGTCTAACATCTTAACGCAGATGTCTAATTACATCAAAACGAATTTCTCGTTTGTTGTCGAGGCAACAATGATTGTGTTATTCTTCAGCGCAATTCTGAATCGATACTGTTTGACTACATAACAAACAAAATTGAATACATTATGACAAAATAAAACAAAAGCACTGTAAATAATAATATGTATATTTAACTATGACGAGTATGTGTAACTAAGTCTTTTGGATGCCGTCATTAAATATTGTGTGTCAAGTGATAATACAAAAATCTGAACAAAAACAGAATAAATTTTAGTGATATAAAAATGAAAACAAACTTCATCTAATAAAAAAAAAAATGTTATTATAAACACCTCAAAAACAAAAATAAAAATACAAACAATGTTTAATAATTTTACTATGTATTATATTTTTCCAAATTAAAAATGATTTATAATCTATTTATTCTTTTTTTCTATTTATACTGCATTTAAAATAATTTATTTTTGCTGTTTTTCTATTAAGTGAATATAGAAAGCTGGATTTTTTACCATGCTCATTTCCTTAAAGTCACCAAATAGTTTGGTATTTGCTTTGCCGCCAAAGATCTCGAGAAGGATTTCTGTGAACTTTTTCAATTCATGTGGATAGTAGGATAAACGAAACTGGCTTGTCAGTTCGTTGGCTTGGATCAGGTAGTCCATCGTGACCATTGCCGGTTTGCCGCAGTAGAACAGAACTGAGGTCTTGATGTCAGCAGTATGACTCGTCTGGAATTTAAATTGCAAGTCATTTGGTTAAATTGATGTTAATCAATTGCGACATTTTCTTTTGAAATATACAAATCATTAACTTATTCAAATTGAAATCTTATCAGTGCACAATGACAACGCAAATTGGATTTATATTTAATGACTCAGCGATGAGCGCACGTGCCATGAAAACTTCTTGAATTATCTCTTAATCAGCGATAAGGCTTACCTCTATTGAACGCTTTAAATTCTTATACTTACATTATAATACAAGCTCTTCGCCGGAGTTGAGCCCGTCTCAAGAATGTTGTCATAGTTGCGGTGATCAATCAGCAGAATGCCACCAGGCTTGAGGCATTTTTCAAAATTTCGTATTGCTTGCTTGTGTTCTCTCTGGTCGCCAAAAGAATCCATCAAGTGAGCAAATGAGTTGCCTAAACATATGACAGCGTCAAAACCATCTCTGATATGCTCCGTAATGTCATCGTATAAGGTTAGCCAGTTGGCTTCCTCAATAACTGTAGAACCAAATTATTATTATTATTCTTGTTTTATTCAATAAACAAATGAGTGAAGGTCGTTCTTATGGCGGATCTTATACAATAAGCAATAAGTAAAGATAATACTTACTCCAATTGTCGAAAGCAGCTTCGTTGCGTCTGCTCCAGCGCTCCTTTAGAGCGTATTTAAGCATTTTGTCTGAGGCATCTACTGACATTACTTCAAAGCCTTCCTCCAATAGCATTATGGAATCAACGCCTGTGCCACAGGCAACATCTAAAATACGTTTGCATCCTTTTTGGCGTAACAAATCGATTAGGAAGTTCTTGTAGTTATCTGTACGCGAATTTTTGTCTCCAATAAAGATTTCCCAAACCTTAGCCGCTTTGCCATCAGCGTACTGATCGCGTACACCTTCAGCGGAAATACCCTCTGAACGAGCAAGAAACACACTGTCAGCGGTGGCGGTCATCTTTCAGTCTTGATAGATTTCAGTGAACTGATTTTTTAGTCAGATGTTACTTAAAACATCAACTTCGATGAACCAACATTCGGTGTTGTTTCTAATGAAGCATCGCAAGATTTATTGATAAGAACGAATTTTGTTTTTGTGTTCTACGTTGACGTATTCAAATAAAAAAAAAAATTTGTTTATGTAGAGAATTGACCCTGACATTAGTGCGATTAAAAAACGCTTTTCACTTTTATTGTTGCTAAGAAATTCTTAAAAATAAGTGATAATTTAATAACACGCGATTTATTGTCATAAGATGACATGGAATTTCTGAAGAAATAAACAAACAAAATCATTTTAAATTCTTTCTTTAAATGTGTTATGTGAAAAGAAATACATGGGTTATATCGACTCAACCATTCATTTAAGAAACAATCATTGATATATAAAGTTGTTTTACTTAGATAAAAAAGAGTCGTTCAAAATTCAGTTGTTTAAATTATTTTAAATTTCGTTCAAAGATCATTTGATTTGAACTAGACTTTTAAAGAGTTAAAAAATCTGAAGATGATAGAAATAAATACTAAAAACGTTTGAGATTTAGAGATTGAAAATGTCATTTTTTATTTTAGATTTACAAATTATTTTTATAGCATAAGTAAAATTAAAAATTACCTAGCGTTTATATTTGTATTGTATTTAAATAAAAAAATCTATGAAATCAATTAATGAATTGCACTTTGTTATTATCTCGTAGTCGTATTAAAATAAATTAGATAGTGAAATTCGAAGACAATTTTAAAAAGACGCATTAGACTAGTCTACAATAATGAAAAGTAATTTTCTACAATAAATTTTCATATACGAGTATCAAATACATACATATATGTTAACGGTATATATTAAAAACGGGTTTAGTTTTCGTAATGGTCGATTTTCATGTAGAGATACCACAAATAGTTATATTATTCATACATATTTATGATATCTTAATTTAATTGAAAGTCTAAAATGAAATGATTAGTTAACATAATTATAATTAAGTTCGGAAAAGAATGCCTGCGTTCATTCATCATCTGCATATGTATAGGTAGAATGGTTAGATGAATGGATGCTAGCATTGTGTTTCGCAAGACAACTTTAAAGCAAGCCCCTGGGACTTACTTATGTAAGTTGATTATATTTAGATACATAAATGCATTGATTATATACACCACTAAGTAGGTATTCAAATGAGTTGTAAATATCTTTTTTAATCTCTATGGCAAGTAACCTAAGGAGTCTTCAAGGGAGGCGCTGACCGCTCGCATTGACTGATAGGTGGCCCGGCGATTCCTACTGGCGGCGCTGCTAATGGATGAAGGCACGGCAGACGGTCCGACTGCTCGTTCAATAGCGGCAAGCCTGCTCAACAGATCGTCTGCACTGCAGGTCTTTTGTGCTGAGCTTGTGGGCGTTGTAATTATGGCGCATTGTTCGTTTGCCCGATCAATACTGAAGGACTCACGCTTTCGGTATGACGATTTCTTCGCTGTTGCATACGAATGATTGCTGGCTTTGCTCCTTAGACTCATCTTCTGATTATGACTTTGTGTTTCGGTTGTCGCACAAAGACTTTTGATGTCTGTTGTCTGACTTAATTTCATATCAGCAAAAACAGCTGCCGCTTCGACGCTTTTCTTAACGCTTAGTGCTTCATGAGGTTGCACAGGCTTGCTGTTGCCGCCGATAGTAAAGAGTTCATAGTCCAAGCCGAGTTTTTCCAATGGCTTTCGAGGTGACAACTGCGTTGGCGGCGCTTGGGAATGATCGCTACCAGATGTGGGAGGCAGCCTTTGTCGTCGTGCCGTGCGTTTACAGTAGCATTTACTGGCACTGACACAACTATCTGTGTCGCACCAAGTGGTGTCCGAGTGTGAATTAATCGAATCATCCTCAACTGTGGTGTTTGGCTCTTCCTCTACCATGGAACAGTAACATTTTTCATCAGATTTGCATGAAATCAATGAGTGTCTGTTCGCGAGCATGTTGTTCGTGTTATGTGCGATTTGAGTTTGAAAGGTGTCGTTGTTGCCTTGTAACATGATATTGCGTTTGTTGTTGCGTCGTAATTTATTATTATGTTGCTCGGTGCGTAGGCTACAGTAGCAGCGGTCTGCGGAGATGCATGTACAAGTTTCCGAGTCGTAGCTGCACTCTGAGCAAGATACATAGCTGACAAAAGAAGAAGGAACATAATATCTGCTTAGAATGTATCAACGGCCCAGCTGCCATTTGAATGTTGCTTACCCGCTGCTGCTGTTTCGGTTCAGTCCATGAAAAGTGTTGTCGTGGCGCACCAACGATACATCCGAGCCACTCGTGGCTACCCGACTGCGATGGTGATGCAGCTGTTGCTGCTGCTGGCACTGATTGGTTAGTGGTCCTATGACAATTGGTGATTCGAGCTTTCGACTTGAATCCGATTTGATTTCTTTATTTTTAGATTTTGGCGGCTTTCCACGGCATGAGCGAAACTGGCCAAACTGCAAAACTTTCTTCAAACTTTTTGTGCCCAAAAATATGTTTTTTGATTTGTTTCGCTAAAATGAAAATAATGACATTCAGATCAATTAGAGATGAATACCAGGAGTGTTGACTCATTTTTCACTTACTACCGGTCCACTTAGGCTGGTTTTCTTTTTTTGCTTCTTCTTTTTTTGTCGTCGCATTATGTTTTTGGAACGTTGGAATATTTCATCTTGACTAAGAGTGACCGCCAGTTTCATTAAAAACTCTTTGTAGATCGGCTTTAGATCGTTGAATGACATGCCATCGGCGTCGATAATCGCATAGAGGATGTCGTCCAAGGAGTGTAGATTTTCATGTAGTCGGAATTCATTGAAAAGTTCACTGAAACCAAGTGGTGAACTAGAAGCATAGTTTAAACGTATCCAGTGTCATGCCCAAACCTTTAACCATAAAAATCATATTAACCACTTACCCGCCACCGCCGCCCAGCTTGCCCGAATGACGTCGTGCTGCTCTGGATTTATACCGTGTAAGCCCTCCTGTGTTCAGGAAGCTACCGGATCGAGGAATAGCAACCCTAGTCAAAATGTCACCACTCGACTCGCTGCGTAAGCCGCTGCCACTGGAAGAGCCTCCTGTTGCAGCTACTCCAGATAAATCATTACCAGTACCGTTCATGTTGGATATTTTCGCACCATGCTCCTGGGATTTTTTCGTATGATGACCGGTGCGTTGAGTATTTTGATGTTTGCCGCCATTGCAGATATTCATGTGCCCATTACTACACAGAACATCGCTCTTAGTCGCGTAACCGGTGCTAGCTATTGTAGTAGGCACTGGTGGTGCACGCTTTGACTTATGCGATCTTCGCTTTCGTTCCTCCGTTGACGTCTCGACCGCTTCGTTGATGACGTTACTGTTTGAGCCCAAAGAACTGCTCGAGATGCGTTTCTTTCGCGTCGACCGCATTGGTGCCGGTCCACCGACGATGCTGCCACTGCTGCTGCGTATAGAACTTCTACGGCCGTTAACGTTGGATGTTATTTGCGAACGCGAAAGATAATTCGAGCCTGTAAGAGCTGAGCTGCTGGCGATGCTTATGCAACTCACACCATTCTGATTGCGTGGTGTACGTTTTTTCGTACTCCTATGTGAGCTTGTGCTCACATGTGCCATCAAGTTCTGGTAGAGGGTCGCCGCAATTACTATGGCATCTTCGGTGCTTTTACAAACAAAGCCGTGACATTCAAGCACTTTCGGCATGCCGGTTGAACGCATCACTACCGCAAATATGGGCGCGTGAATGCCGTTCGCCAAAGTTTGATGCTCGGCGGCACTAAAACAGATATTCAAAAATTAAAAATATTTCCTTACATTTTACTATGATAGATTACCTTAGTGGTTGGAAAAGTGCCGTTTTGTCAATGTTCTCCGGATCAGTTATCAGTGGCAAAAACGCTGCGCCACCTTCTTCCTCAGATATCACAAACTTGACAGCCGACCATACGGCGATGTTGTGGAAAGGCGTTATATGTGCATCTTGGTCCGCACTGCCTGGACTTTGATGCTTAGGATAGGCAATTTTAATGCGCAGACCACTCGTGCAGATGTCCAAAAAACCCGACTTTAGAGACTGTCAATTGAACAATGTTATTTTTGTGTTAAATCTTGTTATCATTAACATACATCACTGGCCACATCGCCCAAATACAGTTGACGTAAAGGTTCCTGCAAGCCTTGCAGGCTCGTTACTTTGTCTTTAAGTGGCAGCGAGCCAAGACACTTGACCTCAAAGCTGGTGGTCGCATCTTTTGCAACGTCAGTGAACAACTGTTCAATTTGGGCTTGAACGCTGTTGCTAATGCGTTGCACATCTTTTTTGGCCGCCTCGGCAAGCGCCTTTGCTGAGCCGCCAGACTCCTGCAGAAAGCTGGTTAGGGAGCGCGGGTTGTCTCTGGTCGAACCCGCGAGTTCGCTGCGCCCATACATAATGATGGAACGTGTGCGATGGGATCCGTGAGGATCATCCAGTCGACTGCTATGCATTGATCTATTTTTGAAGGTATGGCAATTACTACTAACTAGTGTAAATATATCGATTTCATTATAGAACATACAGTGAATCAAAAAATTATTCGTACACTTCCATTTCGAAAGTTTAAACGTCTGAAACAAAACACAATCTTAGCTTAAACAACTGAGATTTGATTTATTAATTAAATTAATGTTTTGGTTTTACATTTTTAAACTTAAATATCGCAAAATCCATTTTTGGTATTTAAGAATTTAAAAAAAAATAAAAAAAGTCACATTTTTACGCAAAAAAATTATTCGTACACTAACATAAATTTAATTTAAAAGTGTCAGAAATTGCTACAAATTATTAAAAAAAAAAGGATTTTAATACTTTGTTGGACCGCCTTTAGCCTTAATAACCGCTTCCAGACGACTACGCATACTATTGGCTAGTATACCGGTGTCATTAGCTGAAATTTTGTCCCATTCATGACTTGTGGCTGTTTTTAACGAGTCCTTCGATGTTATTTTGTGTTTTCTGATCCTTTTTTCCAGTAAATCCCGATGGGATTTAAGTCAGGTGACTGAGGTGGCGTTTTTAAGTGGTTGCAGCTTAAAAGCATCCAAACGTGAACTAGATACGATGTGTGCTTTGGATCATTGTCATGTTAAAATGAAAATGTCTGACTGTCGAGCCCAAGTTTCGTGTCACTTGCATGCAAATTATTTTTCAAAATGTCCAAAAACATAAACTTATCCATTCTATCGGTGATAAACTGCAGTTGTCGACTCCAGATGCAGCCATACATCCCCAAACCATTATGTTACCACCTCCATGTTTAACAGTTGGTATTAGGTTTTTCTCCTTCATTTCTTCATTGGCCTTTCGCCAAACTTTAGGAGGGCAATCTGGTCCAAACACATTAAATTTCGACTCATCGCTGAACAATACATTATTCCAAAAAGAATCTGGTTCGTTTTTATATTGTTTTGCAAACTCTAGTCCCTTTTTTTTATTTAACTTCGAAATAAACGGTTTGCGTCTCGCACTTCTGCCATGGAAACCAGCAGAATGCAAGCAGTTTCGTATGGTTTGCTTAGAAATTTGTTTTGGTGCCGATTCTAGAAGGTTTTTATATAATTCTGTAGATGAAATTCTTGGGTTTTTAACCACAGAAGATATGATTTTACGCTCCTCCCGTGCTGTTAGAATTTTCGGTCTTCCAACGTTTTCACGTTTCGCTGCCAATTGACCGATATTAACGTAATTGTTTATTACGCCCTGTACAGATGAGTGGGCTCTTCCAATTGTCTTTCCAATTTCCCGAAGAGATTTGTTTTCTAAGTACATTTTAATGATCAGTTTGCGCATATCAAGAGACAAATCAGCAGGACGACCCATTATGACCGATTCCAACTAAATACAGCTTGTAAGTGACAAAAAAATTACTTCATATGCAACGATTACCTATTCTTTCAATTATTAAATGAAATGGGTTAAACCAAACACGGAGATTACAGTTACTTCTGCAAAAACAATGTTGAAGTCGGTACATGTACGAATAATTTTTTGGCGTCGATTTGGCTGATTTTACCGTTTTGGTGGAATACATTCATTTGAATGAATAAATTTGTTGTTTTTTTTTAATAATTCCGTAGAGAATATACTATTATTAAACTTTCTTAACAAAAAATTGGAAAAAACAAAAATTAAAATGTAATAAATCTATCATTCTGACTGTCATGAGTAGTGTACGAATAATTGTTTTGCTCACTGTATTTAGTATGAAAACCGCTAAGTTTGTCAAGCGGGAGAAATAAAAATGAAGGAGGAGGAAATGTAATTCGGTAGCGGTTTAAGTTCGCTGTTTGTTCATGTTCATTAAATATTTCAAAAGTGTTTGACATAACGCGGTTTGTTGAAATATTTTCGTTTTGATTTCAAGCATCAGATTAGTTGATTTCCCATACATTTTTGGCAAATTAAATTCATTTTGCTTGAACAACAATAAAAAATCATAACTATTAAAATCTCATCAAATAATGGGCTTGTGCGCGCGCGCGCTGTTGTGAAAGTTTAAATTGATTAATTCAGAGCGTGGCAATTCAAAGCACAATTTTCGAAATTAATTCAAACATATTCACATCCTGAATGTAAGTCATAAATCATTGAGTATCTATCTTACAATACACTTGATCAAAGGTAAACAGTCGTTCGCATATGCGTGCCAATAGAACATGAGTGTATGAAATTTATTAGAATGTCTTGAATATGAGTCAATTTACCGCTATTTGACATACAATCAAAAATCTATTTCGATGAGATTCGATGACGACGAAGACGTTCACATTGTAACTCCTCATATTTTGAATGTGAATGAGTTTTCTTTGATCATCGATGGACAAAGGGCATGCTGGCGTATGTCGAGAATCATTGTTTGGTTTCTTTTCTTTATTTATCTTTCTTTCTCAATTTTTTTTTTGTAAATCAATTAATTTACGTTCGAAATTCGTGTCAAAGATTTTGATGAATATTAATTCACAGTGACTTTCTTGTATCTTTTGCATCGCATCTCTTGAACTCTATTTTCTTGTTTGGTGAATAACATTTTAATTTGAGCGTAACTGTTCATTTATTGCTTTCGAGAAAGATTGAAACGGTAAACAAATGAATTTTGAAGTTTTTCTCGGCTTGTTTCGAGAATGAAAGTGTTTTCAGTTAATTATTAATGAATGTGTGTATAAACCGACAGAAAGTTTTACAAAGTATATAATTATCGACTCGAGAAAATCTTGTTACTGTTTAAATCAACCTATGCATTTATTATTATTTCATTTGTAGCCACTTAAAGCGTAATTGAAGAGATATTTATTATTAACTTAATTGTGCGAGTTGACTTACCTTGAATCGTCAAACATCAGATCGATTTTAAGTTTGTAAATTGAATTTCTACTGACACTCGAAGAGCCTTCGAGTTGATCACTGTCTAATAAGCGAAATTCGGATGAGTTGCTGCTTGTTGGCTTACGTGTCCGTCCGGAGTTCATTTTCGGTGGTACCGATATTGCTTGTGAGTCGAATTTGCACGTTACCATCATATCATTAGTATGAGCAAGTTAAGTTTAAGCGGAACTGCCGAACTAAGCCAACAGAGCCAACTGAGCTGACGTCTTGGTTGGCTTCGCTCTCAGCGATTTGTGCAATTAGCGAAACTGCAACTTTTGGTATTTGTGCAGCAATTATGCTTATACGCTTTTGTTCATGTTTGAAATGATCTTGTTCAAATCAAACAATGTACAATTCGGCAGAAGAGTTGGCGTGCTGCGGCGTTGTTGATTATCGGCTCTTGTTGGTATTTGTTAATTGTTTTTGGGCACAAACACACATATACACACTCATACAACTGAAGTGAATAATCCGAGCTCACACTTGTTGTATTTACTGCAAAAAACCAAAACATTTTTCAAACATTTGCTTGTAATAATTTTCATAACTAAGGTTTCTGTTGTTTTTTCAACTTATTTTTTACAAATTGCTTTACGAAATGCGATTGTTGATTTCAAGAAAAATATTAACCAATTCACACACATACACACACACATGATTAAAGCAGCAAGCAGATAAAGCTCAGCACAATGGACTAACAATATCTGTTGCCAACATATGTACACATAGACAGACACACATTAACACTGCATCTGTTAGATGCTTTCACTGAAATACATACATTTGTTATAGCAAGCGAGCAAACTGCGTTTAATGAAGTTGTGTCTGAAGTGCATGCGCCAGCTTTATTTTATTTTAAATTTTTTTCAACTCAGACTTAAATTGATTTCACGCACTGACTAACGCTGACACCCACCACCACAGGCTTCGTCACCTTTGCCATAAACTGAAAATCGTATTTCAAATTGTAACACAGCAAATTGCATTGCCTCGAACGCAGCACAGTTTCATAATTCGATTAGACTCAATGGTCATTGTGTCGACACTCAAAACACAATAGTCGGATTTCTTTATCTGAAGCAGTCACAATGTGGCGACGAGAAAGTACCAAAGCAAAGATGAACGGATTTGATTTTCCCGAGACGATCCGCCGCTTAGTTGCCGATGCGCGTTGTGCCGTCGTGCCGTCGTGAAGGCGAACAAACAAATGTCGATGAGCATCAAAATCGAATGCTGCTGAACTTACACTTGAGAGCGACTGGCAGCGAGTTGCGTCGCGTCGCGTTGCGTTGCGTCGCGCAAGCAAGCATAGCCAAGTCAGCGGCTCCAACAGAAACGGCCGAACAAAACAGCAGTAAACGAACCAATAGTTTGGCAAGGGGAATGTGAGGCGTCGAAGCTGGTAGCAGTATTGTTGAATGAGTTGTTGGCTGGCTGGCTGGCTGGCTGGTTTAAGCGTCTTAAGTAGGTAGCAGCAGCAGCAACATATAGTGATGAATTAAAGTCAGCTATATTTCTTTGACAGACATCGTTCATACGCAAACATTGAAACTCTCATGTCGAAATATACATATGTATATACATACTATGTATCTATACACACATTTATCACATAGAGTGGTGAGACTCTTTTGTTGTTGTTTTCTTGCTGACCAAAACTATTTTAGTCTACGTTAAATACAGCTTCACATTTATCATCAGTACGTTTATCAGTAACTCAACAGTGGCATCTCTTTTGTTGTAATTTTGCAACTAACTTCGCTTCACTTTATTACTACCAAAGCTGTTATCTTCTCTATTGCTTCGTTTTTGTTTCAATGGCTTCCGTTGCAAGAGCGAAGTGGCGTTTGAAGCATAATACCCACGCGACCATTTGCTGCAAGGTTTATGTTGCAGCGGTGACGCTTTTCCCTCAATGTGTCAATCCGAAACCTTCGGCAGACGACACTAATTAAGATTTGAGTATATTTTGCATAAAGACTTGTTTTGATTACTAGTAAGCTGTTCAAGTTCACTACTCAGTCGCAAATAATTCATAGAGTAAAATGTATGCATTTCGCATTTTTGCTTCTGTAGCGCAACAGACTCATTTCGCACACGGTCTTGGCATTGTCATTGCGCTTGTGGTGCGCCGTTGTGTTGCGACGTTTCTGGCTTTGCTAAAACCATTGACTCTTCTTCACCCGCCACCGTCGTAGTCGTTGCCTGTTAGTTCGCTGTTGCGATACATATGAATTTTCTAAACCAATGACCGTGGTCAACTTGAGCGCTGCTGGTGGCGTTGGATTTTCTTTTCCAGTTTAATTGCCATGCCGGGTTTTCACTCGTTTTTCGTTCGTGCTCTAATTTTTGTATGTTTACTTGCATTCGTCAAGTCGAACTAAGACTTTTCCGGTGGAAAATACTCAAATTTACCAGTTTCAAAGAACTTCCTTCCTCCTGTATTTGTGGCAAGATTGGAGACGTTAGACGTCTTGAGAGCTACTCCTAAAGACGCATGAGGCTTTCGGAAATATGTTGAAACTTCGTATTTTTAAAAATGGCAGTAGTAGATTAGAAAAAACTGATGATTTTGTGACTTATTTATAGTTTTAGTAGAGCTTAGTCAGCTTATACGATACATGTGTAGTCATCACTTTCTCTTGGCATTCGGGCTTAAGTTATAGTTTTCTTGCGTTTAAGCATTCGCTCATTATTTAAGTGTTTGTGAGTCCCCACAACCCCCTGCCATACACACAAACGCACACCCAAACCGACAGCCTTTAATTTGCACTAACAAAAATTCAATCTTGACAATGATGTTTTTCTTTAATTGCACATGTATGTGTGTTCACTCATGTGTGTTTGCTTCAAAGTGTTGTACAATAAAAATATTCATTCTGGGCTGTGTGGCAGTGCTCAACAAGGCGTGTCTGCAACGTAGTCAGTTGTCTGCCGAGATAGATAGCTGCAATGGCAGCAATGCAAAAAATTAATAAACAACTACAACAACAACTACAAGAGACTCATCCCTTCAACATATGTGTAACAGAAAAATAATTGTAATTGCTCGTTGAACTACTGATTCACCCAAAGATCTTCAGCCCGCTTCATTTATCAATAAAGGTGTAAATATATGTTACTTGCTTAGGTTGACATGTAAGACATTCACTTGAATCAAAATGGTTAAATAAAAAAATATAAATAAAACAAACTTTAAAGTATCACTGCTGGAGAACAAAGCATTGACAGTTAGCTATCTCGGTAATTCAGATTTTAATATGCTTCTCTTAAAGATACACGGATACAAATTTGATGTCTCTTAGATTATCATAAAATAAAAAAGTAATGAAATAATTGTGTAAATAAAAAAATTATGAAAATGTCAAAAATGTCGTGAAGTACTTTAAAGTTCAGTTAAGTGTTTATCGCATTTGTCCAAACTTTCGCCGAAAATGTTTGTGTTTTCGTTGCTGTATCTTTTTGTAGGTAAGCAGTTTTGTAATTAAGCAAGTAGAAAATATGCAGAGAGCAATTGCAAATTTCATTGCTAAATGGTACCGTTTTTATTAATTGCCTGACGTTATGTCACTTAAAGACATTCAAAACGGACTCGGATATCCGACCGCTTGTTATGACATTTTTACGTCATTTTCACACAATACACGCCATGATGCGCAGTGCGCACTCGATTCATCACAACAATGCGACAACTTGTTGATCGAGCAAAATGATTTTATCTTAAATGAGATTGTTAATGTTGAGAGAAATGTCACATCATTTGTTGTATTGTACAAGTGACAAAGAATAATGAATTTTTTCAATTCAAAAATTTACTCCATTCACAACAGTTTCGTAGAGTTTTGCTTAGTAGTTTTCATCAATATAGAGTAAGCTCTATGTTTGCCAGCTTTTGCCGTTCGTAGTTTTATATTTTATATTTTGGGTAGTAATATATTTTAAGCTATGAAATTGCTTAGAATCAATGAAAGATGTGCTTTGGTTTCTATGGCTAGACTGAATGATTTCTCCTTCATATAGATCCATATAATTTGTGTACTTACTTACTTACATACATATGTATGTACGTGTGTGCATCTATGCAAATTTCGTTTGCGATTAAATATACAGATAAGCATACGACGCCTATTCAGTTGTGTGCGGGGGAGGGTCAGAATAGTCGAAACCGTTTCAAAGTCAGTATTCAAAAGACCATGACCAAGCTCATGAACTTTAATGATCATTAATTATGCTCGTATTAGGGAAAAGCGTATTGAAAGTGTTTGCGGCCCTGCACTCTGTGCTTTGTTAAACTCCAAAATGACTTCACCTTTTTTGTTTGTTTGTTTGTTTTTATTGAAATTTCTATTAAGATTTGTTATTGAGATAACTGCGAATAAACCGAAAATTATATTCATAATTGCAGAGCAGCGGTTGTTAATTCGACGTTAACTTCTTATTTTGCCGTCTTTTCGATTCATTCGTAAAAAAAGAAATATGATTTCAGGTCAGGTGGGTTTGTTGGTCGCCATTTGGGTCAGCGGAATTCTTTTCGGGCGTTCGTTGCTTCTGCTCACAACAACAATTAAGTAAATATTGCTGCACTTAACTGCTGCTGATTTGATAAGTTTAACGGTTAATGAAATAATTATGGTTTTCAAGTAATCAGCAGCGATTTCTGTTCGAGAACGCTTTGCATGTATAACCCACATAGGGTTCGACTGACTCAGTTATTGTTTCTCAACGGTTTGTGATAAGTAATAAATTTAATTAACAAGTGTTATGTGTTTATCAAAAAGAGGAAAGAAGAATGCAACTTTTTTATTTGTTTTGACCCTCATAATAATAAAACGTGTTAGCGAACATTGCTTTTCTGGGATCTGCCGTGTGATCCTAAATAAAGCTGGCCAGATTGACATTTAAGTCTGACTGACAAGCATCGCAATTCTTCAACCTGCAACTTGTTTGAAAGCAGAGGAAGAAACAGTTTTTGTAGCAGTAAATTATTGATTGGGAATGTCGTTGAGAATCTGTATCTGTACGTGATTCTCTGTCTGTGTCGTGTGTACGAGTGTTAGTGTCTGTATGTACGCATCTATGGCCGAACAGTTATGGCTGTGACCTGGTTTAAGAACTGGATTATGGCTGGAAGCACTGCCAAGTGGATATCGTTGCTCCAGTTTCTGTGCGACGACCACAAACCTGTCACGCGGCAAATACTCTATGCACGATCAGATCTGAAAATAATTGCAGTATAAAACTATTGAATCACCAACAGTGGCAATTGCAGTGGCAGGGGCAAAAGCGGGTTCGACACAGCACAGACAATAGCAAACGGCAACACACATCGAGTGGCAAATTGTTTCACCGTTATTTGGCGAGTGCGTCGATCCCGTCTTATTTAAAAATAATGAGCTTTGAATTCGCTTTGAGTTGCATTTCTTATAACTTAATTTTAAACTTTGACTGTTGTCTGTCGTAAATGGACTGGCGTCATTTAGAATGATTCTACAATGAAAGTTCAATTTGCGTTAAGATGAATTGTTCCCTCAACTTCATATCTCCAATAAAATTGCATAGTTCTTATAGTATCTTTGCTTTCCTTTTACTGTTCACAAATGAAACTTAAACTAAATGACTCACTGAGTATTACATTATGAAAATATATCACAATTTCACATTTGCACAATATACACAATAACTAATCTTTTCAGGTATTATTGATAAATTTGAATAATTGAAAGTAAATCAGCGCATATTCGATAACACACGTAAGTATGAGCTCGCGACGAATCGCGCGTCTGGTCTGAGCGAAGCAATTGTTGCGACTGCTAGGAAAACAATTTGCGAACACGACTTGACTCTAGCCGATTTGCTGCGCATCCGCTGCGACTGCACGCACGCCTCTTTGCATGATGCGCGATGATACTTTGGGTCCGAAGATGTGTGCTCAGATTGCATGACACGAAAAACGAGTTTTAGTTTTGTCAACGACCGTGATTTGGGTTTTCTTCACAAAAACGACTTGCTGGCCTAGAGCGAAAAGCCGATTTGATTGAAATTGGACGTGCATTGTGACAATTATAAGGATGATCGCTGTAATAAGCAGTCGGCAGCACATTTTGGCTTACACTCGCTAAGCTGATTGGATTATATTTTAATGAAAGAAGTGTTATTTAAGCTAATTAACTTTGCTTAGTATGGTATTTTAATGTTTAATTAATTAGTTAACACTATCGATGGTGCAATAAAACTATTATAATTATTATCAATATAAACGAGAATTCTGGTCCAAATTCAATTTGTGGTCGAAGAGTCCTAAATTCGTGAGCCAAATTCATTTTCAGAACATCAACAATTGGGTTTTCTATCTGGCGTTTGAATGTCGCTTTGGCTGATGTGTACATGTACGTGAGTGTGTTTTTGTGTATGTTGGTGTTGTTGGCCCTGACATTTGGATCCACGAAACAAGTTCGACTGTTAAAGACATTCAGCAATATAGGTCAGTATTTGTAAACGCGTTACACCAATACTGAGCACCTTACCAGTAGTAGGAGTTTGTTGCCGCCCATCTTGTTAACATGCCAATTTAATTAAGAGACCCCAAATATTTCCTTAGTAGTGCGATTTTGTGTGTTTGTCTGAAAGACATTCGCGTATTGTCTTTTAAGCTGGTGTTCTAGTTACAAAGTACTCGTACACTTTAAGCACAGTATTAATAATGTACTATTCTCTGCGATTTATTTGTTTGATGAAGTCTCATTTGGCTTTGAATTGGTGCCAATTTCGAAACAGGTTCAATGTGACCCATTTGGAAAAGTTGTCCTCGAGATTTGGTCAGTCATCGCTGTACAAAAAACTGCCTGGCAGAACAGAGATATGTATTTTATGTATTCGTAAGCTGTTTGGCAAGTTTTGTTTATGAAATTGCGCACACAGGCAAGTTGTTCTTGTCGTTATCATTCTTCGACTACGACGTTCTTTGAATAAAGTAACTAGGACAATCGAACGAATGTTGGACAAGGCAAACAAAGTGCGATTTGTGCATTTCACCGCCGCGGTCAGTGCGCTGACATTTTCATTCGATTAATCCGCCAAAAGATTAGTTTATGGGTCATCAGTTACCTGTTTGTTAAGAATTTTGTGAAATTTGGGACACCAAATTTAGACAAACAGGCCAAAAGAATACTTCAGTGAAATAAATATGGTTCACAAGCGAATCTTGTGCAACTCCTCCAAAATAACACAATTTTTTTTTTTAGCATTTTGCGACTGCTTTATTTTGTAATAAATACATACATCGAATTTTATTTACAGAAGGATTTGCCGTTATCAATGAAAGCGCGAAGTTGTTACCAGATAGTTGATTGGTTGATTACTTTCTGCCGAAGCGCATGTGTCCATAATCATCGAACTGATCTTCACCGCCACGTTTTCCAAAACGCATGTGGCCATAGTCATCGAAGCGCTTGGATCGTTCGCTATCGTCATTTTCCACCAGAAGGTCAAGTTCGATTGGAATTTTCGAGCGTGAGATCTGCAGCTTCCTGGGTCCGAAGCCGTAGATGGACCGTTGATTGCGATGGCTGCCAGACAATAAGCCCGTCGGACGCTGCGAGTTACTCAATGGATCGTTCGGGTTCATAGTCAACTTGTTCTCCAATTGGCGCATCTGTGAATTGTCACCTTCATTGCCTTGACATTGCTGAAGCAATATGTGCAAGACGACTGCCATCGTTATTAAGGCAGCCAAGCCGAAGTTCCTAGGCAGGCAGAACGACATTCTCGGTATTCACGGTTCTTAGTTCGTTGACTGAATACCACGAATATTCTGAACCTGTGCCGTTTTATACAAAAAGACTGTGGTGTCTGAGATCCAAGTCAACAGGTAAAAATGTGCTTTGCATTCAAATTGCCTTTTTGCTTTGTTTTCGCTTCAAACATTATTTCCTTATTCAATTACATTTTCTTGAGGCGTAAATTGGCATTTGATGGACAATCTGACAGGACTGCGGCACAAAATGTAAAAATAAATACAACGGTTTGTTGAAATATGAAAAAGATTGATAATGAGGTTAAAGGTGCTTATGAACAATAATAACATATGGTAACTAAGCCTGCCACAATATGTTGTTTGAACTTGAGCATATAATGTGATATAAGTTTATTTATAGCCATTCAGTAATTAATTTAAATTCGAATACAGATTTGCTTGACTTTAAACAAAGTTGGTGGGGACCACCTTACATGAGAGGTTGATAAATGTACTTTGCTTTATACAATGGAGACCACAATCAGTGTTTATCTGTAAAGTTATAATTATGTCCCTTTTTAATCATAAGCAATCCAAACATTTCTCATTATGCTTAAAGTTGCTCTGAAGTTCTTAAAAACCCTAAAAAAAAGGGACGTAAGAATTTATATAAGTCTTTCTAGAAGATACATTGGTTGTACATTTTTTAAAACAAGACCGCATGATGATTTTGTTCTTGTGATGGAAGTAAGCCGATTACATAAACGACATGATCATGTGCCTGTTGAAAATGGTCTGGTGCTCGAAAAAAATTTCGATAAATTGGTTATGGTACGAAAAATTTACGCGAGCACATGTCCAAAAACTAAGTGTTGCATTAAGAAACCGCCTGGTTGCATTTTGTGTTTTAAAAAATCATCGGTAGATGCCGCTTCGAATTAAATGCGACATCTTTCGTTTATTTATTGAACAAAAATTGTTCTCGATTGGGAAGATTGTCCGACATTTGAATTATTTAATTTTACGTTGAATTGGAAATAAATAATCCAACTATTCATCAAATCAAATTAACTATGTGCTCTTAGAACTCAGTGTAGACAATCAATAGAAAGTTGCACTCATTAAGTTAAAAAAGTGCTACTAGATAAAACTAGATACGTTTAATTTAGTTAACCTCTATAAATTGTATTTTCTTATTTATTTGATATTTTCGTTGCGTTGATAAGATCGTTGCGCGAATAAACAAATTACATTCAACGACAAATATTCGCTGATAATGGCTCGTAAGTAATAAATGATCTTTTATATTAATCTGACCGATTACATTGATGGCTCTAAGCATAAATAATTTCGACGTCCGCTCTATCTTCAATCTAGAGCCGAAAGCCATGCGACACCGCCCCACTCAGCATCGTTACAAATTTGCCGTCATGTCAAGTGTTTTTTCCTCACCCATTGAGAAGTATGTGTGTTTGTTTGTTTGTACATGGTTGTGCAAAGAATTCCATTTCGAACCGGATTGTCCGCATTCCAAAGATTCAATCGAACAGTACGCTTAAGCGATCCAACAAACACTCATGCACATTTCATACTTGTACATACGTACATACATACGTATGTACGTAAAAGACCAAATTAACAGCTATACAGAAAAGTATCTACGAGTTTATCAATAAGCAAACCGCAACTCGAAGCTCGCCGCGATTAAAGCTCTCTTGCGAATTGGCTTGGTGCCCACACGAAACCAGTCTGTCCGAGTTGTTATGAGCAAAAGCAGCCAGACCGACAGCCAACAGCCAACAACCGACAACGATAGCGACAGCGACAGCCACGACGACAATAAGTGGGTAACTTAAGCAATGAAAATCCACAAGAACCCAACATAACCTACCTACATACCAGTAAAAACAAAAACGGAAAGAAAATAAACAAAGACGACGCTAAACAGCTTCGGCCACACAGAACACACAACACTCTTCAAGTGTGTCTACAAAATATTAGAACATTTGGAAAATTGTTTTAATATATGTATGTATCTACAAGTCTTTTGTTGAATAGTTTACCGGATTAAGAATTGATTTGTTATCGCACATCGTCTTATCGGATCAGTTGATAATTACATAATTCCATTCGTTGTGTAAGTTCTATGTCAAAGGCAAATTACGTCTTACAAGTAGAGTATCGAATACAGAATAGAAACAACACAAAAACAACAACATCGAATTAGCGACCAATGCCGTTGCTCACGCGCGACTCTATAATTTTTGGTCTACGTTGCCGGGATCGGCGAATAGTCGCTATGGGGGGTTTGAGCGGCGGTCACTGGGAAACAAGTTGGCCTTTTGTCAGCGGCCCCATGCAGGTGTTTTTGGCTCACAAGCAAAATAAACGCGTTAACTTTGCGTTTGGTGTTGTGGCCGTATTTTTGTCGTTGGTCCGATTATGGACTTTGGCATCTCATTTCATTGTAGGGATTAGCTCTAGCCAATAAAAAAATAAACAAAACAAATCAGAAACAGAAACAGAAAACGAAGATTCGATAGCAAATTAAGATTTGGTTTTAAATTAATACTAATATCCAATGTTTCTTAAAATCCAAAGTTTAAAGTAATCTTTGAGTCTTCATTACAGCTTCAACGTGCTTCGTCACCCATATGTAAGTCAAAGTTTAGCCATTACGCGAATAATGAGAAAGCTACTAACCAGCGAAGGAAGCTGTTGATGTGTTGGGTGTGTGTGACCACATTTGCAATTCCAGTTAAACAAGAAAGTTTTCCTTTATCTCTTTTAGTATTTTTGAAATTTTTTGCGTAAATGTGAAATTTTTACAAAACCTGTGCATGGCATAGCGCGCAGAGAGCCCTGTATATTGCCACAGATCTGGTTGTGGAGCCGCAGCGGCGGCAAAAGATGTAAGCGATTGAACGTAAAAGAAATCTTACGCAATTTTCTCTCAATCGTTTTTCGCCGTTCCGCCTTTGTATCGGACAGTTGGCCACAGATGGCAACCTGACTGCGTAAACTTGATATGCCAATTGTGATTAATGCACTGAGCAGCTGGCATAAAAACGCGTTTCTCGCCGTTTGACAATACATTTTCAGTTCATCACGGGCCGAAGTTACTTTAATTTCAAGCTTGCGACAATCTCGTAATTTTCTGGTCAAAAATGTTGTCATTTTAACGTTTTATATATGCAGATGAAGTAATGTTCATACATTAACCTATTCAACTTTACTAGCCGTTGATCTTAACTGCGATTGCCTTGACTGATTGGCCTACAGATTACATATATTGGAATTGAAACTGAGTCTTTCAGATATTTTCTGGCGATTTCTTCGAGTTTATCTAGTAAATATTATTATTATTTATTGTTATATGTAACAGTCTCATAAAGTTATTGTTCAACAAAAATATTCATGTTTGTATATGTATTCATGTCAACATATATTGTAGACTTTCTGAACCCTGATCAGTTTGCCTTCTGTGACCTCATAATTTAAACGATCTAACTTGCACTCACATTTTTTTTATGTTTGAAATTTCTTCCCCTTCGAGTTTATTGTCGTTTCAATGAAATGGTGACTTTTCATGCTTGGTGTTTCCTTTATGGAAAATAAAAAATTGTTTTTTCTTTACAGATTTGAGTGAGCAAAACATTTTATTGCAATGGTTACGATTTATAGTATTTTATAAGACATGCAAATGTAGTTTTATAAAAAGTTGCATTAAAGTACATCGTTCATACATACAATACATATTTGTATACTTATAGTATAAACCTAGTAAGGCACACATTATTCATTGTTAAAATTGATCCAATTCGCGCATTTTATTTAATAAGTTTTTCTTTCGAGATTTGCTTTACGTCTTTTTCCATAAAATATTTGTGATAATATACAATATACAATTATTTATTTTTTATAATTATTTAAATTTTTGTTTTCTTTTTTTTTTTATTATTTTGTGTAAGCAGTTCTAATTTGACCAGCATCGCTATTGTTGAATATTTTTATACCAATCTTATTTCTCCATGAGTTGCCTCGTTGGTTGTTGGGAGAGCTTACGTACTAAAAAAAAACACGTGTTAGACCTCGAACTTAAGTTGAAAAGTGTTGAACTAACTCACTTTTCAGTCGACTCTCTAAACTAAATTATTATTTCGTCTAGAATTTCGGAAAAAAATTTTATCGATTCAATTCAATGTACAATCCAGGTAGACCACCTCTCACGACAACCGGTTGACTTATCTTCTGGGTTTGCCAAAACTGCTCGATGGTCCGACACCCATTCCATTTCCATAGATGGCCGTCGCTGGTCCGCTGCCGTATATGGCATGGGGTCCACCATTAGCAATGTGCTTGCGCTGAAGTGTCGCCGGGCCCATGTGCCGATCGTCGTTATCATTCAACTCCAGGCCGGCTACCATTTGCGCAATTTCACGTTCCTTTTTCATATCTGGTGGGTTAAATTGGAGACTAGCGAGTGAGCCGTGACTTCTACTGCGATGCTCCTGTCGTATAGAGTAGCTAAAAGCGCGCTCATTCATGTGGCCTTTGCGTCTGTAGATGCCAGTACCGGTCGGAGATTCTGCACCGGAGTTACCAGAGTCGTCTAGGCCATTGCCCATCGAAGCAGCAAGTTTACGATTCGATCTGGACAACGGACGAGGTTCGCCAATTAGTGATTGGGGTGGTGGTGGTGGACCGATGGCTTGTGGATGATAGGCGTACATGGGCGGAACAATGGGCATGCCCACGGGTATTCCGTTATTCTTCTTGTCTTTCTTCTTTTTTTTGGTCGAGCTCGACTGTTGTAAAGTCGCGTATTGTTGCGGCATCATGACTGGCATCTGAAGCGGTGGCATACCGCTGAGATGTGGAGGGTGCATCATTTGTGGATGCGGCATGCCAGGGTGGTGTCCCATTGGTGGAGGTCCTGGCGGAAAGCCGCGATGGCTAATTGTGTGATATTGACGTGATGGATGCGGACCCGATACAGGGCCGTAGATAACACTAGCTGGGCCTGCACCTGGATGAATGCTCGGCCGCTGCAGTGTAGATGGATGGATTGGCTTTGGTCTAATCAATGTGCCGGACAGGCTTTGGCTACCGCTCGATTTTGAAGACTTTTTCTCTTTCTTTTTTTTGCTCTTCTCTTTCATAGGTGGTGGCGCCACATCAATTGGTGTGCTAATCTGTCTTGCACGCATTGGCCGGCCCAGTGTCGATGTGCCTGAGAAAACTTCATAGGGACTCTCCATTGCAATGCCGTCCAATTGGTCTTGTGAGCCATTCCAGACTTTATGATTCTCATCGCCATTGTAAAGTGAAGCCTCGCCATCATCGACAGTGACATTTAGGTCTTCAGCATTGCTGCCATAAACTGCAAGAAAACAAAGGAGAGAAGTTGTTTTAGTTCGATAATTTGACACCTTCAGAGATCTTGTTGCCCTTCATGGCTAACAAGCAATCAACTATAAATATGAATTGAATTCGACTCGGTTGAGTTTGCGAATATTTACGATGGCTGTTCGACGTCAGCGTACCGCATCGAAAGTCACTTAGCCTCTCAAAATAACCTTGTGCGTATCTATCACCTTTCCGTGGTAGACACGAGCTCGTCAAACAACAAACCAATTGCGTTGGCCAATGGAGGGCAAAAGCTTGAAAACAAGTTGAAATTAACACACAAGTAACTGTGCACTGAGCATATTAAAAAGGCGTTATTGCTAAACGATTTGTTGTTTATATAGAAAACCTTACGGTAATTGTTGTTGCATTGCAGTCTTGACATAATTTCATACTTTTCGAAATGAATACAAATTCCAAAGGTTTTTGCGTTTGCCAAAGGAAAAATCATTATTTAACTGATTCATAATTTACAAAGATAATGAAGCTTATTAAGGCACCGATGGTTCACAGAGGAGAATAGAACAATGGAATAAAATATTCATAGATTATTTTAAATAAGCAGTTTATAAATTTACTGGATTTTTGATTATTGAATTTTTACTGGTATTTGCTGTTTCTATTATGTCATAAACGTCGTTCGACAAAAAGTAAAATTTTACTCTCGCTCGATCGCTCGCAATTGGCAAGTGGCGTGGCCGTTCACTTGGGAATGCGCATGCGTGCGTGAAAATGCATTTTCACATTGAGCGATCGAGATTCGAGTTTGTTAATCTTGTAGTTGTTGTTTACTACGAACAACACGAACGGCACAAATGCAACTTCGATCTGAGCAAATGCAAACGCTGTACTAACACCTTTAAATGCACTTTACGTTGTGATGAATTGGCAACCAAGTCTGATGACGATAAAAAAGGCAGTCATGTGTTATAAAAATGATTTAAGGCGAAATTACACTTCCGCAGTTATTGAAGCAATTTTCAAAAAATTCCAAATACAATAATTTGTTGGCCACATGAAATACGAATATTTAACAGAGTCACACATTCCATAGTAAGTCAATCAATTCAGCTTTCATGAATTTGTTTCTTTTGCTTTTCGCAAAATACATAGGAGCGCCAACAGCAACAGCAACAACAACAAAAAGCCACTAGCCGTCTCTGCTGCCTCGTGAGATTCCCGCAGTTTGAGGTTCTCGCATGTGAAGCGCTTTTCGCGTTGGCATACGTTTGTCTTTGCTTGCCGACTTCTTGGTTGCCTTGGTTAACAATTCTGTAGAAAATTGCATTTGTTTGCATTTTGGCACAGATGTTGTTACGCCAAAACACGCAGCTGCAAGTCACCAATTGGGTCATTGAATAAACCAAATTCCTTCAAATATCAAACCAACAACGAAATTGCATACAATTTCCACCAATAACCAGAAAATAGAACATAAGTTTTGTCATATATGCATTAGTTTGAGGCACAGTGCAAGAGACATGAAACGCCACCGTGTGTACAAGTGCTTGTTCAGTTAGACTACTAGACTCGACAAGTATTAGTATTAATCAAGCCCTTGAATTTCAAGCCGCTTTTCGGATTTTTTTAGTTGTCGAACAAAAGAAGCATTACAGTTACTAACTAAGCAAAACTTATTACGTCAAAACATATTAAAAGTTATTAAGGCACATATAAGGTGTATTTGTGTGTGTGAGTGTTTTATATAAGTGGTTGTTGCTAATATTGAATGCAATCGAGTCATTCAACTGCAACTGGATTTCGGTTAATGTGTTCACCGTTGTTGCTTCCGGCGACTGCATCAGCAGCTGATTTGCATATAGCAAAAAAAAAATAAGAGCAAAAAAAATCACGTATTGGTCAACAACAATGTGCATTTGTTGCACGGCTGTTAACGATGCCATCAACAACATTTATGTATAATTGTTGTTGTGGCTGTTGCTGGGGCTATGAAGTTGTTGTTGCTGTTCGATATTTTGTCATGGTCAAGTGGTCACGTTATAATCGCAATGAGTTGTTGTAGCTCCGTTGCTTTAATGCTTTGTTCTCCGTTTTACTTGCTGGCGGCTCTCCTCTAAATTGCTTCCTATTATTTTGTTAATTGGCAATGATAAGGCATTTCCCCCTTTCCCAGCATTCTGTAAAATCATTTTTCAAGTGAGTTCGCCATTATGAGTTTCTTTAATTTTTTTTAATTATGCAGTATTATTCAGTATCATAAGCGGAAGTAAGCAGAAAAAAATCATGGCTCTTGCGTTCTGATGTTCTTTTTCTTTTATTAAAATGAATGTTTATGCACTTGTCGTACTTCATTGAATTACTTTTGACATTAGGAACAATATAATTGTTTCAATCTTTTTTACTTTTCCAAATCTTAATTATTTCGCAGCCAAGTTTTGCTTAATAAACTGCACGTCTTTTTTTATTAACGTGATTACTTGCTTTACGGCAAAACAAGATAAATAAAAACTAAAAATATTTGTATGATTCGGCTATAGCGACACAAGTTTGTATCTTTTTAAGAATGTTCAGACATTTTATTAAATTTCGCACAGATTTTACAAATAGAGCATTGCTCGTTCGATTCGACTCTCGTACCTGATCAAGAACTCGTGTTCATTGTATTACAAACTTGACGAAAAAATTTTCTACATGAAGAGTATAATTTAGACAATAAAAGAAGAAGAAAGCCGCATTAAAACAAAGTATGAGCAACAGAGTATCTGAAAGAAAAAGTACCGCTGTAAAGCAATAAGAAAACCACAACCGAAAATTTTCTCACGCGCTCATCTCAAGCGTCATCAGAAGAATTATTATTTCTTCAACAATGCCGCGACGAGCAACAGGCTGGCAACAGAGGGCAGCGTCTAATCTACACGCAAACTGGCATCGTCATGTGCAGCGGCATTTCTTTGCTTCACCCTCCCCTCTTAACACGTGCAATGCAAGCTCAGCGAGTAGTTGCTTGTCTCGTCTCGACTTGACGTCGAAAGCGTAAAATTTTCACAAAAAAACACAACAGCAACAACAACTGTATTTGGAATTTGGCCAAGGTAGAGAAAGGCCGTAAAGTAATGTCATTCCGACTGACGAAGCGCCACCTTCCCTTGCCGCGCCTCGTCGCACTTCGTTCCACATTTTTTCATTCAACTTGACAGAAAAAAAAAAAAAACAAGTCAAAAGAAGATGCATTTCTCTGTCTGACCATTAAAAATCCATGAATAATTAAAATATGTTAATGCACTCAAAACGTTTCTAGGCAAACATAAAATGAGAAGAGAAAAAAAGCATAAAATCACAACTTAATCGTTTTGAGCAATCAAACCAAAATACAATCAATATTATCTCTAAAAGACTTGAGAAGAGCAGATAATCTTTGTAATCTTCCTTCGTTTTATTGCAAGGAAAAGTAATTTTGCTTTAAAGATGAAAAAAAATCAAAAGAATTTTCTAACAACGATTTTAAAGTCTGAAGCAGCTTAGACTCTTCATCGAATAGTTCTTGTGGGTAGCAGAAGTACATCGAAGTCGTCGAACAATAAACAAATGCGAAATTGAAAGCGCGTTAAAAATCTACTTCCGCTTGAATTCCTCAGTATGACTGAGTTAAAATGAAACGCTTGACGCTCAACTGTTTACGTTAAGTTAATACTTTGGCCTTCTTTAAGCCAAAAATATGTGCTTGATTCATTGCGTTTACGTGAGTGTGTGTGTGAGTTTGTTGGTTGGCTTGAAAAACACGCTAACCTAATACGACTTGGTACTTGTTTGAATCGAAGCTTTGAGAGGACAAACTTGTGTCGACAGAGCGAGAAATATTCGTTTTCATATTACAATGAATTCAAATGATTTCTTATGTGTCGAATAAGCGAACTATTCACGGCATTTTGCTACACTTGCCACTCTCGCCGTTTCCACTGGCAATTTGCATGGCAATTATCATAACTTTGCTATAACAAATAACGAATAGCAAATGAAGCAACAACAGCTCAGATACAGTAAAATATGTGAGTAGACAAAAAACAAAAAAAAAAAACACAACAAAAAACTTCTACTTCCAAGCTCGTCGTCGAAATTTAAATGAGTGGAAAGTATTTTTTCTACAAAAAAAAAAAAAACAAAGTATCTGCTCATTCGTTTCTCCGACTGCCTGTGTGTCTGGCTGTTCGACTGTTCGCCAGTCTGTCTGTCAGTCAGATGACTGTGTGAGTGTGAGTGTGTGTGTGTGTGACAAGAGTCGCGTATAAAAATTGTCAATAATAAATACCTGCACCTAAATATTTCCAACCTTATGACAACATTTTCTATTTTTTCTTCGTTTTCTACTCAAAACGTGTTAAATGCTTTCAGATATTTTATTTAAGGTGAGGCTCATCTTTATTTAACTTTTTCTGATTTCAGACTTTATTGTTTTACTCTTCAGCGATCTCGAAAGCGTTGTGGAATTTTGTATATGTTTTGTTATGATTTTATTATTCGAAATTTTCTTTTGTATCTTTGTAAAATAAAAACAAAAGAAAATTTACTCAACATTTTAATGTAATTTAAGAGCACCAAATTGGACCAACTAACGTTAAATGAAAATATAATTTGAATTTTTTTAATCAAAGAAAAAACTATCTTTGCCTTTAGATACTTGAAGATGTACTATGTTGTTTTTCATTTTTAAGTATTACGTCAGTTTTCGAAGCCAATATTATTTTTATTCGTAGGTTTGTGTGAGGGCTAAAGTAATCAAATGCAAATGTTTGAACTCGATTCTACGTTTCAAAACGATTGCTTATGAAACCAATTATCAAATCCATCATATAGCGACTCAGCCAAGGGCCTATTAACACACCGATATATGTACATATGTATGTATCTAAAAACAACATTTGCAGTTGCTCCATTTCCGAGATGGTCAAGAGGTAAAATGAAGCGAAACAGTTAACAACTTAGCACTTGGAGAGGTTTCTTTCATTAACAAATTAGTTAAGTCATCATTCGAACATGAACTGCAAAAGACGAAGCGTCTAACAGTACCGATTGTTGGTCGATGGCAGAATGTGATCATTTGGGAAACGAGTTGAGTCATTCTTGCTTAATCGATGCTTGCATGCAGCAATTACACTCAACCGCGCTGAAAGGAACGTTTCGAGTGCGCTTTGTCATTGCTGAGGTCAGCCGATGATGCAAGCAAGAACTTAGACATTTTCAGTTTTTTACTAACAGAAAATTAAGAATGCTAACAAATATGCTTATACATATATAAACAAACGACTTAGGAAGCGAACTTGAGGGTAAAACTTACAGTTCTTGACTGATGTGTATCCCTCAGCTGCGCTGCTGTTGCTGCCGCCCCCGCCGTTTATGCTGAGCGCTCCTGTGCCGTTGAGCAGATGACCATTGGACTGGCGACCCAAGCTATTCAGTGTCGTTGTGCTACCTGCACGTGATCGCCAGCCACTTTGGCTAGCTGCAATTGCCAGATGGTGATTTCCATTGGAGAGGCCGACAGAAGTCAAGTCGCCGTTTGATTTGCTGCCAGCAGCGCTCTTAAGAGTGCCGTAAACGCTGCTACCTGCACCGCCGCCAGTGCTGCCCGTCTCCAGCTGGCGGGCGTACGAGTTGTCGGCATAGGCATGGAAACAGCATCTGACTAGAGCATTGGCCGCCGCTTCACGCTTGCAAATGAACACGTGACATTCGAGTACTTTGATACCTGTTGTGCGACGTAAGATCGCTGCAAATATGGGCGGATGCTGGGCTCGTGGCATGCGAGCAAAGGGTGAGTCCAATGGCAGGAACTTAGGCTCGGGATTCGTGTTGCCGCGTTCGGGTATAAGCACTTGACGTACGGCTGCGCAGTAGTGCAGAGATTCGATTGGAAAGAAACGAGTTATTTGCTTCAGGTTCTCGTCGACGTTCTCCAAAAGAATGCCATTGGACCAGACGCTAAGCCAGGAGTCTATGCCCTTTGCGCCAACCGCACCCTCTGACGGATAGAGACTGCGGAGCGGTTCTTGTATGCCTTGCAGACCGTCCTTGCTTTGGCGAGGTACTGCACTACCCAAGTAAAGAACTCGGCAGCGACAGATCGGCGTCGAGTCGCCCATTTTGTGATCACACTTTTCGTTGTTGCCTTTGATAGTCCGCCCGGGCAAAGCTAGACGCGACAGTACAAGCGTATTTCCGTTTAAAAGAAATAACGAGAACGACAACCAAAAACAAAAAGAACCAGAGAAAAAAAAAAATCACGCGTTACAAAATCCAAATGAAGTCAAGACAACGTGAGACGGTCGATGTCGGCACAAAGTTGAAATTCTGGTTTTCTCGGCTTTGTGTGTTATTTTTTTTTTTGCTTCGCAAGAGTTTTTTCTTTCTTGCTTTATTTCTTGAGAATGTTAGTGCTTAGGTAAGCCGTATTTTCTTTACACGAAATTCTTTTTTTTTTGCACTTTTGTTCTGTTTTGTTTGATTTTATTCACAATTTTTGCACAAATTATTTCAGTTGGCTCTCTTCTTGCCTTCTCCTTTAACCTCTTTTGCACAAAACAAATTCAAACAAGTTGCAAAACAAATATGGCGTCACAAAATTCTTTATTTTTGCACATTTTGCCAACAAAGGCTCTCGGTTTTCACTTCACAAATCAACGTAAAAATTCGATTTCTCATTGACGTGGCAATTTTGAATTCATTAAGATCAAATTTAAAACCCGAATTATGTGTTAAACTCTCGCTTAACATCGAGTATTAATCATTCTATTAAATGATTTTAGATTACTTTCAGTTTTTTCAGTCAGTTTGAGCGCGTCTTCGATCCGTCGACAGGGTGTTCGCGCCACGCAGGTGCACTCGAGAATACTGTTATTTCAAGACGGCTTAGAGCCAGCTTCGTCTTGACCAGCACTCGGCTTATTCGGATTGTTCGCGCCACGCAGGTGCACTCGGGAATTTATTCGGCATTATTCGGGTTACTTCGTGCGTGACACACAAGTGAGCCAAAGCGGCTTTTTTGACGCAAAAGTATCCGCGAAACGGGGAAGAAGAAGCACAAAACAAAAAAGGCAACTAAGTAGAAACGGAGGAACGGGAAAATCGCCGAGCGAATGCAGCGTGGCATGCGACAAGTCAATTTTGCTCTTGCTGTGTCATTCCGTGTCATCGCGAGATGACACATTCTCTCATCGGTTGTATCCGCTCTCTCAAGAAATACCATAACGCCAAGAAAAATACTCTTGGGCTTCGTCTTGACCAGTGCTGCTACCTTAGCTCATTTTCAAACGAATTTGTCGTTTGTTGGAGTACGTTTTCCGTAAAATTGATCAGTACTTTTCTTTCGGAAAATATAGCATTTCTTTAATATTGTTTTGCGTTTATTTGTGGTATATTAATTTCCGACAGGCAAAAACTTCTCGTTACGACGATTGGAAATAGTACACATTTTGGCACGTAACGAAGTGACAGCACTTAAATGGATAAAAAGATAAAAAAATTTCACTTGGCAGAAATGAGAATGGTATTTGTTTCATTTTATCTCAAGTAAACATGAGGCAGTTGGACATGAACATGAAAATATTAAATATTTCGGAGCTTCAGTCGATACGAGTGCAAAATAAAATTTTAAATTTTCCAGGAATAAACCCCATGTTTTTCGACTAATTTTTGTGTTTGAACCTCAAGAATCGAAATATCAATCAACCTTTATTATATATAAAAAAGAGAGAAAACATATATCTTAAGCCTTTAATCACTTGGTAGCGCTTTTAGCTATTCATTCTCATTCATTGCTTAAGAATTTAACAAAAGACGGCGCAAATAGCTAACATATGCAAAGGTTACCGGTTTGACAACTTTTTACATTCATTAGAATTACAAATAGACTTTTTTCTTTGAAGTTGTTTGCTACAAGAAGTGGCTCAGTGCGGTGGTGCCTGTAATTTAAGTGGCACTTTTAGGCCCAGTTAATGAAACTGAAAAATTCCTACTAACTAGACTGTGGCTTATCAATTTGATGCAAGGATGGAATGGCTTGATTAATCATTAACAGGTTGCACCACTAGTTATGAAGGAATATTAAGAAATCTATGCTGCCCATATTTTAGATAGTGCTAGTCGGGCATTTAAAATTAATAAAAAACTTTCGCTTTAAATTAAATTTTAAGTAAGATCGGTCAAAGTTTTGAATTTTCTTGAAAATCAAAAAAATAAAAACCTAAAAAAAAATAACCGAAAAATGCCGCGAACCAAATATTAAAAATACAATGCATCTCTTGTCAATACTCTATCACCGAATGTGTTGTTTTAGACATGCAAAACATGAGATAGTACAATGTCAAATGTAGTGAATTATTAAAACAAGCCCATGACGAGTTGTTATCGCGAGCGTATATACAAATTGCACGAGCTGATGACTAGAGCGCCAATTTGTACATGCTCAAAATAAGTAAGCTAGAGACCCTTTTTAATATTTTCACAAACCATTGTTTATGGCAAATTAACATTTAAATAATTATCCGTAACAGTACCGTCTTATACTAGTTACAGCTTCTGAACAGCCATTATTGCTGTTCGATAACAGTTATGGCAACTTAACAGTAGCTAAAAACATTCTCTAAGGCGTCACCTAGCGGTTAGTAGTCTTAAAATAAATCTCCCCTTTGCTAAAGTAGCATACTAGCCAGCAAATTATTTTGATTTTTTTTTTAAGTTATAGGTGGATGTCTGAAATGAGACTACAACCATCTAAAAGTCAACAAATTTTGACGCCGACAGAGGGCGTTTGACATGACTGATTGAACAGAGTTTGTAATGATTTAATTAATAGAAAATATATTAAAACTATGAGTTTGATGTTCATTATAAAACATATGAAAAACACATAGACAAAATAGTTGATGGCTCTTGTACGATACGGTTAACTTTTGCGAGGCTTACTGTATTTCTTAAGATTTGCACTAAAGGCATTTTCCTCATCTTGAACATGATTATGTATCGGTTGTGGTTGCTATCCGTAGCACTTTGTTACAAAGATATTTTTAATAAATTCGTTTAAATTGATGTAATGAAAATAAACTATATACGTAACTGAATTACTCACTGTCATGACTATATTCTGGGTGTCAAGTAAGCCGGATTAATTCTAATACAAGCATTTTTCTTTAATTATCATTGGCGCTGGCAAAGACTTCAAGTTGACTCTTTTTGCCAAGTACAGTTTGAAAAATTGATTTTCACAGCAATGGCGCCAAGTTCATGCTCGTCATTAATTTAATTCAAAAGGATTAGTTGCGATTGCGGCTTGTTTCTTACAATTTTGCAAAATAACCAAACTCAAGTCAATGCGTGTGTGTGTGTACGTGTGTGTGTGTGTGTGTGCGGTGGTTGACTTTGCGGTTAAATATGGCAAAGAAATTCTTAATCTCCGTTCATGTACATACGAGTTTGAAAGTAGAACATTAGCCCTGTCGGTTCTATTTGTTTATCTGTTGACTGTCGCTCATAGCTTTTACAAGTTTATACAACACATACAACACATGGTAGCAAATACCACGAGCGGGAAACGGACTGATGGGCGTCAGGCACCGTTATACTCGTATTTTGGTCACTAAGTAAGACTAATAACACACAAGAATAATTAAAAGCAAATAAATATTATGATCATTGTATTTACCGTGAAATTGCCATTGTTGTTGGCAAATTATGGTTTCCCTTCGTTCTGTTTCATATGTCTGACTCATACTCGTATTTGTCTGTTGAGATCTTCGGCAGGCGCCATTCATGCCATCACTCCTATTTTTGTCTTTATAAGAGCATAATTTCTACTGTGAACATTTTCTTTTAAGCAAACAATCATAAACATTAGAAAGGAATTAAAAGTAAACACGCGTTTTAAAGCACGCGAATGTTATGAGCCACGCTCACCCACACCACCTCTCAGCCATACACATACACACGAGTGCACACATACAGACACATGTGTAATGTGCCATTCTACTGAATACGTTTCGAATAAGTTTGAGATAATTCTTGTACTCGCTTCATTTCTGAGCCTTACATGGAAATTAAATAAACTTTTAAAGAGACAAACAAACTCAACTCGAATGCGAAAACAAACAAAAGAAACACTTTCATTTTTATTCTCTTCACACATCGAAGATGTTAACAAGCAAAAGTCCTTTTGCCAGAAGTTCACGACAATATAATACGCTATTGGGACTTGCGTTTACAACAACTCTTGCTGAGCAGAGGGAGGCTTTCGAAGTGAGTTGTGAAAAGATTACAAAGTTACAGGAACAGTTCTCAATGCAGTGTTCTAAATCTTGGAGTTTAAAGTTGTGGGAAGCATTTTAAACAATTCACGAGGCCATCAACCGGCAATTAAATGCTGGAGAAGTCATGAAACCATAAGCAGTACAGATACATCAAGACTGAAGAGTATCTCAACTTCGTCTTGAACCGCAGTCAGAGGCTTGTTTCCGATACAATGTATAACAAAAAGTTTAATTACAAAAACCATTTCGTTCATGTGTTTTTAGCTTATCTCGAATGTTAAAATGAGACTTTCAAATTCAACACGGCCCAGCGAAATTCTGACAAAAGAGTACTGAAAGACCCACCCACTGTTATTCAAAAGGATTCTGACACATCTCACGAAAACTCGTTGAAAATTCGTATGCGAAATCATTGAAAGTATAATACGCATAACTGCCAATTAATTCAGGATAATAATAATTCATATTGGCAATAAGCTATCGGCATTAATTTCTTCCTCGTCGGAATCGTTGCTTTGCGTGCCCCTGAACATTCCGGTGCGTGGTCGTTCCGGCGGTGGTCCCAAAGGGTCAGTGTGCTGATGAACTGAAAATGTAATGTAATTGGTTCAAACAATGTCTCGTTAGTTTAACTGGGGTCGTTCGAATTACCGGAATGATTAATATCCGTAGGGCGCATGTAGAGTTCGCCAGTGAAGTTGCTGGAAATTGGGGACGGCATGTCGTTGTTGTCCATCATTTTCTCTTCGTTTGACTGCCTTAAATCTGCAAAAAGGAATAAATTAACATTTTACTGTATGAAAGCAGTTCTAGGTGCTGTACTTCTCAGACGGTTGTTTCCCCGACCATGGGCTGAGGCCGACAGCCGTTGCTGCTGATAGCGCTGTTCGTTGCTGCGTTCCACTTGTATCTTGTGCAAGCGCGTATATTCCAGAGTGTATTTCTCGTTGAGCTCGGTCATGCCAAGTGATTTGGTGACCTGTACTAGGGCACGCACGCAGATAAGGTTATCGGGAAAGCGCGCGTGTATCTTCTCGAACATGCCGAGATACTGTTTCGGCGGCAGATAAGAGTTGCGGAAACAGCTGGCAATGCGCAGCATGAGATTAGGATCGTTGGGGTTCGCTAGGACGGCACGCTCATAGTAGTACAATGCCTTTTCAATGGCCTGCAGTTTGATATAGTACGAGCCAATCGAGCTGGCGATGCTGATGTCACTCGGGTTGATGCGATACGCTTCATTGTAGTATTGATTCGCCTCCTGATGGTCTTGTGTTTGCTCGTAGATTGAGCCTACCTTCTCAAAGAGGCGCGAATCTATTTCCGAGGCGGAGATTCCGAGCACTTGAAGATATGACTGAAGCGCGCTCGGCGCTACATCGAGTTTGAAAGAACCGTTGTTGGTCATACTCAGATTGTTGCGGTGCTCTTGTAGCTTTGCTAGCTGATAGTATACGTGACAGTGCTGCACCGAGTGGGGCACCATGAGCTGCGCCTTGAGCGTCTCGAATTGCTCTTCGGCCAACCGGTAGTCGTTATCCAGCAAGGCCACCAAACCCAAATTGTAGTTTGCCTCAAAGTTGTTCGGCTGCACTTGTATTGCACGCTCCAATTTCTCACGTGCCAAACTATAATTCTGCCTTTGCATATCAATTATGCTCGCGTTTACTAACGACAAAGCGTTGCTCTGCAGCGCGCCAATCTCCTTCAGCTGTTCGGTGCAGTGCGCGGCCATTTCCAAGTTGCCGAGCTGGGAACGAAGCAAATGTTATGGTAAAAAGCGACTTAAGTCATGTCGTTGGGGGCTTACATTAATGTAGATGAATGACAGATTGGTGAGTGCGTTTGTTGTCATGGAACAGTCGCTTTTGCGATCGTACATCTGAAGCGTCTCAATGGCCTGATTCACGTCGTTCTGGCGAAGGTAGAACCAGGATTTATTCAACTCAAGCTCATTTGCCAGCCAAGATAGATTAGACGTCTTTATAATTTCGATGCACCAATTGTAGCCTAATTTAGGAGGGGGAGTATTTGTTATTCTCGTTACATTCTAATGAAAGTTACCTACCGTCGTTGTAGTTGTCTTCGATGATAGGCGATATAAGATCGACAATCATGGTGATTGCGCGCTTCTCTTTGTTTCGTTGCAGCTTAGTGTAAATCGCCAGCTCATCGGTCTTAAGCGCCTGTAGGACATAACGTTTATCATCGGTCGAGGGATTATTTTCATTACTAATCGCCTCAGCGCCGTTTTGCTCGCCCTTCGTTGTTGTGCCTTCCTCGTCAGCGGCTGTGCTATTGAAGCCATAGCTGGAGCCATCAATGACCGCCACATCAGGCTCCTGACCGCCGCTCGGCTGACGTTGTGGTGGCTTCAGTCGCTCAGCGTGCTGCTGCAATTTGATGATGTTGTTTTCGTTTTCCAATTCGGTCTCCGTTTCCAATGGCTGCACGTCGCACAGATTGCGAAAAGTGTTCTTGATTTTTTCAATGTCACCCATGGCGTAATAGCAGAGGATCAAATGAATGCCGCTGCGTATGTCAGCGAGCTCCGACATTATGAATTCGAAACTGGACGCTGCATCGACATACTGACCCATGCGCACAAACAGAATGCCGATATTCTGGGTTATCTTCAAGCGTAAGTGTTTGAGATTGTGCGGCACCGAGTCGAGCGCCATGCGATACATTTTGATGGCCTTCGGGAAAATACCCATTTTGTAGTATATGTTGCCCATGTTCAGCTTCAATTGATTCACATGGGGAAACATTTTGTTCTTGGTCATGATGCTGTAAGTGTTGAGTGCCTCAATGTACATTTCATTGTGCTCGTACTGCTCGGCAAGGTTGAAAAAGACCTGCGGATATTAAAGTTTTCTATGATCTTATACGGCTTAGTGTAATGTATGAAGTATTCGACAGCTTAGAACGCTTTCGGTCGTGTCTGAAAACTACTCGGAATGAAACATGATCAATTAGTTGCCAGGAAACGCAATTTGAAACGCGTAATTTGAATTTAATTCGTTGTAAGTGCGAAATGTTCGAATGTGCTGCAATAATTTGGCAATGCAAATGGCTGTGCATTTGCGAGTGGCGGACACGGCTTACTTACTGCATAAGTCAAGTCGAAATTGTGGAAAACATTCTCGCCATGCTGGTCACGAAATCGGTGCAAAGTTCGGTCTAATGAGAACGCCTCCTTGGCCTTGTTGAGCGCCTCTGCAAGGGTCGATTTGATTTCCGCCGAAGCGGCACCGCTGCTGCTTCCGTCGCCGGCCGATTTCGCGGCCGAGCTACGTGCGGCCAGGACACAAGACGATTCCAGTAGCTTAACGATTTTCGCCTCAAGATTTTTATACTTGATTTGCGGACTGGCGAGCGGTGAATGGCGTGGCGAGGTGCGGAATAGAAGAGAAAATACGATGATTGCCTAAAGTTGTTTTTATTGCATTTGAGTTAACTCACTTGACTTCTTTGACGGCATCCACAGCAGCGTTCGCCGATGAAAGTGTTTGCTGCTTTGCCTTTTCGAGAAAGAATTGGTCAAAGCGCTGACTCGCCGAGCCGCTATTGTTGGCCGCATAGCCGACGGCGCGCACTGCAGTTGATGGCCGTGCCAGTGCTGATTTGTCGACGCCCGCCACGCGGTTGCTCACTAAATTTCCGCGCTAATGAGAAACATTGGGAAAGAGAAGAGAGGAGAGGGCGCGAGTCCAATTAGGAATGCTGTTACTGGCAAGGCATGAGCAATTCATTGATTACCGAGAATAGCAGTGAAGTTGGTGGTCGTCCTGCTGCCGTCGGTGGCGGTGGCGGGTAGGCGGGTTGCGACCCGTGCTGCGTCGCTTCAACATCGGTCTGGTCGCCCATCAAAGCTTTCTCACTCATTGCTGCAAAGTGAATTCAATTCCATCGGCAAAATGTCACAGTCACAGTCACAGTTTCTAAAGTTGAAACAGAAAATTATTAAATTATTGTGTGTCGAGAGTTGTGTTGCGTCGTGTCTATGAAGTTAACCAAGTGTTTGGTGCTTTTGTAGCAAATTCTTTTTTAGCTTTACTACCTGTTGTCCGTCTGGCTTCTGGCTTCTGTTTCTGTTTGCTTTCCGTCCTCTGGTGGAACTGCTGCTGCTGGTGAATGTGTAACTGAAATTTCCCATGCGGAATATATTGCCGACGGTTCTTTGTTTTGGTTTTTGCTGCCCTCCAGTTGCCTTGGCGATGGGCTAAGGGTTGCTTAAGTGGAGGGAAGTGCGCACTCACATTCGCATTCGTGCTCGAATGTTGCAAGCCAGTCGGTATTGTTTGACGTTGCCATGGTGACTGAGCGTCTAATACACTTGTACAAGTAAGCCCTCGATGTCATTTTTTGTTTTAAATGTTTTAAATGTTTCCTGCATCAACTTTACATTTGTTTCAACTAATTTGTATTTAGAAGCAAACATTTAAGTCGTATTCGTCGTTACTTATAGTCATAGTAATGAACATTACCTAATTTGTAAACTGTTCAATGATAATGACAGCATGAACTATTTAAAGTATATAAATACACATTAAATGACGGCTGACTGAGTGCTTAGAGATACAAATACCAAAATCTGTGTTGTGACATGTGATGTTTTTGTGTGTGTTATTCGATGCGATATGCGATGAGATATTTAAATATGATTTGCATTTATGACAATTGGAAAAAACGTTTAACTTCATAAACACACTAATTTTGCTAAATTATACGTACAAGTGTATGTGTGTGTGTGTGTGCGTGTAAGCATGTGTGCTTGTGTCCGCATATGCAAATGCCCTCAATAATGAAAGTACGCAGCTGTGTAATTTGCTGTTTGTTTGCATCGAAGTGAGTTGAAACAACAATTAAGCAAACAACAAAGGCGGCAATTTAATAAACAAACATTTGACAGTTGAGTTAATGCAACTTATTTACATTGAACTGCCCTAATTGGCGAAAAAAGTAAACACAAATTATCCAACAAACCTATAAAAAATGCCAAGCGGCGCACACATAAACAAAGCCCTGAACAGTTTCACGGATCTCATAGCTGTTCTCTTTTATGATCTTTTCTGTAATGTTAAAAATAAGAAAAAAAAAAGGAAATATAAAACATAAATGATTTTATTTAAAAAACCAAAGAAATGAAAAAAATCACGATAAACACAATTGAACTATTGAGTATTTTGTATTCATTGGCAAGCAAAGAACGACAAAAATGGTATTTTTTACTGTATTTAATAAGCAATTACAATAAATAACGACACAAATGAATTATTCAAATATTTCGCCTTTTTGCCAAAACGAGCAACAAAGGACGTCATTTGTTCGAGTGAATTGTTGTTGTTGCTGTTGTTGTTGCGTTTGCCGTTTCAACATTCTCTGCGACAAAATAACTTATTCAAACTTTTACTTTTTGTTGTGAATTTGCCATTTCCGATTCGCAAGTCACTCGTAGAGTGCTGCTGAGGGTATGGCCCGTCGTTCCGTTCAATACGTGGATCGCATGGGCCGGTGGGGGGAGTGCTGCTTGGCCGTGCTGGTATTTGCATGTGCGTGCGTGAAGGCGTAACTTGCCTTGGTTTGAGTTCACATTTGCATACTGTATGTAAATTATGTTGTCCGTTTCATGCTTTGACACTTAAGAGAGACAAAATAAAATAAAAGATGGCTGCCGAAATGGCCAAGGTGGAGTCTGTAGCCATGAAGGCAGGCAACGTGCCAAGAAGAAAGAAAGCTCGTATCGACACAACAGCAGCAGCAGAATCGACGTCAAGAACAAATTGAATGGTATAGCAACGTAAAAGCCTTTCAACTGCCACCATCAGCTCAAGAACACAATTGCTTGGCACTTATGGAATTGACGTTGCTTATACGCCGCGTGGAACATTTGCAAAGCGTCGTTCGTTTTATTAATATTTTAGGAAGTTTAATGAAATCTGTTGGCTTCGTCACACACTGTGGGCGCACTTTGTGGCGCGTTGTTGCTTCAATCATTTTGAGATTTATAAAAATGCCTGCGTGTGTGTGTATGTGTATACATATATGTGTATATGAATATGTTACGTCCAAGTTAAGGCTGTCAGATAACATCAAATAACGAGTCTTTCACATGTCACGCATTTAATTCGAAATTAATCTTTGCTTACGTAAGACATCGGTTTGCGATGACGGGTTAATGGGGAAGGTTGAATATAAATGAAATATTTGTTTGCAGCGCAGAATGAGAACTCGATTGCCAAACGTTTCCTTTATGGTCGTGCTTGAAACCTCTTATAACGACTCATACATAAGTCGTCAGATTGATCCAGAACTTTTTCATTGTGTTTGCGGTGACTTCTTAGAAAAATACTTGCTGCATTTTACTCACGACGCAAGCCAAATTTTCCAAGAATCTTTCTTGATTGAATTAGTATAATTAATGGCTTGCGGCAATGTGCAACAAGTGTGTAAAACACGTCTTGGGCAGCGGACGCTTTGTGTCTTTTCTTCTTCTTATCGTTTTTTTTGGGTTCTGTTTTGTGATTTGCATTATGTAAATAACAAAAAATGCGATACGTATGTATATAAAATTCATACTTGAATAAAATTCAAAGTGAAAACTTGAACAAAACAAAAAAAAATAAATAAAAAATAAAATTCAAAGACATTTTTTTACAGCCCAATGAATTTAAAACCCAAAGGGCAAACATAAATAAATGTGCTTAGCCGACAAAGGCTCCGAATCTCAGTTGTTTGCCCGTCCTATACATGTCCTTCCCATCCCTTCGGTTCTATGTTGCCGTCTCGTTCCGTTGTTGCCATGCCGGCGGCTGTTGGTCATTTTATCTTCGATTTTCTATTTCCAAAACAATTTCATCCATAATGATGTTGAGTTTTTCCGCTTATGCCGACCCAATAGTCTCCAATCATCGCACACCACCCACTATCTGTCCATCAAGCCGTGGCTTATTCTACTTTTATTGGACATCGACATCACAAAGGCATTTCGCTGCTTCGCCAATTATCATGTAGACGTGTACGTTTTTTTTTTGTGCTTTTTTTCTGTTATGCCATCATTTCTCGCTGCCTGCGTTCATCTAAATGAAATTTTATTATTATCCAATATACATAATAATATATACTAGTATGTACATTCGATTTGTTCTATGATGGAAATTATTAAAGCCTGCGGGCAGAGACGCAACTCTATTTTTTTTTGTTTCTACAGAAGCGATTATTTGCTTGTTTCTACATATAACAGCATTTTCATATGTGTGCTTATCATTTTTTATGTATTTTATTTCTTATTTAAAATTGATTCATTTTCTAGTCATTTGCATGAAGCAACATTCACGGCGCCGGGCAACTCAAATATCTCGTGGCTCAATAAGCTTCACTGATCTAAAATCAATTTCCTTAACGCTGACTTCACTAATCTCAAATGATAATTGAATTCTGCTTTGTTAATTTCCAATTCCGCTTTTTTGTCGGCTCATTCGGAAACTTGAATCTATAAATTGCAAGTTAAACGAGGCTTGCCAAATATGTGTTTCAACAAGCTAAGCTAAGTAAAAATGCTTTGTAAGTTAGGCTACTTTACATCTAAGGAAAATAAATGTCAGTTCGAATACAAGTTCGAAATAAAGCGAGATTCTTATAAAATACAATTTGAGCATTTTTGTTTGGATGGCTTTGCATCTTAAATTTTACGAAAGGCAATTAAGCTCGACGAAGTATGACACGGTTGCATCAACATGTTGGCTAAACTTGTTTATTCGTTTGCTAAAGTGTAATGGTCGAAGCGCTCAATCACAAAGAATTGCGGTTTCTGATGAGATCCAACTCAAGTCGAGTTGAATTTCAAATTGCGCACGTAAATAAAGGCCAAATGACGCCAAGGAAGAGCGCCTGACATGTTTGCAATGCTCGACGCGAAACATACTTGCACTCACACTCACACAAGCGCAGCGTATGGAAGGAACGACTGTGTGTGTGCATGCTTCAGTCTGCATTGCAGCTTTCGACGCAGGCCGTGTGCATGGATGCTTCTGCCTTTGCTTTGGCATACCAGAGAAGTCATGCCTTGTCAGTTCGCTTCGATTAAGTTGAACTTCATGCAGTGCATTAAATATTTATGCAAAAAAGATTGACCGACTCAGCTACGCAATTGTCGCAGGTGCTGATAAAGAACTTCGAACTATGGGTAATTGTTTTCGATTTTGCATTATTGCTTGCTAACGGCAGATTTTTATGCTGTTGCTGTTGTTGTGTTGTTGCTGTTGTTGTTATTTGCTTGTGTGTTTTTTGCTTATGTTTTCATTTTTCTAGTCATATTTCATTGCGAAAGCGCAAAGTGAAGTGCGGCAGGGAAATTGTATTACATTTCGCTTTGTTTTGTTCGCTTTTTCAAATGGATGATGATAATAAAATGAAAGCGTTTTGTTTTGTGTCTTCCTATCTACGCATCCCTTTAAGGGTATTTCCGCACATTGTCACGTGACTAAAAAGACAGACGACAATTTTCGGTCGCCGTTGTTCGTTCTATGCTTCTATTTGCGCTTCTAGTGCCTGAGCTCCTGCGTCTGCTTCTGGCTGTGTCTGTGTAGTTTTTTTGGTATGCTCATCACGTACAAGGCAAGTTGAAATTTAATTTTGGTTTTTCTGTTCATTTTTCAATCAAGCCGGATTGCAGATGTTGCAGCACATAGTTGAGCAAACATCAACTGCATCTGCAAAACGAATTAGCTGCGCACAGTAATAGCCATAAATAAATGAATGAACGCATGAATATGATGTTCTAGTATCATAACGCAAACGAAGATAACGACTATATGCATCCGAAGTTAGTTGCGTTGTCATTTATCATTTGATAGTAACTAACATAATAAACGTTTCTAAATAAATGTCATCATTTATGGAAATGATAAACTTTGTGCGCTCTTCATCCAACATGCATGCGAGCGAGCGTCTTCAGCTTCGTTCAGCTTAGCTCACCTAAGCGTTGCATTGCATCAGTGAGATGTCTGCTAGAGTGAAGGTGTAAGAAGGTACGAAATAATTTTTCATTTTCCTTGAATAATCGAAAATCGATACGAAAAATATTTGGTTACTATTTTTTTCAAGTGAATTTGAACGTTGCAACGCTTCTAATGTTCACCAACCACAAAAAATTGCAGGTCTCTGTCGAAGAGAAGATAGCTTTTGTGCTAGATTTGCGCATTGGCACAAATAAAAATCGTTGAGTGTTGATGAGCATTTTCGCATCATCGTACAGGTAGAAATAAGGGCAAGTTGTCGACTTATGCGGAATTTCCTGCATTTTAGACAGTGACGACAAGCTGAGCTTTGCAAAAGTAAACACATTTAGCGAATTAAAGTGCATTTGCACTCAAAGTTAATCAGCTTAAACTAAGTACGAAAATTGGTTTCGAGTTGGAATTCTCATTACCGTTGAGTGTCGGAAAGATATTTATACTAATTGCAAATATGTTTGAGCACGAAAAAGTTCCATATTAAAAGTGACCCATGTTTGGTATGAAAAGGAGCACCTCATGTTCGAAATTTGACCTCCTTTTTTTGTTAATTTACTTTTGCCTTGCTCTAATATAGCGTACTGAACGACGGGACGCAGGACTCGAACATTCGCTGGCAGTTACTAATTAAGCAATCGAACAAACAATGAAAAATGTTGTGCCACGCGGTTTCCATTTCCATTGCATCTTTCAGTTAAATAATTTGCACAGATTGTTTTCTGTTTTCCTTTTGTGTTTCGCCATATTTAATATCAATAAAAATGATGAACAAGGTTCATTAGCATTGTTCGTTTATATTGTATTTTGCTCTGGCATTGAATAATTGAGTTGAGATAATTAAAAATCAATCACAGCATTTTCATCGACTCTGTGTGTACGAGCATTTGTATAAGTATATGTGAGAATATACACACATAAGTAAGTATTTATGTATATTTATTGAACTTATATGTGCACACAATCTACAAATAAACGTATGGAATTTCTGTCGGGGTGGCCCACAATTCTGTCGAAACTTTTGTGTTTTGGTTAGGCAGCATATGTGCATGAAAGTTGGTTGCTTTGAAAAGTTTTTGTTTTTCTTTTTTTCATAGCATAACTTTAGGGGCATTTCTGAGATATGCAGTATTTCTTCGTACATGTGCATGTGAAACGATTTTAATGCATATGGTTCACCTTATTTTCAACGCAATTCTTCTTAAGTAAGCTGCAAAAATGATTGACTGAGTTGAAAATCAGCATTAAATGATAAATGTTTGTGCTTAATTAAAAAAACTGCATACATTTACATAATTGCCTTGGGATTACAATTGAATGATTAATAATTACAAGGATTAAATAGGAAGTTTCAAAGTGAAACGCGCGCGCGATGAGAAACGCTGTGACTGTGCCGTGGTTGACATTGGAAATTCCGTGATGTGTTAAGTCGTGTGGAATATATTAAATTATTCTTTGCCAATCTAAGATAAATTCAACGCGGCAGGAATTTAAATTCTTGAACCCCGAACTCAACTCAACTTAACTTAGCTCGATACATGTGCGAAGTGCGGCTCTGCAGCCGTGCAGCTGAAGAAGGCTTAAGTTAGAAACCGCAAAGAATTTTTGCGAATGGCAGAGTTAGGCATGTGTAAAATTGTGTGTGTTGCGTGCACACCGAACTCATGATTAGTGGTTTCGTGGCCATTTGGCTTTGGCTGTTTTTGTATTTCGGATGCGGATCAGAAGGATTCAATTGTCACGTATCAAATGTAATTAACTGGTGTGGAGTACCCTGGTGGCCAAGTGGCGGCATCGGCGGCCGAATGCGACCAGAAACGACGCCACAAAGTCAAATTCCGGTCAGGTCTGTCTCGGTCGAATGTTTGGCTCTCCTCCTCTTCCTTTCGCTCTACTTCGATTTGCTTTAATTTAATTACCCTTCACATCGAATGCATGACATCGTAAATTAAGCGCCGAGATTGCATTTTCGTAGCTGGAAATGTTTGACATGCGAACCGTTTGCTGTCGGTCGCGAAGAGTTCGGAAAACAACAAAAAAAAAAGAAAAATAAAAAAAAATATATAAAAGAGAAAAATGATGACAAAAAAGAGAATTTTCTTATTGCTTTATTGCTGTAATTGTGATTTCGACGTTTCGTTGGAACGTTCACTTCAAGACTGACCACGAATGTTACAGTAAACAAAAAAAAAAAAAATAAACAAGGAGTAAGTAGGACAAAAAAGAAATTGGCGAATTGTCGGGCGCTGAGTTGATTTTATAAGCTTGGCTGTTGGCCGAGGCAATTGAAGTGAGTCGAGAGTCGAATTGGCCGTGCTCAAATATTTTCGATTTGTGTTGTTAAACGACACTTTTGCTTCGATTTATGATACTGTGAAAGCTGCTAGTGCGACAGTCGTAATTTTATGGCCAATGCCGGAAACGGAAGTTCGACTGAGCGCGGATGTTGTTACTATATGTGTGAGACACAGACGAGAGTTTGCTTTGTTTTCGGTCTCCTTTTCGCTTTGATTCTTTGCTTAGCGATTATAAAAGGTTTATCAAATGTTAATACGACATCAAGACTATTTCCCCAAAAATTGATGGCTCGGAAGTAATACATTTTATACGGCATCTTAGTAATATCACTGCCTCGTCTGCCAACATGAGCGATTCTTGCAGCTCACACAATATTTTCATTTCCAATTTTTATTGAAGAAATCAAATTTGGAAAGCACTTTATTTCTGCGTACAAGTTTTATTTAAGACAACTTTCAATCAAAGCCGAATTATTTCAACATCAAACACACATGGTGAAGTGATGTGTTATTTTATGGATGCCATTGACATTTCATCATCACATATTTTCTACATCTTGAGCTTATTATATAAGACAATGGCCACACGACCTTGAGAGCTTCGAGAGGCCAAGATTATCTTCACTAAAGTAAGCTTCTTAAACATCTATCAAAGCATCATCTTTTTATGTTTGGTCACACAATCGGGCTCACTCCCGATGTTATTATGAGATCTTTAAAAATGACATTTGCGTTTGGTGTTTCTTCATTCCAATTAATTTGGTTTGGTTATTTGGAAGACTTTCGGCTTATTTGCTGAAAATTAAGCTAATAAACCCGTGTTCCCTTCCTTGCTGATTTGCGTTTATTAAATGTTTGGCATTTTCACTTAAGATTATTTGCTATTAATATTTTGTAAAGCAAACATTTTATTTAGACGAAAGTCGTACGCACGCACATTAATGTACTCACATTAGCGGCACAAGATTAAAGAAAAACCTTTATGCGAAATCAAACACCCGGGGACATCAATTCCATATGCACACACATAATTGACGTTGGATTTTCTTTAATCTTGGCTGCCTCCGATTTGCCGCTGCCGTCTCCTACACTCAAATCCTATGAGAGTCTTTCGACTCGCTTCGTTTAGTTCAACTGTCTTCATGAATGATTTACATGCGCGGAGGCCTTAAACGTTCCGCACGTTAGAGCTGCAACTCTTACTCCGACACCTCTTCTCTAGCAATCGTATGCTGCTGCCGATGTCACCATTGTTTGACTTTGAAAACGTTCATATGAATTTTCTGTTCTGTTTCTTCATATAACTTTCTCATACTCGTACAGTACGTGTGTAAAACGTATGTGAGTGAACCTAAAATTGAAAGGCGAGCCCAGTCGAGTGGCGTTGACTTATTCTGATGTATGGCAGCCGCTGCTGCTGATTTTCTCAGGCTTGTGACCGGCAGTGTTCCTTCAATCGCTCATGGTTAAATCGAATAAATCAAACAAAAAGTAATTCCATAAATTCTTTATTCATTAATAATGTAAATACGCCGCTGAGTTGATAGCGAATGTACAAACGAACCGCCCGCCCGACGTGTCCTTGGTTGCGTCACCGAGGCGGTCTGACGCGAGTTGAGGTTAACTCTGACTTGGCTTCTCTTCGCTTTTTGCATTCGCGGTTTGAACATCATGTTTCGTTCCGATGATTAATTGAACGAAATTCAATATCGACAATTGAATTGCTTTTGGGATTCATTCGGCATTGTTCGCGTTTTTATTCCACAATAAATGTACGTGAACTCGAAATCCGAATCCGTGAACGAATCACTTCGCCCACCTCACCGCCCTTGCTTTTGTCTGTGGTACGCTGAGGTTTTGTGTATTCAATTGTAAAGGATTTTAAAACAAGAATTAAGTAAATCCTCGTCGAACGGGACTTTCCAAAACGAACGTTGATAAATTGGCAAAATCCAATAAGCTTTTAGGCACAGATTTTATGAACTAAGGTTTTTGAATATAAGTTATGCCCCTCCTTTCGACCTTCAACATTGTCAATCAGAATATTAAATACAAAACAAGAAATTGTTGCGTTTTCCATTTCAGCATTCTGATGATAATCCATTCACAGTTTTTTCCATAGCTTAAAATATACCGACGTACGTATGATCTACTCAATCTCGCAAGTCCACCTCTGTTTTCTTACTGCATCACTCGCCTGCAATAGGAGCAGCAGCACCAGCAAGAGCAACAGTGACAAAGTGTTTACGGATACTATTATGGCTTCATTTGCTGCAGGCTTTGATTCTTTCACTCTTTAACACCCGGACAAGTTTCACTTAGAATCGCCTGGGGTGCGTCTAAGTGTGGTTGAATGTTGCGAAGTGTGTCTGTGTGCCATCATTGGTTTCTTTTCAAAGTGCTTCTGTCGTACGTTCGAGTATATATTCAAGTGTGTGTTCCGGATAGTCTATCTGTTAGCGTATGTGCGTGTGCATGTGTCTACATTTGTTTTTACCACTTGCTTTAAACGCCGTTTTTTGTTCATTTCTGCTGCAAATAGTTTTAGATTGGAGTTGAATTGTGCGAGTGTCAGGCACTCGACTGCGAGTGGCAGCAGTTGAGCAGTCAAGTTGAGTTGATACTGATGGTGATGCTCATGCTCTTGCTCTTGCTGATGCTGCTGCTGATGCTGTTGCGGATGCTATGCTGAGGACAATACTTGCCGACTGAGTGTGTGTGTGAGCCGCACAATTTACAAGTTGGCACGAGGGCTTAACAGTGCGTATGAGTAATTTATGGCTTTTCGTTTTGCCGTAAAGCGTTTGAGTTGATTAAGACAAAAGGCACTTACAATAAAGAAGAGCGTAATAAAATCAAATAAATGTAGCGCACAAAATGTCGCCACCGAGGAGACATGTTCAGATTGTGCTTGAAATCAAAAAGCAAAGAAGCATTGAAAAAAAATTTAGTATAAAAAAAAACCCAAGAAACGAGCGGTGTTCTTTGCCCACACTTGCACTATCATTGCGTCGTTAAAGTTGAATTTTACTAAATTTACTACAAAATGAAATTGCGTCAAAGTGGAATTCCTTCCGATGGCACTGAAGTGCCAAGCCAAGAACGGCTTCAACAACGGCGACTGTTGCTGCCAATGTTGTTGTTTTTGTTGTTTCTTATTCTGTGCAGTCTGTGACGATTTTGTTCATTTTCCGGCTCGTAACTCTGACGAAACTCAACACCGAAGGAAGTGAAATAAGAAGTGCTGTGAACAGTTTCGAGCGCATGAATTCATTTAGTTTTTCCTTTCAGTTTATTTTCTTTTTTGAGTTGTTTTTCCTTACTGCTAAGAATGTTTGTGCTTTAATCTGGTTTTTTTTTTGTTTAATGTTTGGCCAAACATGCAGACGCCTGAGGAGTCCGACCATGGAGAGTGGGCGAAAACCAACAGTTGCTGCAATCCTTTTCAGTCACTTTTGTGAACACCTTCCGTTTCGAGTTGTCTCAATGTTCAGCATTAAGTTCAGCCTTTGGCCTAATTTATGAGTGCACTGATTGTGTCGAAAGGATGGACGATTAGGTGTGCCAAGTGTTCTCTCTGTTAGGTTGAAGTGTGGCCAACTAAGCGTTGCTTAACCAAATCACATTCACATTTTCATTCGCAGACACCACACAGCCACACAGCCACACGGGCGCATGCATTCCAGGCGAGGAATTCGCCGGGCAAAGAATAAGCTGCTAAAAGGCTCGGCAGCTTAACTGGGACTCGCCACTTAGCTAGCAAGAGGTTTTAAGCAAGCGTTTTGTCAGTCGTTTCTTTGTTTTGTTTTTTTTTTTCATTCCGAATGTTTTTGTTTTTTAACTGTTTTGTTCTTTCGATTGTCTTTTGTACGCGCGCCCCGCCGCCCCCTCTGATAATTCAATGGCGATGTTCGAGGCCGATTTTATGTTGCGGAACGGTTCTGGTCATCGTCCCTTTGTGTTGTTTAAAGAGGCTAATAACTTTTTAGTCTACTTAACGTTCTGTCGACATTGTGTCGTTACTTTTCTCGTGTTCTGGTTGAAAACTGTTGACCTGAATTAGCATTTAATGTGCCTTTTACCTAATCGTTTTAATTCCTTGAATATTTCAGTCAGTTTCAAAAAATGTTGTTTAGTTAAGGTCGACCAAACGTATCTGATTTATTTTTGAAACAAACGTCTTAAGAAAAAATAAATGAACCTTTTACAAATGTTGAACCTTTCGTTGAGACTAATTTGCGTAAATAAGAGTAAATTAACGGTCTGTGTAAGAATGGAGAGACAATCTTGTACGGAATTAAAACAAAAATATTTCCAACGAGTATAAAGAAAAACTTTCATAAAACTACTTTTGATTATTTAAAGACCTTAAGTCAGTCACCTAAGCAATATTAAATTGGGTTGTTTTCACATTCGTCTCACTTAAGGTCCGTTTTGTGCAAACCGAACGAAGTGTAAACATAAAATAAATAACAAACTTGAAACGCTTAAAAAAATATTTATAAATCACCAAAGTTTAACCCTTTGATCTGCGAGTGCGGATGGCGTTGAGTCTTGGCCGTAAACAATGTGAACTGTGTAGTCGACGCCGACCATAAGAACGAACTCAAGGGCATTTACTGGACCGGATTCACTTGTTCACGTGCCGACACGAATACAAACACACATTCACATAACACACACACACACACGCTCAAACAAGCATGTACATGTACACACATGATTGCGAATACTTTTTGTGACCTCCTGACCTGAACGACTGGTTTGCTCTTAGTCACGAACACGTTCGAATTCGATTACCCAACGCTTTTGGCCAACAACTTTAAACACTCATGTCGCGCATTTCTACACTTACGACTCAGATAGCGTTTCCTGTTTGGAATTCTATTTATGGTTTTGTTACGAGCTTCTCGAAACAAAAAATTGAAAAAAGCATGTATTTACAATATATATTGAACAGGTGTTTTCCCGCGCGAACCCGAATCGAGATTCAATCGTTTCGCATGCCATCCTTTGTCTCTGTGCCTGTCTTTTGCTTACTCCTTTGCTGTATCTATTGATTTCGTGCTCTACTCCATTTTAAATTACTTATACGTAGTGTGTGCTGGAGTCTGCGTAAGTTTTTTCCTGCCTTATTTTTCATTAGTTAAACATAAACATTCAACGTCCCCACACACCCACACACCCACGGTACTCATTGATTTCATTAGCCGAAATGTTTGCTTTAAGTTTAAATACTACGTGTAACAGCAAGTCATTCGACTGAATTTTGAATTAATCTGTTTAATTATGTTAGGATTACTCAATATTTGCGCATCGTCGAATTTTCGGCGCTTATCAAATTTTCGTATAATCGTTTAATGACCAACAACAATGCTATTCAATTCATATCAGCTTGAAATTTGTACGTTTTGTTTAAATTATTCAAATAGAATCGAAAATAATGCTCTGACAGATGTCGCCAGACTCAGCACACAATTCGACAACGATGAAGAGAAAAAGCGCCGATGTGCATATCAGCTTGTCAATCTTCGAATTTGAATGACAATGAACAGTAAGGCAAACGTTCCGGCAGTAAAAGTTTTGCACGCGTAATGAGCTGTTACACAGACGAATAGCGCTCTGCTGCCATTGGTCGCCCCGGCCTAGAACATGTCAGCATCGACATCGGCATCGGCATGAGCATAAGCATAAGCATCAGCCTCAGTCTCTGTACACCCACGCGTTGGTTCAATGCATGGGCCACACAGCGACTGCCACAGTCACTAAGGGACGCATTGTCGCGTCGCATCGCGTCTCGTCTCGTCGCGTTGCCGTTGGCACCGTCATCTTTGCCATTTAACTTTTGCCAAGTTAACTGAAGTATGTTTAAAGAAAGATTTCCTTGTTTTTCGAGTATTTCGCAAAATGATTTGTTGAATTTGACTCAGTGAAGTATTTCGTTGAAAGTTTTCTGTGCGCTTTCTTATTTTCCGGTTGCTCGTCGTCTATTTGAATGTCCGTCCCTTTGTGTCTGTCTGTCTGTTTGTATGTCTGTCTGTCTGCCTGTCTGTCCGCCCGCATGTCTTTGGCTCGTTCTCAGACGCATTTTGTTGCCGTCTCGCGTTTATTTCACATGCCCTGCACTCGAAACAGAAAAACACAAAAAGAGAATATTAAATTTGCTGAAATTTATGCTCGAATCATGCTAAAATAAATGCTTGAAAAAATTCCATTCAAGCGAATTTGTCCTAGCATTGTACTGAGGGTGCATTTTTTTAAATTCTGTTTCGATTTTCAGTAACGAATACTTTTTAATGCACATTATGAAACTAATATTTCAACGCAGTTTTTTTTTTTGCCTCAAATGTGTCATTCTTGAAAAATCGAATTTCACGTGTGGCTTCGACTGACGTCAGAAGTATTTGAGTTACATTTTGTAAATTTTGGTTTTAATGTAATTAATTGCAGATATTTGAAAAAAAAAAAAAACTATGCTGTGTCGTATGTGCAACTATTTTTAACAGACTTTTACTTCAATTGTGCCAAATAAAAGCTTGAAGCTTCGCATGAGGCAACATTTCGGAGCATCTGCTGGAAGTGTCATTTCTTGTTTGATATTTTCATTTTGCCACATTTTCAGCTTCCGTGCTCGAATGCTGAAGTTTACCGCAAAATGCTTAAATGTCATTTGTCAAACGTTCGAAACGCTGATTGGGAAAGTCGACTTGTACGTCCTTAGCACAGCACATTTGCTAACATATTTACACTTGGTTGGCTAGGGCGGTGGGCATTGCAGGGCGGGCTATCTCTTAATATCTACAAAATTTCGTCAGTTAAAGAAGTTCATGAAGGCACTGGCCCACAATTCCGACACATTTTGAAAGCATCTGGCAGGCGTGCGCCACTTTTAAGTGTTGGCATTACAGAGTTTGTCCTTGTTGATGGTCTTCTTAGCCGTTGTAGCATCTTTTGTAGGCTCTTATGTCACACAGAATCATCGCACGGTTCCATATGCCGCAGCTGCCGACTCCCTCTTCCCACCAATGCCGTGCTGTTCGGTCCAGCCGTTTGACAATCGCCCTGGAACACAGTTCGCTTCGTTTGTACGGAAAAATGCTTACGTCGGCGTCGTTGCCGTCTGCGTTGTTGGATTCAGTTCACATTGTTGCTGCATTGTGTCAGAATAAACTTTATTTGTGCTTCCATGCACACACAAGCACGCACGGCCACCCTTACTCCTAGCCAGGGAGCATTCAACACAACCAAAGCTCAACTCTAAGACCCATTTGTGTTCGGGTGGATGCTCATGTTGTACTAGTGATTATTTATGCCCAGTTCTAATATTTGTTGTTGTCATCATTATTGCTGTTGTTGTTGTTGTTGTTGCTGTTGTTTGGCTTAATTGCTGCTGACTCCAATGACACCAACCCCGTTCATTCCCTCATGGTCGTGGTCTGAATTATATGTTTGATAAATTGCTGCAACAGCAAATCATCATTTCAGTCAGCGTCATTATCAATGACGAGTCAGTTACAACAATTGCAGCAACTTCAGTACAATAACAATAGCATCGAAACCGGAAATTACTACTTGGTCTTGTTGCTCTGCTCTGCTCAGCTCTGGGTAGTGTCAGAAGAGATTTTTTCATGCTTTCGACCGAGCTTCAAATTTACAACAGAATTAAATTGGTTCTGAAAATGTAGACACACACACACACACACACATACTAGCACACAGCCAAGCACTTAATATGTGCAAAATCAATATGCATGAATAGCACGAAATTGGAAAAAAATAAAGAAAGCTTCGGCTGTGCCGTCGTTTCTATACACTACATACAGAACGCTTCAAACAACACCGTTCAGAATATTTGTATCTCATCCCAATCTTAATAGGGTTCAAATTCGACTGTTATACATGAAAGTCACACGACCTTGTATGCAAACGATTTCTCAATAAATAACAAGTTGTTTATATTCGAGTAAGATTTAAATCAAACAGCATTGAATGGTTGGCAGTGCTCGTTGCCACTTAACATCTGTGACCAGTCAATAGTTTACTTCCAAATGGAGCAGTGGCAAGAGAAAGAATATGGATCCTTGTGACTTGTTTGGTTTGGAGCAATGTTCGGTCGGACATGTTGATTTAGAAGTGAAATCTTTTTGCAAAATTGTTAATTTCCATGCAATCGCGTATTGAGCTTGTATCTTTTTAATACACTACCGACATCATTCACTTTTGTAATACTATTAACTTTTGGAAGTGTATACAAATTGATTGTGTCTATCAATATTGCAAAATGTTCGACTCTTCACGGGCATGGGCATACTCATGCATGGCTTGACGTCTTTGCGCTAAGCGTGTTGCGGCGTTATCTTCGACTTCCTGTACTTAGACGCAAGCTTAGTTAAAGACAAGTCTCCTTTTGTTTATTAAATTCGCTCTTAAATTCTGTTCATTGTTCTTTTTGCTGTCCTAAGCACTTTTCAGCCATCATAGTTTCTTCGCAAGTCAATGTGGGGGAATGTAACTTCATTAAATATTCTCATTGTTTAAGAGCAAGGTGTGTTTAATATAAATGAATGCTGCTTTAATGGAGAACACGCGTAAATACCATGGTGCTTGCCATGCCCCAGTTTGTTGCTCACCGCCTGCTATCCACGAGCAGCCACCCAGCCGGTTGTCGGTCCGTTGGCCGCTTGTAGTTTCGTTGAGGCTTTGTGAGTGCTTCCTGGCCTCTGAAGTGCAGTGGAGCAGATACGCGGCATATTAATTGCGGCAGCGTCAGAGTCATTTTCACTTACTTATTCTTTATTCTTTCGGTTGGTGAGCACTAAAGAAAATTTCTATTTTATAAATTAACTCAAGACGAAGAAGAACGTTCATGCAAGTGGCAAGTGGTAAGTGATAAGTGGAATGTGGCAAGTGGCAAGCGGCAACTGGCAAATGGTTGAAGTTCGTTTACGGAAAATGTGCGTGAGCAAAAGGTGGGCTCGCGAATAGTTTCTGCTCTTGTTGGGTGTAACAACTTGTTAAGGTTGATTGCTCATTTAAAATTCAGAGGTTGCTTTCTGTTAGTAATTGCATTTTCTCTGACAAAATTCAGACATTTTTAGTTTTTATGTTTAATTTTTTTATATGCGTAGCGCTGAGAATCCCTCCGTTGAGCAAAAACAGAAAGAGAGCATGTTGTTTTGCGCTACGTCATGATGTTCGCTTAGAATTATGGCCACTGTATTTTATAGGGCATCAGTAAGCTTTTCTGTTTCCAGTTAAGTGAACCCAATTCGCGATACTCGGCGAAATAATTGGCGCCATGTAGTCGAATGTGTTGCAACTTTGTACAAATTCAAAGTTTTTATCCGATTTCGGTGGAACACATCAGACGGATTTCTTTCCAATATACAAACTGAAACAAACACCTTTTTCAGTCAATTTAAAAAGTCAATTTTAAGTCATAGTTTGTAGAACATAAATGATAACGTTTTATAACATTTACTAAAAATTTGCAATGTTTGTTGTTGCTTGTTTCAAATTCAGTTATTTATTAGCACTAGACAGAAATGTTTGGGTTGTACTTGTGTGCTTTTTAATAGAATTAATCTCTAAGTATAACTTAAATTAAAAACCGGAACATTGTTTGCCCTTTAAAGTATGCTTTAAAATTTCAAAACTGCGAAACTTACACGACGGTTTTTCATTCGAATGTGAAATAGCCCAACGAGATGCTGCGCCAAAGAGAAAATTTCCCTGGCGCTCTTGCGGCTGTAACTGTAATTCTAACTGTCAATTTTAGCGTGGGCGGTAAGAGCGAGTGTCGTAGTATACGGCAAAGCCGCGTGTCCTGTTATGTTATCGCATGCTCTGTTAGTGAATTAATTTTGCCGTTTGGACTGAAAATCATTCTGATAGACTAGATAAAAAAAACACTGGCTGATATTAAGTAATGAAAACATGTCTTGCCATGTATGTAAACGTCTCCATAGATATGTGCAGTTATCTTTTGCACAAGATGATGACTCATACTTTATTATTTCTTAGTATTTGTAAATATGACATTTCCATGTTTGGCTTAGCATAAGTACCGCTTTGAATTTGACGTTGAGGGCAAGATGAAACATGTTTCTGTGTTCAAATACACCTGCTGAGGGGCACAAGTACCCTAACCCGCACTCAGTGGGAGCCACGTGCTCGTGCTGTGTGCTGTGTGCTGCACAAGACTAATAACAGGGATAACAACGAAAAGGTGAACTCCGGCAGCGTAAAAATTTACATAATTCTGTCGTGGTAGTTGTATTTAATTTTGAATAATTTCGGGATTTGTTGGAAATATTTTAAGGCGATTTATTGTATTATTCAGTGTTTTTCTTTTTCATTCATTTCCATTTTGTTTTCACTTTCGGCGTGGGAGAGTAATGAAATTGAGCGCAGCCAGTTCAGTTGGGGCTTTCGCGCCCAATCTGGCCGGGCACCTTTGCCGAAGTGAGGCGCGAAGCATTGAGGCCATCAAACACTGTCGCCTTCGTTCATGTCATTTTATTAGTTGAAAATCAATATTTATTAGGGCAAAAAACGACGGACAAACCACGGCTTGGACAGCGCTCATGTGAGTCGGTTTGTGTGTGCGGGCGGTGGTGACTAGGTGTAGCCACCATGCAGTTGTGGTCCTCCTCTTTGATGTTCCTCGTGCTTTGACAATACCATACTGAAGGTAGAATGGTTTATTGCAACATCCCACGCTGAATTGTGGTCAATAAATTTCAAGAAATATTGAAGTTGACAAGAAAGCTGACGAGTGTGTGTGCGCCCTCGGGTTGATTATTGTGTGGCTTCTCGTCAACAGCTCTTTGTTTATGAATTGTGTTTTATTTTTTTTTTGGTTTACTTTCCTTTTGTTTTGTTTTCTGTGTGTGTTTTTTTTTGACTTGGCATCCTCATCAGTTTCGCTCCATGCGCCGTGCTCAGCTCGGGCTTTGTTTCATTGAAATGTAATAACATAATGGATTCCCTCTGTGTACCATTAAGCATAGAATGGTTAAGCTAATTTGTCAAAATCATATTCATTTTCAAGATAACAAGGTTATTTATGATCATTCACTTTGAATTACAATAAAGGATTTTGATAAAAAACTTGTCTCGTTTTTTTTCCTTTCTATATAATTTTCTATATATAATTCTAAACAGCAAATATATTTATACACAAATATTTGGCTTTGTGTTTTAGCCGAATTTGGCTCCGGCGCGTGCGCCCTTGTCATTTCGAGTGTCCATTGTGAAATGCCTTAACCCGCAACGTCAAGCGGTTACAGTTTGGTTGACGGCTGGAAGGAAGCCAAAGTCAAAAATGTTAGTGTTACTGAACTTTCAATCTATTTTCAGACAATCGTTGGTAACGCTAATCCGGCATGTGTATTCGTTTTGAATGCAAAATAGTTAACTCTTTGCTGCTCTTTTGGCCACTTGTAAAAATTCTACAAGGGCACAACATTTTTGCGGTCTTCTCGAAACTCAGCATTTTGTGTATTTGAATTCATTGTATTTTTATTACCATCGAAATTTGTGTAATTGTTTAATGCTGGCAAAATGTTATTTGTATTTTTTCACTTCTAATATAGAAAAAAATGGCTTCATGTTATTTATTTACTTATTTATGTTGAATTGTGTAAACAAAATTTGTGTTATTGTAAAATTCCTAAAATCTGAAATTTATAGACTTTTTAAACTATTTTCCAACACAATGTAAATTAAACAACACAAAGGCAATTGTAATTGTAAAATGTAAAAATTATAAATTTGTTTTGTTTTGTTTTTGAAGCCCACAAAAAGTTCTATATTGATTTTGTGCACATTTTCAATTGGTATTATTTTGGTTTCACTCTGGTAAGGGCAGAAATCAAGTCCAATTTGTCAACATAATTCAATTCATGCGTTTCTGAAATGCAAAATAAAATGTAATTCGGTGTATGAAAGCTAACAAAAATGGCTTATTAAAGAGTAAATTAAATTTGTTGTCAACGGCGACGGTAACGGTAACAATAAGGGGATAAAATTCGAAACAAACGAATAAACAAACAAACAAACAAATGAATAAACAAACGAACAAGCAACTAAAAAAAAGTCCAAGCTTTACGTAATCAAACTCACAATAAAAACATTTAATCTGGACCCTTGACGTTCATTGCGCGAAACGGCCGCCTACTCTAGAAGTCACATTGACCGTCAAATTGTAATCAAATGATAAATGGAAACAAGCGCGGCTAAACTAGCGTCGAGCATGGGGGAACAACGTGGGGTGGGGACGGGGTGGACGACCACTTCAGTGGAAAGGCACAGACAAAACCACAGAACTGTTGAACGAATAGCAACAACACACGCTACAAGGATAACAACTGCCCACGAGACGATTATCACAGGTTGTTGAGGACAAACCGCATAGCAATTCTAAGAGATCTAAGACGGCGGTGTGGGGCGGATGAGGGGCAAGTATGCTGTGTCGGCAGTGGTGCGTTGATTTGCATTTGGTTGCTATGAGTTTGTTTTTATTGCGAAAGGAACAAGAAACTCACAATGAGAATTAAAAGAAAAAAAAAAAAATAGAAAAAGAAAGAGAAAAGCGGCGAAGAAAGCATCATAAAAACAAATGAATGAAAGAAAAAAACGTTGCAAAGCAAAGACACCACAGAAAAAATTAAAATGCGAGCAGAAAAAATGAGTCCAACTCAAATGCAGAACAGAACTTTGCCTGTCCTCATGGTTGAGCGCTTGCCCCGCGCAACGCAGCACAGATCAGAGAATTGTGCCGGAGGAAATGGGCATTGACTAGAGCTTTAGCTAAGAGAAGGCGGCGACAGATGCGACGCATGTTAAGGCGATGCCGAGGCGATGTTTGATAATGGTTGAGCAGGCTGAAGCTGAAGCTGAAGATGGAATTTCGCTTTGCTGCGGATGCTGCGGCTGAATAAAATATGAAGCGAAGCCAAAGTTTCTTGAAACGCCTTTTTATGGCACCGCTCGGCGCTAAGCATCCGAAAGGAGCCTTAGCTTGGCGCTGGAGTGAAGCGGCTGCGGTACAGATTCTTCGCTCTGTTGCAAAAGTCACTTCGCTTTTTCATATTTTTTGCGAATGTTATTTGTTCGAAATTGCTCTTAAGTTGCCAACTTTTTTGTTTTGCTTTTATTTTTCATTTTGTGTTATTTTTTTTCTAGGGCTTTGCTTTTAACAACTTTTTGGTTCTGGCTTTGCTGGTGTTCTTGTTGCTGTTGTTGGTGTTGTTCTGCGTCACTTTTTTGCTCAGCAGTTGTTATTTGTAGTAATTTTTATGCTTATTCGTTTTATGTTTTCATGCTTGTAGTTTTCGTTTGATATTATTGCATATTGTATATTGTTTATCATTTCAATAATTGATTAAAGCAATTTCTTTTGAATGAATTTTCGCACTTTACGCTTCGGTCTTTTTCTCATCTTCCGTAATTTGTTTTTCGAATGCTCATTCTACCATTTACTGCCCATCCCACCCTATCACTCAGACAATGACACTTGCCAGATTCCAACACGTCATAACTATTAATTTTGCATTCGCATTTCGGCGCATTAGTCGAAATTAGCGCTAATAAATCTCACGGCATTACTCCACCTTTATCACTGGCATTAAATTAAATCTGATTAAAAACAAAATCATAAATCCCAATACATCCGCCATTACTGGCGGCAGACGCAGCATCCTGCACCTTGCCGAAGCGTGTGCGCTGCCGAGATGATTTCTCGCTCATTTAGCAAAGACGTTCCTAATTACAAATCGCGTTTATTGTCCTTTACGTTGGCCTTCTTTTTCTCGTCTCGTGCGCCCCTCTCAACTCTTCTTGCATTAATCCTTCCACATTCTTTCGACCTTATACAACGACGTTTGCAGTGCCGTTACGTTCTCTGTCTTTGGCTATCCGCTCATCTGTTCTACGAATCTGCAATCTCAACGTGATAAATTATGGCTATTTGAATTCCTTTCGCTCGTTTGTTGTTTCTACGCCAGGCACGCCTCTTTTGCTGTTGCTAATGTTACTGTTACTGTCGGGCTTGTTGTTGTAGTTAGAATCTGCCTAGATTTCATTGTCTTTACTGAAAATGAAGCGGATGAGTTATAAACCCGTGTGTGTGTGTGTGTATATATGTGTGGGTTTATGAGTCTGTGCGCTTGTGTGTATTGTGTGTGCGTGGTGGCATCTTTCTCTCGTTTTCAGGTTGTTGGTACCACACTGCGTATACGCAACACTCGCCAAACACATAATTGCCGCTAAGATTTACGTTAGCCCTTTAAATTTATGTTACAAATTGTGCCAACTTTATGTTTATTACGTGCAGAATAATAAGCTTCTGTCGGCCACGCCTACGCCCCCGACAATTCTACCGCCCTCATGTTCTCCTCTGATTTGCTGCTTTTCGATGTGCTTCGCTTCACCTGTTTAAGTTCATCCATTCTCCATTCATTTGCCTGTCAGCGGATCGTAATTTTCTAAAATATTCATGTTCCATAAAATTGTTTTTATCTTCTTACATTATTATATAAATTATGCACTTTCTTTTGTTCCAAGCGACACTCCACGGATAAAAATAGGTCAAAGTTATTTTCTTTCGACGATAAGTGACTTGCACACTTTGTTCGAATGTTATAAAAATTAAGTGGTGTCAGAGAGCACAATGAATTTGCTTGAAGCCAATTTTTCGACATTAAAATAATAATTAATACGTATTTATATTTATTATTATTTATACTAAGTGTTGGTCAAAAATAAAGTTACTATCTCCTTGTTTTATATTATTCAAGTCATATTCGTCTTTGGATACTGCATTTCATGTTGTCGTGCTTAAGATCTTCTCTTGCTGCGACTGCCGCAGTACTTTATCCATGACTGTTTTGCACATTATTTCCATTAGCAATAAGATGCAATAAGTTAAAATTTGGAATTCAATGTAAGACTTGAGTACTAGCGCTTTGTACATTTAAGCGTTGTTAACTTTGCATACGAGCATCTTTACTTCAACAATGCTTGGTGTTTGAACGTCGTGACGTGAGTCAACAGGGGCAAGCAGCAACAGGAAGGCGAGAACATGGCATGAGTTCAAAGCAGAGCTCTGTCGTTGACTACGTTTCGTAATTAAGAAGATTTTAATATGCCACATAATGACATAAAACTAATGCATAATTTTACAACTCATCAGAGCACGCACGCAGCACGAGGCACGCGGGGCTTGTGCGTGAGCACCGTTGCCAGGCATGTGTTGTCGTCGTCAGCCATTTTGTGCGTTTGTCGGCACATGCGGCAAACCTATGTAAACAATGAAATGTACAGATGGGTGCATAAACCCGCTGACTTGTGCAAGTTTCCGTATCCGGGACCGAACTTTCCTGTTTTCTTTTTATTACAGATTGTAAAGTGTCTTGTTAACATATTTGAAACATTAACCAACAAACTACACAACTCACACACCCAATCCAAAATTATCATAGGGTATCGAATGATCTCGCCTTTTTTGTACTCTTCTTTTAATGTGTGATCAGCAGTACTTTTGCTAATTGATAAAGAGTGCTAAATTTGTTTTCACCAACTTAAGTCGTTAATGTTGAACCACATGTCTTCTTGAGCTTGCCTCATGATTAATGTGTCAAATGGCGACCACAGTAACGAACATAACATCATAGTAGAACATCCGTGTCGAGCACCCTTCGTTGACAACACAAAGATACTTATGCAGATACACAAAGATTTACAGGCGAAAACGCAAATTAATTGGTTCACGAAGACTCGCAACAAAGCAAAGACAGGAAGCAACAACGACAACAGGAATTTTAACTCGTACATTTTGCATATTCTGCGAAGCTCGAGATTCCTTTGCGGGGGCAAGCGAATGGGCAACAACGTTTGTTTTCTAAGCGCGTCCCATAAAACATACTCATATCAAGTAGGATGTTGCGTAAATTTACACAACCCTGAACTTTTAGATACTCGCATTGTACAAGCTGGTTTTGTGCTATACTAATTAGTGTAAATTTTTCAAAGAGAATCTAAATCTTGTGTCAAAGAGGCACGTAGACAATGGAATTACTTGATGCAAATTTTTAATTGGCAATAATCTTATCAAGAGAAAAAGAACACAGTTCAGTCACATGCTTATATTCAACTGGTTGGTTACGTTTTATTTCGTTGTCTTTAGAGATAATTCGAATAGATAGATGTTGCCTCCTGTTGCACTTCATTGCACAATATTTAGTTTGAATAACTCTTAACGAAGATACTTTGTAAGCTCACTTTCTACGTCTGGCATGAAGCGAATCGTCAAGGAGCAGGGAGTCCCAGTTATTGCAGATTTGTTCCTCTGCGAACCGTCTGCAAAGGAGAAAGTTTGCAACTATTGGCATCGCGACTTTAATTCTATTAATTATAATGATACTTAAATGCTTTTTATCGCTTTGGAGTTGTATACTTTTCATAGTGTTTTCTGTTTCCGCTTTACGTTAAGTTTTCTTTCGATTTTTGTTTTCTTTTTACGATAAGTTGATTAAACTCATCACTCAAGGGCTCTTTGCGTTTGGCGCAAAACGCTTGTAACACTTCTGAATTATGAACATGCTCTAAAACGTCGCTTGAGAGCAAAGTCGCGCAAGCCGCCGCCGACCCCTCGGCTCTCCCTTTGCTTTGCCTTTCGCCGAAACTTTCACTGACAAATGTTAAATTATTCGCAAAAAGGCGCTCTGTTTTCGCCTTAGTAAGTAGTTTGACGCCTGCATGGGTGGCTGACTGGCTGGTCGAGGTGAATGTTGCAACATTTTCATATTCCTTAGAAGTACGAAACTTTCGGGAAACTTAAAATAGTGAAATTGTTTGTTCTTGTGGCAATGTAGCATTTTGTAAACTGAAGCCGACGGCTGCGACGGTTTACCCCATGCCCTCTCATCCGCTCATCCGCCTACACGTCTATGCGCTCAGCCGACCAACACCCGGGGCGTACTACACGCTTCACCTGTGACGTTGCTGAGGGGGACGACTGAGACGGTGCGAGAACATTATCGCGTTCAAACTTGCACAAAGCCGAGCGCATAAATTTTCTAATATGAACCTAATGTTTGCCCTGAGGTGTTTTTATTGTATTTTTGTTATCGTTTTTCTTACGTAACGAGCTCGTAAAATTTTCACTTTTCGCCTTCAAGTTTTTTAGTGTATGACGGCGTCGTCGTTGCTCCGTTTGCCGTGGGCGTCCATTCTCTCCATTGACTGGATTTGTGAATATTACGATATTTTCGGCAATAAACATGTCTCTATTGAGTGCCATAAAAGACAACTAGCCAATTAAGACCGAACTTTCCAAGGTGCTTACACATTTTAAGCTAATGAATCATTTTAACGTGGACATTTGGTAATCGGTAAATAAACTTCATCTCCTGAATATTTTCTCTAAGTTGAGGATAATTTGCCTGAAAGTGAATGAAATTATTATAGATTGGCGACATAGCCAAGTTAAATTGACGACTTGTCGCTAATTCATCGATACATTTTTGTGTACGAAATTAATATCGACTTAGGATGAGAATGCAGTAATCCCCGAAGAACACAAGTCTATATTTGGAAAATAGTCATGCTCGTTGAATAATGGAGTAACTTTGAAGGAAGTAAGGTCAGAAAATTCACTTCAATACAAACTAATACATATGCGCGTCCGAAAAAGCTCCCCAAAGGATAAGTTGAACTAAGAACTTGCAATTTCATTTTTGCGTGAGCTTGTGGGCGCTTGATGGAAGGTGAGGTGCGCGAAAGGATCAAGCTGAGCCAACAATTCATGCACGAATAATATTGATGAAGGTTAAATTTTGGTTGACTTTGCGGTGATAAATGAGCGGTCAGCAGAACAAGCCAAACACAAAGAGGCGCACGCAAACAAAACAAGCGAAAATAGAATAGAAAGAAAGGAAAAGTAAAACAGACTCGACTACATGTATATGATGTTAGTATTCCCTCTATAAGCGTGCATACTTGAAGATACATGCGTGCTTGGAATAATGAAATTATCTGCAACGAACATGAGGGCGCGGCAGCCCGGGCCGATGCTGAGCGTGCTGTTGTTCTGCTCATGGCAGAATATTGAGAAATCTTGTTGCGACTATTCGTTAAATTTATTGTTCTTCTGACTCTTCTGACAGTGTTAATATTCACGGATTGCACATGTGTTAGTGTGTCGGTGTACGTTATTGTTGCCACACAGCCACATGCACAATCCGATCTAATGCATTGGTTATATATGTATTCAAGTACATATGTATATGCTTATGTATGTAAAAAGGAGACAAGTCCGTGTGAGTGATTTCTGGAAAATGGAGAGACTCATCTTGGCTTATTAGGACCTCAACATTGTGACGCAGACAAACAATGTTTAACCTAATTCTTTTGTTATACTTTCAGAATCAATAATGTTTCTTGGCAATAGGAAAAAAACGAGGTAGATGCTTTAATACGCTTCGTTCAAGTGCTTATTTGATGGAGGCCCTTAAATTAAAGTGTTTAAAATCAAAATTGAAATTTGAAGGCAAAACAATATAATTTGAGCATTACATCTTCAAAACAGTATTAAACTCAATTAAAACACGTTTTTGTTCTGAGGGTGTCTAAGTGTGAAAAAAAATTTCTGTCGTATATTTCAAATCGTTTTGTAAGCTTTAAAGCAGAAGCAAATTTAAGTTTCAAATAGATAGTTCGCACATAGCTTAAAAAAATTTACTGCTCATTAAACTTTTATGAAGTTGGTGATTGTTAACGGGAGCGAAACTTTCGTCTGTTTGTGTGTGTTGAAGGTGAAGTCAAGTTTTCCAATATACCGATGAATAGCGCGACGGGGTGTGTACACGTGTCAACAAGCGAGTTAATCTCAACAATTGACTCACGTAATTCGGTTCCATGGCGGTTAAACGTGTTCTCATTCCAAATGGTTCCTTTATCTAATACTATCGACTCTCGCTTTTGTTTAAGTTTTTCCGATGTTTAAATTTTCTCATTATGTTTGCCTTTCTCTTTCGTTGTTCTCCTACACTTGGTATTGTACTTTCAATACATGCAATAAGTTAAAAAAAAGAAGGTACATTCTGTTTTTAATATCTCTGTGATTCTAACAAATGGCATGTAGTTTTTAGAAATGTTAAAATCAAGTTCAATTGACTTGTATTCACAAATCCACTCTAGCTCTGGCCAGACGATTGGTGAAGTGTAGAGTATGTATAATTTGGACATATCCCAGTAAATTCGTTTTAGTGTCTTTCATGTTTAAAATGGTATTCTTTTGTTTTTTTTTTAAGAAAAAAAACTTTTTTATTCTTTAGAAACCTTTTTAAACTTTTGCACATTTTTTCGGGCTGAGGAAAGCTCTTCGAGTTTGAGTTTGAGTTAGTAAAATAAAACAAAATCCAGATGAAAAGTGGAAAATCGCGTTCGGCGTTACACAAGAATTCAATAAAAGTATATGGAAAGTTTGAATTTGTTTTGTTTACAAGAAAAACCTTGGGATAATAACCATTAAATTAGCATATTTCTCGACATTTTGTTTACCGTCTCAGATTAGATGAAATCGAATCGAGGCATTCTAAAGTCTCGCCTAATGGCGTGCTCATATTCAACCCACTTTCTCAGCACGCATGCAAATAATTTTTTGTATGTTAAAATTATGGCGCCCCCAATTGAATTTATTTATTTTGTTCTTTTTATTTATTATTTTTTTTTTTTTGCTTAGTTCCACTTGGGAAGGAAGTAAGGCAGTTAAATAAATATAATTTAGATTAACTTCAATGGAAATTTTTGTTCTCTGAATTTTGGTTTTTTTTTGTTTTTATTGTAAATTTTTAGAATTTGAACTTTAAGTTGGAACAACAAAGTGAAGTGATATCCTCAGTAATGAAAAGAAACAACTTATTTCTAGCACAAAGTCTTCGTATTAAAGTTCATGATTTCGAAATTGGGCAAAATGAAAGGTAACAAAATCTTTTTGTTTAAAGGTTTCTTGCTTTTACAAATCAAATAAAGTAAGACAATACATTTTGCTCATTCATTGAGTTGCTTAATTGCGCATCCTTACATGTGCAGCAATGATTCAATCAAGATAACGAGCGAATGGGAAACGAAGCCGGCTTGGTGAAATGTCGTGTGCCCAGAAGATGCGTTAATCGATTGTGATGGTGGGTGGCTTGTGTTTGGGTTGAATGTAATGGGTAACTGTAATAGAAACAGACCATGGGCGCCCCGCTGCGTTAAGTCATTATCAGCACCGTTCGCTTTTATTAAAAGATTTTTTCCTAGATATCTCTTGTAGTTGCACATTTTGGGTTTTCATTGAAGTGAAAATAAATTGCGAAAATATGCAACGAGCCAATTTCGTTCACTGTGATAGTGCAGAAGTGGAAATTCATTCTAAGCGTTACATTTTTTCAATCTTCTTCTGGCTGCTTTTCGCCTTGTCGAGCAATAACCGAGCGGATATTGTTTTCGCAATAATTTCTTGTTCTTCGCATTTTTCATCACATTTGTGTTTGGTTTGTGTGGCTGTTGTTCTTCTTCTTGCTCGGCTTTTTCTTAATTTTTCGCCCATTGCACACACAAAGTGAAATTACCCATGAAAGATGGGCATTAAGAACGGAAGTGGTGGGATGGCGATCGGACGCTCAGCCACCATAGTGCTGCAGAAGCTGTTAAGAAGTGCATTAAAAATGCCCGTTTTAAATATTGAAAACACCCCACCCCCCTCGCCAATGTTTAAACATTGAAAGAAGCTCGTCAGTGGCCGCCCTTCTTCACGAGAATTTCAATTTGTTTGAAAATTTGCAATTCATGACATTTGACTGATTTCTAATTATGAAAAATTCCAAACTAATCAGCACGCTGAGCGTTCATTCAAATGCGCAACAATGTTCAAGCGAAACGTCAAATAGGATACGGCCACGTCCTGATTTCCTCGGAATTTTTATTCTCTCATCAACTCCACCCAACAAGCATTTGTGGGCTGTGCACTTTTTAATTAACGTGCTCTGCACTGTTAATGAAGCAGGACGTCTAAAGTGAGTCTCATTCTTGGTAATTTGCCATTTGAACTGTGGAATAAATAACTTGCGTTTCGTGCTGTGCATAATGCATCATCATCATTGTCATCATCTTCTCTATTTAAAATTAGCATTAAAAATTGCTTATTTACGTGCTCTTCCAATAGTTTTTTATTGAAATATGTGTATGTATGAATATGAGTGAGAATGAGTATTGTCTTGGCAGCGCACCTGCTCTACTTCACTTCGACTTTTCCAAAGACTTATCTACATTTACGACGTGAATTTGGATTACTTTGAAAGCTCTTAGTCTTAAATACTGAGTATAAATCATTTGGTGGAAAGGCTATTAGCATAAAAACACTTTCTGAACAAAACAACTAAATGAGGTGATTAACAATTGAAACAAATCAACTAAAAATGAATGATGTCAGCTTGAACGTTGCTTTGTTTACGTACAAGTTGTGCCTTCTCAGCCCAGTTAATTCATTGAAATTTTAGGCAACAATAATTCATTTTGATTTCCTGTTGACTGTTGACTACCTTGACTTCAGTCGTGCCGCACAAAAGTGGAGTATACGTTCGCAAGAGCCATCCGGCTGCCGCTCATCATTGTCAGCCACGAGCAATGCACTCAAGGACTTTTGAAACTGAAACTGAGCTGAAATAACGAAAACATTAACAGCAACAAAAACAACAACAATAGCAATAGCAATAGCAACAATGGCGATAGCAACAGGAACGACTCGCATACACATACATATGCACAACAACAAACTAATTAGGATGCCCCATTAATACTTGTAGTTCCGGAAAGCAAAGCAGCGGAAAACGTCTGAGCAGCACGACTGGCAATGATTGCAAGCATTGAGAGAGGATGTTGGCTCCTGCATAATAAACAGCGTTGAACGACCAAAACAAGCAATTCGACCGCTCCTCTCTGACAGCGGGCAGGTGCAGATGAAACAGCGCTGAGCACGTATTAAATCCAATGAGCTCGCATTCATTGGATAAAGTGATTCACTCTCGAAGTCAGAATCAAAGTTGGTAACTCTAACACGTTGGCAGCGCTGGTAGCAGCCAACGCCATTGTGGGCGTGGATAGGAGATAAAAGCGCCAGTTGGTGGAGTCAGCAGTCGGAAATCACACACAGAGTCGAGTTAATTTAGTAGTTAACGGCATTTCACTTGACACTCGTTGGTTTTATTAAACAGTCTCACTTACACGAACTCCGCAACACAGCGCACAACACCGTGGGCACAAGGGGCACGACGGGGCATTCTTCTGCAGCTGAACGATGTACTTTGGCGGGCAGTGAGCACCATCATGAAGCTATTGTTGCCACTCGACAAATAAATGTGCTCGTGCTAATCCTGAAAATTGCTTCGCACTTTCCATACATTGTCTAATTTAGCCATTGTTGTTCTGTTCGCGTTGCAGTTGTTCGTTGCAACATTTTTAAATTCTGAGCGCTCATTAGAAGCAATTAGCGATAATTACATTATGATGCACTGGGCGAAATGTACAACAAATTCAACAAAAATAAAAAATATTACACTTCGCGAGTTGAATATATTTCAGAACAAGCCAACAAATATTTTTAACAAGGAAGTACTGGAGAAGGGCAGAGAGAACAAGAAAGTTTGAACCTTATGGTAGAAGAAGTGGTCGGAAGTTATTTATGTCGTTCCTCCTTCAACGACTAATCAAACACAATGTACTTTTTCCATTTAGTTAAATAATAAAAAATTCAGTGGCACATATACACTCATAATCACCGACAATTTTATAAGTCACCGCCATTTCATAATTTAGCATCAACAATTTAGTTTCCATTGCCGCCAAATGGTTTCGTTTTAACGCCTTGAGTGCAATAAATAAACCGACATGGCTGTTAACATGGCTCACCGCACAGACGACACCAACTGCCCGCAGCTTTGCGGCCCCTCTTAGCATATAACCTCTCCTACTTAGACTCTGCTTCGATGTCAGAATTGCTACGGGTCGGTAACCAAAACATGATCTGTGGTGGGGTTATATGCATATAGAGGCAGAAGTAAATCCCATAATGTTGGCTCATAAATATTTCATTTTATTGCTCAACCTCAAACAAGGGTTACACTCGCCTTATTGCCGTCAAAAAATGCTGGCATAAATTATTGGCTGAGCAAAAGGAATTTTCCTTTTCGTGTTCGTGTTCGTTTTGTTGCGTTTCGTTTGTAACTTTCGCTTTCGACTCCTATAAATCTAATTTAGAAACGCACTAAGAAAATTTAAGGTATTTACTCACCCAATTTGCATTCAGATAACCACTCCCTCTGTGTTCCAAGCCCTTCCCACCCACATGTTGATAAAGACTTTGCTTTTGTGTAAAATTTAACTTATCAAACACAAAGCGTGCTTTCGTTTGTACAACAAGGCAAATCAGCAAAATGTTTAACCAGATGCATCGAGCTGGAAGCGAACAACAAGAGAATATTTAAAACAATCCATTCAATTGTGTTCACAGCTCGTTTCGTTCCGAGCACATGAAGAAGTTTCTAAATAATGACTGCCCAATCGGTTCCGAACACTTTTCATTAATAAGTACTGTTGTGAAAGGCGCTAATGTTGTACCGCCAAAGGATTCCTTTTGAAAAGGTCTTAATAGTGCTTCGGCGGTTGGATATTTTTGCTGAGGCTTAAGCAGCCTGACAGTCTTTCATTTTCCCACATCTCATTAGCACACAAACAGTCAAACACAAGACAACTGTGAAGGCCACAAAGGTTTGTTTCATTCCGAGCCAATCTTTGATAAATGTATTTGCTTTGGGACCGAATTAGCATTTTTTATTTTGTGGCCAATAATTGGTTCAATGCCATTTACATAGAATAAAGAATGTATTATTTTTTAATTTAAGCCGGTAAATTTGGCAATTCCACGTTCAGACACAAACGACTCTTCTCAACTGAAAAGACCAATGACCCGATTAAAAGACGACCTAGTTATATGACAAATGTGCGCATGAAGATGTGATAAATGTTTTATTTACTGTTGGGAATTGAATTTTTCTCCAGGTTAATGCTAAATATTTTCACGGAATTAATTCAACTGTCTGCAAATACGAATTGAAATAGAACCGAAAATAATGAAACGTGCGCTTATGAGATCCTCTTTGAATTAGAATGTGGGGGGGTGGTGCCAAAGTTATTCCAAGCACACACGCTGGCGGTTGGCGGCCGCCCACAATGTCGCAGATAACGACGAAACGATGACGCGCGTCTACAATTGCCCGCTTCGTAAGGGCGGAGACAGTTTGCGAAAATGTTCAATAATCAATTATTATATTGAACAACTTTGAAGCGTTTACTTACAGTCAGAGCCACAAAAGACGTTAAGCAATCATGTTACAATTTTGCAAATATTGTAATCGGAAAAAGTTACACAATGTGAACTTTTTCTTTTCAGTCTTCTTCTCTCTCTCTCGCTCTCCATCTCTCGGTTGTTATCACGACTTTTATATATTTTCTTTTTTATTTTATTGTCACAATTTGCTGGAAAAGTTGGTCATTGCCTTGTCAACTGTCTTTCTTAGCCACTTCATCACTTTGGTTTCAGCTGGCATTGAAGATTGTTCGATACTTTGCGGCAACAGCCGTGCAAGTGGCCAAGCCGTTGTCACGCTTTCTCAATAGGGTATACAGCCTGCAACGCTGCTGAACGAGCCAGCCAACTGCAAGTGAATCTTTTAGATGCGCCGTACAACGAAACGGTTAAAAAGTACTTAGATATGTAATACCTGAAACGAAAACGATTGAGCGAGTGTTTGTCTCCATGAATAAGTTGTTTGAGTTTGAATAACGATTGTTTGAGTTTGCATTGGCTCGGCTCGGCTCGGCACAAAAGCAGACTTTGTCGAACTGTTAAAAATGAGAAGGTTAGTCTGATAAAGCACGCTTGGTGGGCAGAAGAGTATCGTTACTTCGTCACGACTGAAGGTAATACCGATCTGATTTCTTTCGTTAAACTTGCATAGACTACGAGTGTAATCTATATATAATACTATAATATCACAAATGAACGGGAAAGTCAACAACAAAAACAAATGCGTAAAAGTTTTAAGTGCTTTTGAACATTTTGACAAGCAGACTTTTTGTGTTGTGAATAGAACCAATAATGGCTAAGAAAAAAAACTTATTTTCCTGGCGTAATCATCAAAAAAAAAAAAAGAGAAAAAAAAATAAATGTAAAAGGCGCAACTTGTGCCTTGGGCTAAAGCTGTAGATAGTCGGTGCATTCACGCAATCCCGAATGTGCTGAGCAAATAAAGCGGCAATTTTCGCCACGGACCTTTCGCTATAACAGAATAATAACAGTGAATGAACTCGTAAAATGTTTTCTCAATGGCGAAAATAACGCGAAATGTTTTAAAAGTCGAAAGTCGGTCTGGCGTTCGTTTTCGACAGTCAATTTGAAAAATAATTGGAGCAAAAAGGACGTTTATTTATTGCAATGCCTTGCATGTAAGTAAACAGACGTGAAATTTTGTGTCGAAACACTTCCACTGGGAATGCTTGCATCTGGAACGAAATGAATTTCAAATGCTGCCACTGTCAGTCAGGCAGTCAGTTATTTGCCGGAACAGACATACTCGTATGTGTATTTTGTTGGACGATGATGAGGGTGGGCTGGGGCATGTGGCGTGTGGCATGTGGGGAACGCCACTTCAAATTTCCTGAGCTCAATCGAAATGTTCGACAGTTCAAGGGCTGTCATTATTTCTATATCGTTTGAGCGAGGATGACGGCAACTGTAACAGTTATTTGCATATGCATGTTAATCGATTTTTGAAATACAAAAAAATGTTAATCAGTTTAAATGCCGGAATCGGCATAAGTCACTATTGCTCTATATACTATACATTTTGATGGCGCATTGTTGAGTTGTCAATGTACAAGTATTGCCAGCATGTGCGTGCTGTAAAGAATTTACGGAAGAACAACCTTCTGGTTTGCTGAAGCGGAAACGTGACATTTTATCACGTGAGAAATCCATTAAATGAGCTGAAGTCGTATGCGGAAAAGAAATGCCACCATTGGATGGAAATTGTCATTCAGTCGCTGCCGCAACCGACGTTTAGATACTTGGCTAGTTTCGGCGTCTTTGCACATTTACGGCCATTGAAAGCCATTTAAGCGATTCGATTTTGATTCCAAACTGTCTTCGATGGTCGTCAACTTGCAACTCATCTTCCGACAATCGACAGTCGTTTCCCACATACCCACATAGCCACATAGCCAGACCATAACCATCGACATTATCATTCCAATCACCATAACCGAATAACGAGTAACCAATTTAAACTGGCAATTTCCTATTAACCATAGAACAGAACATAATCGAGTCAGACGATTTTGTGAAGTGAAGTCACATCGACTTAACTGTTTCAAGTCACGAAAACAGCAGATTTGTTTCACAATACCGACTTTGCTCGACTTCAATAAAATCAAAATATGTCTTTTTCGGAATTATTTCTTTGGATAAGAAGGCTGGTTTGTGTTGCAATAACCATGACGTTCAAATATCGATAAATCCATGTTGATAGTGATTTTTGTTGAAAGGACGACATGTGCCAGCAAGAGATAAAGGTGAAGCTGAGGTGAAGCCACAAACAAGCGTTATTCAATTTAAAATTAAAAAGTTGCTGACCAAAAATACTGAAAATCATTTTATAAAAGATAATAAAATGGATTTGCTTTTAGCGGTTTGTAACTTTTGTAAGCCAAAAATAAAATGAAAAAATCCATTAGCGCACGTGCCATGCATTAGAGACAATTTCAAACAGACAGGAAATTTATCGAATAGTTGGGAAGTCACACATATACAGCATTAATATAGAAGCACATACATATAAGCGCTAACACATATGTATGAAGATAGGACAGCATCATCGCTCGTGTAGCTGGAAGCAAACAAAAAAGAGTTATGCCCTTGAACGGCATGACCTTGGCGCCCACACGTGGCAGCCACACAACTGACGCCAACCGACGACGTGTCCGCCATTAGCCAAACGTCTCTTAGAGCCCTACAACCACATGGCCGACAGGAGGACAAGAACTCCCATTCATTTTGGCCGAATTGCTCAAGTGGCACTTCCCGCGGCTTTTGCCGGCAATGGCGTTTCTGTGTAATCTCCACGGCGCGCGTGAGTGTGGGTGGAGCAGCTCAGCACTTAAATAGTGTTTTATAGACCATTCTGCCCATTAAATTTAGTCTTGCAGGTTGGCGCGTCATTGCCTCTGCTGCTACTGCTGCTGCTGCTGTATGAGTACCAATGTCAGATTTGTGCGATTTTTTTATGTTCGACTAAATTTACGACGGCCGTAAACTGGAATTAGTACTGCGGGCCATCTTGCCGAGTATCGCGCAAATATTTCATCATTTTAAAATACGCTCAAAGTCGAAATCGGGCATATGAGCAAAACGAAATCACGAGATGCTTGAAAAAACTTCATGCTTGTTGACTTTGACTTACAGAAAAACTGCTCGTCGTTGTTGAACTTAAACGCTCTTTTATATTAAATATTGGCTAGAGTTTAAGCTACAAGGAAGATAAAGAATAAAATAACTCAATGCACTTTAACTAAAAACGTTCGTGCATGGCTATGCTCGACATGAGTAAACATACTTGTTTGTATTTATAAGCATTTTGCATATTTTCAAGATGGCAAAGATACAGCTTCCATTCAAAACCAACAGAGAACCATTTGGAGGCATGCCTAACAAAGAGAGTCATAAAATTAGATCTGAACTATTTGGTAGAATATTCTGAATTTCATACATTTTTTGTTGGCTTTTTTCGTAATGAAATTCATGTTAGGTGTTCTGCCATCATGTGTCAAAACTTGTTTGTCACAAGAGCCATTGTGTGCATACTTTGGGTGTGTGTGTGTGTGTGTGTGTGCGTATGGGTGGAGAAGTAATCATATCCGTAAATGTTCTTGCGTGTAGGTGGGAGCAAAAACAAGTAAAAGAAATATTGCTGGGAGGAAAAATGTAAAATTTCGAAAAGATATGCTGCAGCACGTAGCAACATAAATATGTTTGCATGCGTTGATGGCTGGCACACCTCGGCACCACCCAGGCACACGCACACTACACTCATATATGCTAACAAGCAAACACACATACAAACACACACACGCACATTCGCATGCGCAAATATGTGCATAAACAAACAGGAATATACGCCGTAAAGCGGCGGCGGCAAACACAACAAAAACTTCGACCACAGAGCGATGTGTGACGATGACGCTGACGCCGACTGTGAAATGGCAAATATCAAATGCGAAAGAGGAGCGCGCGGCGTTTTAATTTTTAAGTTTCAAACGAAGTGTGCCTGGGTGTCTGAGTAAGTGATCGAGTGGGTGGGTGGGTGTTTGTATGTTAGTGTCGCTGGTTTGAGCGAATGAGCAAGAAAATACTTGTGTTTGTGAAGTGTAAACGACAATGCACATGCTTCATTAGTTCGATGAAATATTAGTGGCAACATTGCGTAAGGACAATATTATTCTTTCTTTTTTGGCTTGTCACCGTCACCATATTGAAAACAAATACGGATTTCAGAAATCGGCTGGCTGGCAGCATAGTTCACATGCTCGCGGTTGTGAGCTCGACACGCGTTTGGCACGAATGCAGCCAGCGTGCCTTCAGTTTCAAGTTGCCAATACTGTTCCGGCGGCAAATGCTGCTTTCGAGCTGACACATGCTGACAGACACGTGAAGAGGCGAGGGCAAAACGGCATCGAGTGGCAATCTGATGCTGTCAGGGGAGCCGTCCATAGCGCAAAAACTTATTTTTCCATAGTGCAAATATTCTCTACTTAATATTTTCCCTTGCAACATTTTCGTTGCTGCTTTGTTTTTTCCATCGCGGTTTTTTTTTTGTTTTTGGTTTGTTTGTTTTTTTTTGTGTTTCTCTCGCTTCGATTCGTTTGTCGGTCCTTTGCGGTTTTGAAATTTGCGTAGGGAATGCAAATAGCATGCATGTGTCCTTAATGCGTTACGAGGGTGTTCGTAGGTGGGTGTGTATGTGCGCATGCTGCAGTACTTTGCATTATAATATTCATGTCTGTGTACGGATGCTTCATACTTAAGTGCGCGTATGGCAAAATGAAGAGATTCAGAAACCATTTCGCAAGAGATTGCTGGCAACAAACGTGATTGTGGATTCTTTAGCGTTGTCGACAACAAATGCGTCACTGAAGTTTCCGGTTCCGTTTCTTGAAAAAGAAAATATGCATAGCATAAATTCGTACAATCACACACACACACGCACACACACACATACATATACATTAACCCCACAATAAACACACACACATTCGCTTTTATGATTGTTAAAAAAATTGCGAAAAAGAAAAGAATAAAATAATATCAAAAAAGCAAATTTTGTTTACAGATGTCACATTGCTGCCCCATATTTGTTCAATAAACAATGAGGAGCATCTAAATGACATTTTCTATTTTTCGCGCTATTGTAATTTCGATAACAGGTGCAATCAAGCGCAAACTACTTGTTGTTTATGTGCGCTGTGATATTTGAAATTGAACTGCTAAACTTTGATAAATAACGAACGCAAACAATATGTCGTCGCATGCATATGCATGTGTGCTGATTTGTTTTTGGTGCTACCATGTTTGCATTAATGAGCAGTCACCCAACTCGTTGTCATTGTGCGGCAAGAGAGTAAAGTAAGTGTGGCATAATCAAGAGAAAAAAATTAATCTGTTATCATGACTTCATTTTGACTCGGAGCTTCCGGCTACAATGTCCTTAAGACCAACACAAGGACAGCGCACTCGAGTCTCCTGGCTGGTTAATGAAAAGTACATTTTGGTCAAAAATTATACAATTTGCAGCATAAGCTTGCAATGTATTTTTATTGTTGTTGTTTACTTTGACATCAGGTGCTTTCTTTATAAAAGAAAATCCCACGAGGTTTAGAAAGTAGCAATTTTGCAAATGAACTTTGCTAACTTTTTGTGGCACACTTAAAATAAACAAATGCAAAAACAAAGTAAAAACAAAAACAAAAAAGGAATGAATTCAGGTAATTTTAACGGACGAACTTTTGAATATATTCAATTGTCAAATCTCCGGAGATATTATTCATAAACATGGGTAAGTCGCTTAAAAGGACATTTCCAACGAAAGACAAAATTCAATAACATTTTCATTGCAGAGAAAAACTTGAATGAGCTTCCCAGCGGACTAACCTCATTTTTAATATAGTCAATTGTAATGAAAAAATGACATTGAAAGAAAAACTTTTGTTGTTGGAGTTTGTGGTGAAAGAAGTCAAGCAAATTCAATGTTTCCAACGCCAAAGTGACCGGTGACGGTATTTTCCCTGGGAGCTTTTGTCAGCAATACTAAAGGATTGCTGTTCCTACATGTGGCAGCTCCAAGTGCAACTCCAGCTGAGCTTGCCAAGCAAGCATACAAACGCCGTTTTATTTACCAATAAAAGATGACACTCAACGGGCGAGAAACCAATGCGAACAGGTGATTTTTTTCCTCACAGATAGCTCACAGATAGCTTCATGGCTTGCTTACGTAATTTTAATAATCACGAATATTACAACAATTTAATTAATATTTACCTCCTTTCTTTGAGCGCTTTGTCTGTACTCAAATGTTCATGTGTGATGATATTGCATAATGTCGATATGTGGCGGAATTGTTATGCACATTGAATGCATTGAATATCCAGCTGTGGAGCAACATTTGCGAACCCTTCAGTGGCGTCGACGGTAAACGTTTCCGGACACATTTTCGCATACGGATAAAAGACGCACGGAATTGGTTAAAATCGCACATTTCTGGATATAAAAAAATATATATTAAAATGTACGGCAATTGGCCGTAAACCGGATATGCATTGCAGCTCCTAATGAGGCAATTGTGGAAATAAGCAGAACGTGCCTCAGCGCACTTCTATCTTACTTTTGTTTGAGATAAAAAGTTTCTTGTGTTATTACCTGAACGTGTTTTTATAACAGTTTCACAACTTTTAACACACAGAAATGCATAAACAAGTTTGTCGTACTGCACAGTTGTCGTTGAGGGAGCGACATGAGTGGTGCCTGAATTCCCACTGCTAACAAGTTTGTGTGTTGAATATGAACATAGATGACTTTGCCAAAAGTTATCAAATAGCAACAATCTAAAATATAACCAAACAAGACACACACCATGCCTCTGCACGAACACAATCTGATGTTTTGTGTATGAGTTGAAGCGTTTAGTACACTGAGAAACAAAATCCGTCCGCTTAATGGCATCCTTTAGACTTTAGAGTCGCATGCTTCGCATTCAAAGAAAGAGAAAAGCTTTCAAAGCAAATGACTTTGCTTGAGCCATGAAAAGAACATTTTCAATTGGAAACATTCAAAATCGTATTTCCAAGATACTTGTGTCTCGAGTAAGCAGCAGCAACGCATGCACCTGAACATGGACAACAATAGAGGATTCTCAAATGAAAGTTGTTGTTTCGTGCTTGTGAGAGAAAGTAAATAAGTAAGCGAATTATTATTTCGGTTCAGTAAATCATACAGATAGACATCTTCTTGTGTGTAGCAAACTTATTGGCAAAGTTGGCATGCTTTGTGCGACAGAAGTGTATAAACATTTCATAATCCCATTTTCCAATTTTCTTTGCAAAACTCATATGTGGCGTATAAGTTTGTCTATCTGTCAGCCACTTAATCCTTTGACAGTTTCACCCTTCTCAAGCATTTACCAAAACCTTTTATTGCTCTCGGTGAGTTAATTGGTTCTGCCAATTCGCATCGTTAACACAACTTTGTTGCTCTCGTTGAATGCGAAAAATAAATATGTATGTTTGCCGAAAGTAAACTCATTCGAGTCATTACACATACGCACTGTTGTGCAAATTCATTCGAATTAACATTATTTTTTTTTCTGTCTTTGTTCTGGTGTAATTAAAGAGCTGAAAAATGAATGTAAACTCGTTTCGCTTAAGTTGAAACTATTGTCTACCAACAGTCATGATGGCATGAACCTTGCGAGCGGGCCAAGTTTTGTCTAAGAATTGTAAGACTTAATCTAAGATAATTCGCGCACTGAAAGACGTAACGAGTAAATGGTGAAATTGTTCTCCTTCTGCAGAAAATACTTTGTTTGCGCTGTAATTTGTTACCTGAAAGTGCCTGTAAGCCACATTTGCGCGCTCCTCGTCGGTCGTTTGGTCGGTGAGTCGCTCGCAAGTAACGTCGTCAGTTGCGCAATCATCGACATCGATGCCATGAAGACGCTTGCTACGACATACTTTCGCAGTCATAACCGTTTGGTTTTCTTTTTTCGGTTTCAATAAAACGACTTTTGTTCTTTTTGGCTGCTTTACAGGATATCGAATCGCGATTGCCAACAACATCTTATTTGAAGCCGTTAGTTTAACGCAATAAGCTCGTTACGCTTGCTGCTGTTGTTGAGCTCAGTTTTGATGTCGCTACAATTGAAGCCACGAGTTGCAATTTAATTTCATAAAATTAAATTGTTGGCATTCGCACTCAAGTTTTGTCGGCCTTTTATAATGCAAATAAGATTATGCTCACTTGTCCCACTCGTTTCTGAATACTAAATAAGAATATGTGTTCTGGGATTAACAGCATTCATTTAACCAAGAAATAAGTACTTTGAATGAAAATGAAAAGCAAATAAAGGAAAATTGCGTTTGCGAATAATTGCATGAAACTTAGCAAACATCAAAGTGAGACACTCAACGGACGACCTGCGGATATTCACCGAATATCAAAATCTAACGAGTTTCGTCATTAATTCGATGCACTCAAAGTTTAATGCTCGATTGTCCGCAAAATGGTAAAATGGCAAAACTATGTATATGAGATATTTCGTTGACTATCACAAAATGTAATTTGATTTATGAAAATAAAAATATTTTTTTATTTTTATTGTAATAATAAAAATATTCATAACGTAATAATAAACATGTTACATAATGTTTTAATGGCAGTGTGTTGTATTTGACCTCTTCATTAAATTGGAAAATTATTAAAAATAATAAATAAATAACAAATTAATTTCTGTTTTTTATAGTGATTTTTTTTATTAAAGTAATAATTGTAAAAATATAAATTGTTGATTGTGTCGATATGCACAACTCATGTGTGTATGTATGGGTGTGTGTAATGGAAATTGTCAATTGTCAATTGGACACGAATACCCTCTTATTCATATAAGTAAATGTTAACTGTTAAACAAAACAAGATCCTCCTGCAGTTGTTGCAGTGATATGTAAAGAAAACAAACGACCATGCGATGAACCACAAGGGCAGTCTCAACCTCTATTCAACGGTGACCGACTTGGCCAAGTTGCGTGGACAGTCGACGTCGCAACCACGAAGCACAGCGATGTGGTAAGAGAGCAGCTGCATCGGAATGACTGTCAAAATGCCCTGCAAGCAATCGACGGTGCGTGGGATTTCCAGACTACGTGCAGAGAAGGCCTTGGTCTCCTCGTCGCCCTCTTCGCAAATGATGATCGGGCAACCTTTGCGAGATGTCACTTGTTGCAGAGCATTCATGCACTTTATATAGACGGGATCGCGTAGCACGATCATGAGCACCGGCATGGAGTCGTCGACCAACGCCAGGGGACCGTGCTTCAGTTCACCGGCCATGATACCTTCGCTGTGCATGTATGTCAATTCTTTGACTTTCTGCAAATCAAATAACAGAAATTTACATAAAACCAAACAAAGTTCAACATCCATTAAAAAAGCTTACCAATGCGCCCTCCAAGCAGGTGGCGAAATTGTAGCCGCGACCCATAATCAACAGCGACTTATGCTGATAAAGGTCTTTCGCAAGTTCTTGTACTTTCGAGTCCAATTTGAGCACTTCGCGAGTCTGATCGGCTAGTTTTGAGAGGGCCTGCAAAATCTCGAGACGACGTTGTTGCAGTGAGAGACGGTCTTCGGACATGACCAGTGCGAACATGACCAGTGAGATGAATTGAGATGTGTAGGCCTTTGTCGAGGCCACGCCGATTTCCGGACCGGCATTGATATGAACTCCACAGTGGGATTCTCGGCAGATGCTGCTGCCAACGGTGTTGGTGATGCCCACAATGAGTGCACCACGTTGCTTACAGTAGCGCAGAGCCATCAAGGTATCCGCTGTCTCGCCTGACTGGGAGATGAAAAAGCAGACATCGTCACGGAAAATAGGCGTATTGCGGTCAAGGAAGTCGGAGGCCAGTTCAACCATGACCGGCAATTCGGTGAGTTCTTCGAGCAGTTGGCGTGTGGCCACAGCACTGTGATAGGAGGTACCGCAGCCGATTAGCATCAGTCGACGACAGCGCTTAATCTCGGGTATGAACTCCTTAATGCCACCCAAAACAATCGAGTTGGAATCGAAGCGCACGCGACCGCGCATGGTGTTCACCACAGACTCGGGCTGCTCGAAGATCTCCTTGAGCATGAAGTAGTCATAGTTGCCCTTCATGATCTGTTGGATTTCCATCTTCAGCGTTGTGATCTCGCGTGCATGTGGATCGTCGAGGCATTTACGCAAACGGTGAATGCTCAGCGTTCCATCGCGAACGGCGGCCACATCATCATCCTGTAAGAAAAATTTCAATCAAATCCGACTTTGAAGTTTTGTACGCTTTCGCAATCAAAGGATACTTACCTCAAGGTAAATCACTCGATTTGTGTGTTCAATCACGGCAGATGCGTCTGACGAAAAGAAGTATTCGACCTCTTTTTCCTCTAGCGGCATGAATTCAGACGTGCTCTCTGAGCGTGGCAAAACTGGCAATTCACGAGTTTGTCCGTGAGGACGGTAGTCTTTTGATTAGTCGATTTGTCATTTGCAGGGCGATTGGCGTTTGGCGATTGGCAATTGGCGATTGTCAATTGACGTTTGCCGTTGAAATGTTTATTTACATTCGCGATCGTGATATAGCATTTGCAAATGGCGTTCAATGTTTGAATTTGTGTGTGTGTTCATAAGCAATAATCGACCGAATGCGTTGATTTGCGTATGAGCGTGCGTTTAGTTGATGGCAGCAATGGTGCAATGTGAAAAATCATAAATTAATGTTTAATCGGATTTATATAATTTCATTTTGTGTTTACAACTGCCACAAACATTAAACAAGACCAACACCACGATTGTATTGCAGCTTAGAGTAACCTCCAAGCTGCATACAAGCCCACAGAATTTTGCATATGTTTAATTTTTCACTATTGAAGAATTCAACTAAATCGTTTTATCTTTCATCACACTTAAAATTCGATTGCGACGACATGCCTTTTTGTTTTCTTATGGTAACTTTTTTTTGGAAGTAATTGAAGGCGAGAAGTAAAAAATACATTGAAAGAAATACTCCAAAAACCGTCCTTAAAAATTGTTTGAGTAACTTATAAATAAATATTATAAATACTGCCAACACCAAATTTTGAACCTTTTTATTGGATCATTTTTTAATAAAGTAGAAAAATTCAAAAGGAAACAATTGATTGTTGCTGTAAGAAAAATTTATTTTTATTGAAATTGATCCACTTGAAATTTGAGCTATTCAACCATTTGAGGAGTACATGTTTATAGCCAGAAAATAAAGGCAGATAATATTTACAAAGGAAAGGAGGGGAAGAGAGGGAATGTTTATATAACTAAGCTGTGAGTGTCATTTGAAATCCACCATTACCAAAATAAGTCTTAAGCTGAACAATAAAAGAATTTGCATTACCTTGCGGTTTGGCTGGATCGGTGTCTATGGACGCAATTATGTTTCGACGAAAGAGATTCAAATAAATAATAATAAAATAAAGACATTAATCATCGCGTTTAAGGTTTCGGTGTCAGTAGGGAAGCTTATAATTAAATGTTACATTTGTGAATGTTAAACAAAATGCCTCAAGAATGTGAGTAGGATAAAAGTGAGTAAGTGCCACCACCAAAAATTTTGTTGTTGTTGTTGTTGTTGAAATCTACCTTTTTCAGACGTCTGCTTCTTATCGTCTAAAATACAATCAGTTGATTTTTGACACGGTGGACGTTTCGAGGGAAGGTCAAACAAGTAGTTACAAAGAGTAATTCAGAACATAAATTGAAAGGATGTGTGAGGTGTGCATTGCGAGAGACAAATGCGACAGACGGTGAAAGATTACAGTTGGTTATTGAGAGAAACACACATAAACAAAAAGAAAGAGAACGAGAAAAACCAAGAAATGAATTAAGGTCCATTACAAGGCAGCAGACAAGGCTGAGTTGGCATGTACAAAGACAAGCCGCCCCACACGAACGTACACACAGCGAAATGCGCACGAAACACTCACCTTTGCCGTATAGAATGGGAATGTGGTCGGTGGCTAAGCGTGTCTTTGTCTTGATGGCCACCAGCAGCGGTGAGCCTCTACGCGAAGCAACGCACTCGCCAGGGAAGTGCTTAGATTTAATGGCAACAGCAAAGGCGCCTTCCTGCAGTAGAAATTGAAATTGTATTGAAGTCGGGCAGAGTCAACAGGACTTTGATGAAATACGCTTACCAATTGCTGGATAGCTTGCTCCACCAACTCTCTGAAGGAGTAGCCGGGATGTTGTTTCCACAGATGATGCACCAACTTAGCAATCACTTCAGTGTCGGTGTCCGACTCGAACTCATAGCCGCGCTTTATCAGAAAAGTCTTCACGTCGTTGTAGTTGGTTATGATGCCATTGTGCACAACCAAGAAGCTGTTGCCCTCGTCCGAACGTTGTGGATGCGAATTGAGCTCACATGGCACGCCGTGGGTGGCCCAACGTGTGTGCGCGATACCGACATGCGTCTGCACGGGATCGTTGTACTCGGGGCCACTGAAACCTGAACAAATGCGAGTTAAATGCGAGTTCAAAGTGACGAATCAATCGCCAAATACTCACTTTCTTGTATGGCATCCTCAAGCATTTTTACTTTGCCGGTGCGCTTTACTATGACAATGTCCTTGCCATCTGCGGAGTCAATGGCGACGCCGGTCGAGTCATAGCCGCGGTATTCGAGGCGTTTCAGGCCGGTCAACAACAAGTCCAAAACCTCTTGACGCGATTTCGGTGTTAAATAGTTCAAATAAGCGAAAATTCCTAAAAGTTTAAGAAACAATCGTTAAATGTTGAAGAAAAAATAAATGCTTCATTGTAAAATAAAGAAAAAGTTGAATTTCGTTAAATGTTATCAATGTTTGCTACTCTGATCTGTGGGTTGCCGAATTGACTTGTTGGCATTATGTAATATAAAGCGCTGTTGAAAAAAAAAACAAATACGAAAAAAGACGCCAAAAAATATAACAAAAAAAAAAAACAAAAAAAAATTATACAATAATAAATAAAATAATAAAAAACATGAGAAACTTGTTTCTTGTTTGATCTTAAGTGTCTCAAATGGTATTTAATATTGCTTTTGAACAAAGAAAACCGTTTTGAAAGAGCACCTAAGCCCGTATCGAATCTTTTTTCGGTTGGGAAATATGCATGCGAGCGAAACCAGTTTGCTGTGTAAGTGCAACAAAAACAACAACTGGATTTGCGGGCGTCGAGTCGCGGCCAGCGGCGTTTCATATTGGCAAATTTGTGGCCGCCTGGGGGCATTTTCCAGTCGCTCTGCAAGTCGTGCAATGACTTGTGGCAGCAGCAGAGTTGGGTAAGTCGACGACGACATGCTGATGCAATTGCACAACACACCCAAGACCGTGACCGCACCCCGAGAACACCTCATCTATCCCTTAACATAGCTCTTTATTTCGTACATACTCGAATTGGGCGTCTTTTCAGCAGAAGTATTTGTGTTATGCATTGAATGCTTTTTTATCATCGTCCACGTTCCGTAAATTCAACGCGTGCCTTTGCACCAGCTGAGCTTTGGCCAACATGATAAAACATTTTTTGCTATGTTCTTAAATATTTTCGTATATATTTGAGCAAAATAACAAGCGTAAAGAAAACAAGAATTCGTTGCGTAAAAAACAAAAAAAAAAATGACATTCATAAACATTCAAATATTTATTTATACGTGTCTATTTGGGAAGCTGCTCTTGACAACTGGTAACAAGTCGAGTTTGTTGGTTACTTACCGCACATATTGAAGTCGTTTATTAAATGTTTTGAATATTTCGCCTCCAAACTTCCAAGCAATTACTGTAATGAAATTTAAAATGCGTGATTTGTACTCATTAATGTTAATAAGAAGAGATTATTTTTTAACAAATTACAATCACAACATTTGCACAGTTGCTTAGTTGTGCCGAGAACTTTGCCTCGGAAACGAATTATTATTGTTCGTGTTACGCAATCCCAATAGAAGGAACGCAATGACTACTCTACGAAGCTGCCCTTGTCTCTGCCCTTTGGCGATTTCATTGTCATCAACGCTCCGACGCTGGTTTACACAAATGGCAATTTCTTGTACTTGTTCGACGGCGGCGTCTGATTGTTTTAACTATCGCACTTCAAATGCTTAGATACTCGTACAATCATTGTATATTACACAGTACAAACTCACACTCTTTCACATACATACACACAAGCACGCAGGCAGTCTGGCACATAGCATGCTGAATTGAAGCCAGAATCAAGTACAAGTGCGACAATAATTTCTTTCGAATGGGCAAACAAATTGGAATTTTTATCATTGAGCCCAGAACGTGTTCTAAGTTGAGTTCGTGTTGTTGCTTTTTGGCGGAGTGCGATGTCTGTATGTATGTGAGTCTCAGTGTGTTTGTGCTCTTGTGCGATTGTAGATGCGTGTGTCGTATGAAGTGCAACACACGTACTTGATTTTTAACTGAGCTGTGTACACACATGTGTGTAAGTATGTATGCACAACGTCATAAATATGTACCCTTATTCCCATTGGAAATCAACCAAGTTACCCACAATTGCGTTCATAGTTTCAACTATTTTCTATGCTATGCTTTTGGCATTTTAATTTCTATTTTTGAAACCACAGAATAGCTGGCATAAAAACTAACGGTTGGCAATTACCCATTTCGGGTTCTCAAGTTTTGTCTGCATGAATTGATAACAAATTTCTCAAAATAAACTAATCACTTATCATAGATTCTTTCTGAGTCACGAGAAAATCAACAAAAATTCTATTTCTCTACAAAAATAAACAAAATGAAAACAAAATAAGAACTTATCGCTCGCCACGCAATTAACAACGTCAGCCCATTAGAATCTTATCAGACGAGTTGGCGTTTAAAAACACAAGTTCCGCTAGTAATTAAAGCATTTAAAATAATTTCCTTTTCCCAGCAATTATACCGAAAAGTAAACAAAAACAATATGCGCAAAAAGTTTTATAAATATATACAAAAAGTATCACCTACTAAGATATAAAAACCTCTTTTATTGCGCTTAAACACTTATGTCATGCACCGATTGCGGTAAATCACATTTGCTTTAAGCCCCATGGCACATTGGAAAAGGCAGAGTACCCATCATCTTATCAGATGTTAAACGTGAACAATTATGCATTGCCTAATTGTTTAATTCCGCGAATTTAATCATGGCAGTTAATTACTTGCTTATCAGTCTGCCAACGAGTGTTGCGAACAGAAGTTGTCTACCTGACTGACTCGCTGACTGACTGACTGAGGCACAAAAAACAAGATAGTCGTACGCATACATATGAGTATAAACAAGCTGAATGTATAATTATGTCGGGCATGACCAGAAACCGCTAAGCCAATTGTGCAAATAAGACTTTATTTGCTTGTTGAACTTTTGAGTTTTAAAGTTTTTAAAATACGAGATAATTTGCAATATATTAGTTGAAAGTATTGCAAACTGGAAAGACTTTAAAATAAGTTTTTGTTATTTTTGATTTTGGGTAACAACTTTCAAGTCACTTTTCAGGCACTTCAATTAATTCAGTTCGCAAATTATCAAGCTCAACAGGTATTTTATACAATTTCATTTTATATCGAACAATTTTTTTATTATATCTTTTTTAATTTTTATTGACGAAACGCGCACTTTTACCCGTTCGAACCGTCGGGCCGTCGATCGATCTGTATGCACGCTTCGTACCAATAGCGAACCTAACGGTACTCGTACTCGGGATCATTAAGTAAAACATTAAAATAAATACACACACACACACCTTGATGCAGTTCGTACGACTTAAGCAGCCAATCGAATCAAATCCAAATTAATCGAATCGAATATATTTTTAACTTTTGCACAAACTTCTTGTGCAACACTTCACTTCAGTTTAACTCGAGTTAATTCACGGCTATTGTTATTTATTTATCGGTCGCTACACTTGTTTTCTTCTGTTGCTTCGTACTCGCCAACTCCGCAGTTCAAGTAAAACTGAGTCCAAATCAAAAAGTACCGCGCATGAAATGCCTCTCTTTTATAGTCGCTCGGCAGCACCGCCATTTCCGCCGTCACCGCCGAGCACGCCCCGCCGATCCACGCACGCACATACACTCGCAAGCGATCGTGGTTTATTTATTTTGATTTCTGCCTTGTCTTGACGGTTAACGTGAGCCAACGTCAACAGTTGCCGCTTATACGGTTGTTGTCACCGTCACCGTCACCGTCTCCGTCGACGTCGCCAACGACGTCGTTAGCGACGGTGGCCGACGAGCACAACTGTTTCGGAGAGACCTGCAAATGTCGTCAGCAAGTGAGCATGATTTTTAGCCCAAGTAGTAACGCACGAATACATTTTAACAATTAATTAAACCTGTTCGGTTTCAGTTAGCCACCTCAATACTTCAGACTGCCTGCGTTAACAGAAGTGTGGGTAACCTGCAATGTTTGTATCATTGAAACCGTTTGATCAAACTTCATGTATTATAGTCTACTTGTATCTATCATATGTTGCAAATAACTGATATCCGTTTGCTTTGACATAAATCGTCTAGTTATCGGAGGCAGCGGCGTTGGCAATTCCGGCAACTTTGCCGGCAGCTCTTATTCATGTTCATGTTCAGTTACTCATTTAGGCATTTGACTTTGTATTAAGATCTAACAAGTCTGTGCTGGAGCATTGACTTTCGGCATTTGGAAATCACTCTGTAACGTTCGTTTTTAAAGTTGCATTTAATGTCAAAACTTAGTTTCACTGACCTTTCCTAAACAAAGTTATCAGAAAGGTTTGCTTTAAGTTTTTTTCCAATGAGTTTGTCTGTTGATCTTCAAATCTGTTTGTGTTCTGAAGCGAACATATGTCTTTTACTTTACTAATCATAATGGCTTAATGTTGCATTAATTAAAGACAAGTTTTCATTATAAATTATTTGCTTTGCATATTAATTGGTGCCATGACGGGCGAAGAACCAAAACAAGTTTTGGTTTCTCGTTTGTGTTGGAGCTGCAATAATTTCAGCAAAGATATCACATTTGTTTCAGTGATAGATATTGTTTTATTTTGACAAAGATGAAAAGATACACGTGCATGTGCTTAAACACAATTCAATTGTGCAGTTGAGCTCAAACAAAAGGCAGAATATTTGTGCGGTATTAAATTCAATTTTAATTAATGAATTATCAAAGAGAGTAAAAGAGCTATGATGAATAAATCGTCAATGCGAATTTAATTTTTAACGATGCACTTTGTTTGATAATTTGTTTAATGTAATTAATTTGTAATCAGACGAATTGTTTTAATAAAAACAATTTTCATGTTGAAAATGATATAAAATCAACGCTTTGAACAACATTTAAAAGCAAAAAACAAATAGCAAATCCAAGTGAATATTGTGGACAAATAATTAAATAGTCTTTTATGTATTCATTATTTATTTAAACATTTATTTATTTAAATCATTTATTTTTTTATTTTTTTGTTTTGTTGATAAATAGTCAAAAAACCAGAATGCAGAAACTTTGACTGAAAATGTTGCAAAACAAAAAACCAGTTTAATTATTAAAATATTACTCTCTTCCACGCCTCACGGAAAAGTTGCCTTCAAAGATAACGTAGACAATTTAATAAATATTCATGATTGCTTTGTTGATGCTTTTTATAACTCTTTGAATCCAGTTTTGTGCGTACATCGGCGACCTTGACTTCGATTCGCAGGGCTTCAGCCAAGCTCAGCTTGACTCTGCTGAGCTTACTTTAGTATAACCAAGAAGACTCGTGTTTTCGGCTAAATCAATAACAACTCTTATCAGAAATTTTCGGCTTTAGATTGAATGCTACAGAAACCTGGATGCTTAAATAAAGATTTTAAGTCTGTCAAAGTAACATGGAAACTGGTTGAACGAGCAAGAGCATTAATTAACAATTAAATGTGTCCATGTAGAGCTTTCCGGAATCCCATTGTGCGATGGCTTAAAGAGCATAAATGTAACCGGTTAAGCTTTCAAAAGAAACAGAATAAACTAAAGAGAAATATTACGGCCAGCCATGTCAAGTGGTAATATCACCGCAATGAAAACAGACAGAGACAGACATAGGCCGCCACGGGGGAATCAAGAGAGGGAAAGGGAGAACGACGTCAAAGTTAACTGTGTGGCGTGTTGGTCAAGTGGGCGACCTTGTTTTTGAAAGGTTTTTACATTTCCTTTACTTTGTGCTAAGAACTGTTCAGTGTTCAATGTTCAATGCACTTGATCGCATGTTGGCGTGGTCAGCGCTTCTGTGGCCTCGTTGTCCGTTCTTCTGATCAGCAAGCATTAATTATACGTAAACCAGTCAATCGATTTTTGCATTGTTGGGCATTAGCAATGAGGAAATGAGTGGCTCGCATAACCAACAACTCCAATGCCGCTCGCATAGTTTCTCCTTTGCAGTTTTTGCGCACTCAATCATTGGGCCAAGTTGCCGTCAGTCAAGTTCATGCTTGTTTTATTTATATTTACTCAGATAATTGGTTCATATTCATAGAGTTTTCTTATCAGAGCCGAAGTGCTGAACATGAAAGTTGTTTTAGGCATTGATTGGGTGTCTTGCAGTGCGTTGGACAAATCAGAAGACAGCACGTGAAACATGATGCAATCTGCTCTATTTTTGCTTACTTTTGTGCTACTATTATATTTTGCGAGACTGCGCAATTAACTGAGCAATCTTTCTGTAGAGCATCTTTATTTCATCAGTTATTTTTGGAAAAATAACAATTTTTAATGTTCGCCAGAAAAAAGTAAAATAAAATTTAGTTTTGCTTGAAATTTAAATTTCGTGTTCAAAAAATCTTCTATTCTACAATTTTTCTGTTAACACTAACTCAGTGGTGTCAACAAAACCAACGGCAACCCAACAATCCAAAAAAAAAAATGTGATGAGTCCAGCAATTTATGCATATTCCAAAAAAGGAAAACGAAAAAGAAAAAAAAAACACAAACAAACAAAAACAAAAACAAAAGGAATCAAAATGCTACTAATGTACCGAAGAACACGAATTGTCAACAAAATGTTTGTTTGCTTCAGCAACATTGAGCAATATTTCACGCGGTTAACAGCACTGAGATACTCAATCTTGCGCGAGTTGTGAGCTCTGCTTGGGTCTTTCGCATCTTTCGTAAATTTTGCGACAGAATTCGTTGTCTGCGAACTACGACAATATATGTACGTACATATATATATATACGTATTATTATTTACGTACATTTCACTCTTCCTCATAAATAAGTACACATGCTATTAGTGCGAAGCATAAATGTGAACGTTTCTCGAAATGACTTAAAAAGTTACCAAAATAATGAGAACAATAAAAAGGAAATGTTTCAATGGCAAAAGCAAAATTTATGATTTCAATGGAAGACGAATGAATGCGCGTTCTGAGACTTATGCTAATAGAGGCACAGTCATAAACATTAACACCACAAATGGCAACACAACTGAGCAAATGAAATGAAATGAATTTCAAGAATAACAAACAAGTCCTAGACAGGCGGAAAACTTTAACTCATAACTGTCAGTGCGCCAGTGAGTCGAGTGTCGCTCAGTTGGTCGGTCGCTCGGTCGATATGCGTTTGTCTGACTGCCAATGGCACGCGTGCCGACAATTTAAGTAACAACTTTGCAAATTAAAATTAAACATGAATAAATCAAAAATGGGTAACCAAAACCCAAACTGCCACAAATTGTTGTCCTTCGTTCCCCGTGCTGCCAACCGGGCTTGCCAGCTCAAAATGCTTTCCAACAAAGTTTATACCAACGGTTTTCGATAAACTTTTCTTTTCCCTGACGTGGGAAATCAACTTTTCCCGTGTGTAAATAAAAATTCACTGAGTAAGCTTCGGCGCTGCCTGCGTCAGGAAAACCTTCATATTTTTCCCAAAAAAAAGATGAAAATTGTAACATTCTTGTTTATTTATTTTGTTTTTTTTTACATTTCGTGTGTTTATGTAAAAACTTAACAACAATAAAACTAAGCCCAACTACGAGCTTGGTGCTGCCATTGTAGCCGCTGCGATTAATTAAAGTTGAGAGAACGAAGTCGTCTGCAGCAGCTGCATGGGTGCGAAGTACAAGTGGCTTGTCGTTCTCCACTTCATATTGAGCATCGTCAAAAACAAAGAACGAAAACAAAAGCAGAAGCAAAAGCAAAAAGAAAACCAGAAAATAACCGAAAGTGGAAAGCAGAGAGCTGAAGAAAAATATCCTTGTTAAAAAAGGATGTTTGGTACGGATTCTGCTCGGGACGGCGGACGCATATGTGGGTTGGCCACCAGGTTGTATGGTGACTGTTGGTGGATGCCGCTGTGGCGGCACCAATTATGGCAGCAAAATTTATTATTTTTATTGTTGTTAAAATAATCGAGCGCTCATGTGTGTCTCTCGCCATTCTTTGTAACTGTTTTTGTATCTTTACTTTTTTTAAAGCATTTTTCCGTACTATTCGTTATTTGCTGCTGCTGTTGTTGGCTTTGTGTTTGCTGCTGTTGTTGTTGTTGTTTTTACTGTTTTCGTACATACTTGGGTCAGTTGGTTTCGGTGTCACTTAGTTTATAAACTATTTATGTTTTCCACTGCAGTAAATTCTCATATTTTGTGAATTTTCTTCACATTTTTACTGCTGTTGTTGCCGTTTGTATCTGCGGAACAATAAACCGAAATCGCATGAAATAAAAAGGGTCGTAAACACTCTTAAGAACTATGAAGCGTTTTACACAAGTTGTAAATTCAAACAAAAATAAGTTGTAATAATAAATGAACAAACAAACAAACCAATAGAAATAAAGAAATACAAAAACTTTAACAAAAACAAAAACAAAAACAAAAATATCAAGTATTGTTTTTAGTTGTGAAATCACATTTGTAGCTTCAACGAGCACACATCTGCCAATGCATCGCTCTGGTTTGTTGTGGCATTCATTTGGAGTAATCTTCAAACTTCACTTCTCTATTAAGCAACTTTCATTGTGAACTTGTTCGAGTATCTTGTGTTCATTATAAATATTTGGTGTTTGTTTCGAAAATTGTTAAGGATACAAGTAAGAAAATTGAAACAACGTTTCCTTTTTAAATTTATTATTGTGTTATTGTTGTTTGCTTTAAACAAAAAATGCTTGCAAAATATTTAACCTTTTTTGGAACAACAAAAATTAGAAGAAAATTTTGCGCAAAACGTTCTGCATTCCAAGCTGTGAGTGAGTGTCAAATCTTCAAATCTCTTAAGAATAAAATCATGAGTTTGTTTATTTACAAGAAAAAAAAAAAGGCAAAAAAAAAACAAAAAAAGGCAAAGATATTTACGCAAATGCAAAGTAATAAAATCCTTTGGGGGCGGCAGCAAGTCATTTCGATGAGCTGACGCTGCGTTCCTTGAGCTACTCTAAGTACCAAAGTCCAAAGTGTGGCTGTCCGGTTGTGCGACCGTCCGCCCGTCTGTCCCTCCCTCTCTGCTTTCGAAGAGCTCATTCACAACGCAAACTACGTAAAAATCAATTGGTTGCTTCAAATGAGCCACTCGGTGCGCCGCCTTCTTTGCTAGTCGACCATGTATACACTTGGCTGGTTGACAATTCCTTGGCCGGCAAGGCGAAGGATAGACAAATGTGCCGACAATGAAAGCAATAAGAAAACAAGAATATTCAATTGTTAGTTTTAAGTTGGAGACTGGCTTACATTAATCTTTTGATTGTTTGCAGTCACAGGCAATGAGCAAGTGAAATCTATAAATCGAGACTCATCAAGAGGGCGGACATTTGGCTGCGTTTACACATGTCAAATATTGTACAAGTTGATTGCTGAGGTTTAGAGCCCTAGAAACGACTTATTTAGAGCTGAGTTGACTTAACATGGAATCTTCAACTTTTTGGTTGGGAAGGTATCGATCGAGTTTTCACAGAACATGAAATCAAAAAGGCGCCTTATTGCCATTGAAGCAGTTTTTATTAAGAAAAATTATGTAATAAAAATATCATTCCAGCCGAGTAAAATTTCAGCTTACTTAGTCAAAAAAAATGTCACAGCTTCCGCAGCTCGGACAGTGGTATGAATCATTCAGCAACAGAGCTCAACCCAAAGTCCAAAAGGCAGCAAAGTGAAACGCAACTTTAAAATTTATCGACTGTGCAAATATTCGGCTTCGCTGTTTTTGGTTCGTTTTTTAAGTCGATTCTAATAAAAGTTAATGTAAACTAAAAAGAGATATCCTACAAACGTAAACAAGCATCGATGTTCAAACAAGAGAAACGAAACAAAAGCAAAGACGAGGTTAGGGGAAAGAAACCGACAGACCGACAGACCGAACGAGTCGCACTCCATAAAAGTTAAGCGAATAACAAATTCGGCTTCGCTATCGCTGTTGATGCCTTCGTGGTGGGCGTTGGGCCGAACGGACGGACTTGACTGCCTCCGTTTGAAGCGCTCGTAAATAATTTAAATGTAATCGTCAACATCCGCAATGACATTAACCATGTGCCTGTAAAATCTCTCGTAAATTATAAATTAAATATTTACACCAGATTGTGAACACTTTGCGTTTATTAATATCCAGATTAGGCGAAAATGCGATTGCATGCTCCTTACACCGTTCCACGCGCAGTGCACAAACACACAAATAGAACAGATTGAATTTAGCGCATGGGCATATACATTAGGCATGAGTATGAGCATGAGCATGAGCGCTCAGCTTCCTGTTGGAGTTTTGACGTCGAGCGTCGCGGTCGCCTGTCGACTGTCGGCTGTAGAATGCAGAGTGCCGAGTGCCGACTGACGGTTGTAATTAAATCATGAGTTTAATTTGACGTACGAACCATTCGCTGCCTTCACCCATTAAATGTCGTGTTAATATTTGAGATTTTAATTAAATTTTCTATCGTTTGTATCGTAAACGTCTTATTTGCTGTCAACAGCAACCAACATCAAGCGACTTTAATGACCTGCCTGACATTGCAGAAAAGCACACAAAATTTTCCATTGCAAACATTGTTTAGAATGAACGTTAATGTTACCATATTCGACACATTTGATTAAGAATCTAATTGTTACAAAAAAATAGGTACATTAACCACATTTGGCTCAGTGGAATATAATTAGTATATTTGCAATATACAAAAAATTTGTGTCATAATCAAAGCTAAATTATAGCCAAAAAAAGATCGAAAATACCGCAAAGCTTAACTGAATTTAATTATTGACAAATTACAAAATCAACAATCCACTTAACTGTAAACCAGCGTCAACAAATTAAAATGTCGGCAAAAATAAACGAATTAATCATTGCTGAGTAATTGGAATGGTAACCAAATACTAACGTAGAAAGGATGAGCGGAATCGTTTCAACCAAACAATTATGAGAGGATTAGAAGCTGTAAACCGCAAATGGTTTTCATTTTTTTTTTTTTTTTGTAAATTCTTTGTAAACAACATTGTTAAATTGTTAAATGTTTGCCACATTTGTGTGTTGTCTTTGGTCTAGCTAAAAATAAAAAAAGAGCTGAAATTCATGGGAATCCGTACTAAGTTTGGTCTTGAATTAAAGCGGTGAATATTTGCTTGTATAAAGTTAAAGTTCAGCAAATATTTTATTTAATATTAAAGCAATATACTTCCTTTTATATTAAAAATGTTCAATTTGATGTCGCACCTATATTTAATCTACTCCAATCCATAACAGAATTGTTGAAGAAGCTCAATTGTTGTTCAATCGGTTATCTCCAAAAAATAAAAACATATTTGGTTTTGTCAATGCCAATAAAGTTTGCAATACAAAAAATTATTGTCGAAATTGAAAAATATCTTCGAACATATTGTACTTACTTTGTTCGTCCCAAGGATTTAGCAACAGTTTTTCCTCATTTCCTTCGGCAGAGTTTCCCTTTTTAGTGACGCTGTCGCCGTTCATCCTGTGAGCGATTCGGGAAACTCTCTGTTACTTAAGTTAATGCTATTGACTATTGACTTTGAGTCTTAATAGATAAATGAATTGAAAAACGTGCTTTCGCATCAATGGGCTTTGTTCTGCCTGCTGCCTTCTGACTTCTGGTTAATGGCACTTACATTCAAATTTCAACGCTGCGCCTTATTTACACTGAGTGGTTTATTCGCGCAATCGTCTCGTCATTTGAATACGTTTTGCATACGGGCTGGGCTGACTTGTGCCTTTTCGCTTGACACCATTACTTGATTAATTGACAAAAACGATTTGCCAAAGTATGTTCGGTAATGCTGAGTGATGTTTGGGTGCCAGTACGTCAAGCGTACGGTCAATGTCAAAAACGAAAGTCATGACACAACTTCGCCACCTCATGTTGGACAATTTTCGCTTTGGCAAAGACTCATAATCTTTCATTTAATACACTCGTCCGTTCGATATGTCACTGCTTTAAAGACTAAACGAAGAAAAATTAAACAAGAGTCGCCCATACAACTTGAGTGTGCGTGCTCAGAGGCCTGTGGAAAACTCAACAATAAGTTTTACTGCAGTTTTTGTTGAAAACAATAGTTCGTTTCAGTTTTAGGTTCCAGTTTGTTCACGTCTGTTATGCAACGCACATATATTTATTATTATAAATTGTTTTTTGTTTTGTTTCAGAAATGGTTTTATTAATTTTATTTTGTTTTCCATTTGCTTTTGTTTATTTTTCATGTTTCGTGGCAAACCAAGTGCGTTCATTATTTTTCGCAAATTGCTGAAGCCAACAAAGAACAAACAAACAAATGAATCTGTCAACATTGCGTGTTTTTATGTCGATTCGCTTGCACATTCTATTCGAAAATTTAATTTGTTAAAATCCATCATCTCTGCGCTGTTGACGAGGTATTGTTGTTTTTGGATTCACGGCCTTGGCAAATTTAAAGTATTTTTAAATAAACTTCAGTCTGCGTCCGCACACAGAACAGACACCGGAGAGAAACGAATGCCTCAAAGCAGTTATAAATGCGCTCAGTGCGCAGTGTAAAGCGCACATAAAAGCTCCTCTGTCGAATTTCAGTTTATAAAAGACACCCGGAATTATTAAGTTGAATTTTAGTAAGTTTTATATACTTGCAGTTGCAAAGTGTCCATGGTCTTGACCCAGTTTGTTGCTACTTTGCCGCTTTATGTGAAATCATTTGAATTTACGGCATCACCTAGCAAGAATAGTGGGTGCTCATATTAAACTCACCGTTGCGCAGAACGTAGCATTCTGCATTGCATGCCCACAAACTTGAAAAATTCACTGAACCTCATCACTAAATTGAAAAAAGAAAATGAATGAAGATGATTAGTTTCCCGCAGTTCCTTTGAACTTTGTCTTTAGAACAGTTTGCAGTTTCCAGTGTGCAAATAAATTACTTGAAATATGATTAAAAGTGTACTTGGGTGAATTTCAAGCATTAAGTTTGAGAACTTTGAATACTCATCGACGCATTAGCACCTGCAGCGAAGTTACGCGGCGTTGATTCGACAACAAACTTTAAATAGACAGAATGCAAAGGCGGGAGTATGCCTGAAATTTCACTTAAATTTCAAAAACTTTTCGCTTTCGGAAAACTTACACTCCTTTTGTTGTTGAAGACGTATTTTATTAAGTTAATTGTATTCTATGTTGCACTAACTTAAAAGTAAGCTTGTAAGCTGTGTTGCACTGCGGGTTCTGCTCTCTCTGAAGAGGACACTTCAATAGTGGCGAGTTGAGTTGAACAGTTCACTGTTTACAAACAATTAATCGCATTAACAAACTCGAACAAAGGGAAGTCGATGAAACGAATTTTAAGACCGTCGACAATAACAAATTGTAAACGATAACAATTTAAGTTAAACAATTTAATTATGCAATGTAAAAAAAAGTTGAGAAGGGACTAAGGTGATACTTGTAGTCGAACATGTCCTTATGCGCTCAAACAGCAAGATAAACTGACGGACAAACACACATACACTCAGACAGACAAACAGACAGACAGAGAAACAGTCGCCTGCCCAAGCGAGAGCGGCTAAAACGATTTTGAAATAATTCACACGTACTTAAGCAGTCAGGTATTAAAGTAACATACGACGATCCTGAAACGGCTATGAAAAATAATCTGATGCCGTAAAAACGGAAGCCATCTTGCATATAAATTACGTAGTTGCGCATTTGCAAAAACACAGTGAAAATTCACGTCTTTTTTTCACTTTCAGCACTGACAGAGTGCAGGAGCCGGTGTCCACAGCCAACAGAGTAATTCATGTGTGTATATGTGTGAGTAAGGGCGAGTATGTATCTAGACAAAGTTTAGTCGGCTTTGTCATTTCCGTGATGTCCTGCTTTTTGTTTTTTTGACAATATTTGCTCGGTTGCGTAAAGGATCTGTTTGTTTTGGAAACGATTTAATATTTCGAATGTAAAATAAACCTTTTTTTTAAAGACCAAATATTTAAAGTTGTTTGTAAGCTTCAAAAAGGGATACATTTTGTGTTTGGTTGCAAGCGGTCGACAAAAATAGCGACCAGGTACCTTATTGTTATTAAAGGACGCGTGTCCAGGAAGTGTCGGCCATTGTTTGACTTGTTCATTGTGAGCATTATTCATTTCGAGGACACGGAAACGCCGCAAAGGCAACCAGCGAGCCGACCGCATCTTTTCACTTTTGAAATTCGGTCCTCTTTGCTTTTACGCTTTTAATTACCGGCCTGCGTGGGACACCAGATACACGACGTAAATTACAAAAAATTTAAAATTTAAAGAACAACAGATAATTTTATGCATTGCGTCTCCATCGTCCGCGCGCCACTGCTGATTATCATATTTAGCTTCATTGAATGCCACGTCCGGTCCCGCATCACCGCATCTCCGCGCCATCGCATTACCGCTTTGCCGTCTGTCGCAACGCTTTTATCCTTGGCGCAGTATTTTTGCTGTCGTCGAGTTTCGCACTTGTAAAATTTTGCTACTCATTGCTCTGTTGACAGTCAGAAGCATCCTCGGAAAGGAGTTGTTTGTTATCTGATTATCACTTCATCGTTATTGTGTTCTGTCGCTTGTTATTGTTGTTTTTGCTAGTGCGCTTGTTTAACTTATTTGCTTTTCGACTTTGCCGTTTTGCGCCGCGCTCATCACAATGGCGTAAAGCGAAGAAGTATTAACTGTTTAATTGACAACACGAATTCGGATTTTTCTCCGAGACAAGAAGCGTGCAAGTCACGCCAAAGGTAGTGCTAGTTAGGAGATGTAAGCGCTTAAAGTTCCTTTCCTCAGTAGCTCGAACACTTCATACCTATTCAATTCACATATTCAAATTTAACTGTATTCAAAATAACTTTAAGGAAATAATAATAGAAAAGGCATCAGCGGTTAAATGTTTTGTAGTTATCATTCCCAAAGCTCGAAAAATAAATAAATTTTTGATATACATACAAATATACAAAACATTTCATGACGACGTTTACACTCAGTTCGGTGTTGTTTATTTGAAAAGTGTAACATAATATGATCTGACATTACTGTCATCAACATCAATAGCAAGATTGAGAAATTTGTTAAAATTGAATTGTTGTTGAAATTACAAATAAAGAAAAAACAACAACGAAATGGATTATGATCTGACTTCGGATATAGTCAGCATTACGAAGGCGGCTGTGGAAAGTGTTTTGAGTGGTGAAACCTATCAGCTCGAGAATATACATTTCTGGGCCAGGGAAATCGTCGAAAGGTGCCTTGAAATGTTGTTAGTGGAAACGGAACTACGTAAATACATCGTCAATGTAATGATAATGGAGAACAACGGCGATAGGCCGCACGTGGCCTCTGGAAGTTGCTGGAACGATCAATTAGACGGCGGTTGCACTATCAGCTGGGAGAGTAAAGACATGTACTGTGTCGTGTCGGTCTACACTTTGGGGATCTAACTCAGTTTGCTCTTCATTTTGGATTTTGCACTATAAGATAAAATAAAAACGGCTAATGTTTGTCAGTACACAGATTGTGCTTAATTACGCAATCAACACGTTAACAAAGCTTAGACCATTTTCAAACTCATTAAACACTTCAATAGTATTTTACTGTAAGCGCACTTAGGCATGAAGTACTTATTGCTACTTAAGCCACAAGACCTTTTGCTATTGAGTGCAAACTTAAATTACGCGATTTAAAATGAGATTCATGTGAGTCTGACATTCATATGCCATTCAATTCACTGCTCGTAATTGAATTTTCTTTCACGTTGCCATACTTAGTTCCATGTTTTTTTTCTACTCCGGCTTTGGCTTGGTAGGTTGATATGACGACTATAATCATCCAGCTCACAGCGTATTTGCTTTCCCCACTCAACTATGTTCGTCGTCATCGCTTATGGACGCCTTGCTCTATTAGACCATCAGAAGATTGCACGTGATGAATGAGCAGCCTTAATCTGGAAATTACACGCTGTCACCTTATGTTCCTGTGCAGTGTTAACTGTCTGACGCCCGCCGATTCATGAACACATAGGGTCGGGGCTGGTGGGAAAGTGACGTGATGCGTCACGTCACGTTACGTCACGACGCCCAGCACATTGCTGCTTTGACATGCGCCCAAGTGAATGATGCCGTCAACGCGATGCGTGTAAATGCTTTCAGCTTCAATGAAGACCTTCGACAAGCCAAAATCCTCTTGTGCTATGTGCTATGGTGTGCGCTGTCGCCGTATACTGCACTGTGGAATGTGTTGCTTTAATTTTATTGACACGTCAAAAGTCGAAGTGAATATTCGTTACAAGCAGCAATCATCACCACCTACCGAGACTCGGTGACTGCTGCATTGCTTATCGCAGAATGAAGTAATGAGCACTCATAATAATATACTTGCAATAGTAATGCGAACACTTTTACAATTGAATGAGCTCAGTGCATTTTTAGAAATCAGAGATACATTTGTCAATAAAGCGACGAGTTGAATCAATCACAGGAAGTTATCTGTATTTTAAAGCCGTGCCAGTTGCATTAGTGGCCACTGTCCTTTCAAAAATAACATTAAATTCATTGTGTAACATTTAAAGAAACATTTGTTACAAGAACGTCGTCCTCAAGAAGAGTAATAAATCTGTGACAGCTTTTTTGTTTGGTTTTTTCATGTACGTTTTTGTGTACTGTGCAAAAATCTGCGCTTCAATAAAAAATTGAAATAAAACTGTAAGTAATAAAAATATGATGCCGTTTGTTTTATAAACGCCAAGACAGTCGAGCGAGCATAAGGTGCGCGACATCGCGCCGAAAGCAACAACAAATCAAGCCCATAATCCGGCTAAGGCCAACGTCTGCCTCCTCTATTAAGGTACCGTTTTATGGCTTACACGTGTGCGCCTTACATTAAATCCGCAACAATGTGTACCTTGCTCAATATTTCAATTATCGATGCTTCAGCATTATATTATTTCAATCGTTTTTTCGTGTAAATCAATATAAATAAGTACCTACAAACTGCTTTCGTTGGACGATGCCTCATTGTCAAGGACGTGTCACGGAAAGATACAAACTTAAAACAATAACTCCATTATATGTTGTACTTGAAACGAACTTTGCTTGGTGAGTCAGTATTTCAATTTGAATTCTATTTTTTCGGAAATTTTTATCAAAATTTGAAAGCTTCTCAGAATTAATGGCGAAAAAAAAGAAACTATATTCAAATCCCCATCAATTTTATCATCTTCGGTTTAACCGGTTGGTCAGAATGCCGTTGACGCGAGTGGCTGCCAACATTAACTTGGCCGGTGGGACGCAAATAATGCGAAACATGAGAACTCTACGCCAATATAACGGTGCTGGCGATGAGGCAAGCCTTAGAGGAGAATATGGCATATCTCTCAGAAACTCGTACTAAAGCGGGATCAATTTCTAAAGTCATCCAAACATCCAAAAAGTTCAACATTTTTCGTACATTAAATATTTGAGAAATCTTAAAAATTTGCTTTTTCTCTTAAACTGAAAAGTTGCAAAACACATGTCTCTAATTTATAAATGGCGGAGCAGAACAACTAAAACAACGAAAATCAGCTAAAGAAACAGTTTGTTTAAAAGTGCAAAAACTAAACTTTTTCAAGTTTGAATTAATGAATGAAATATGTATAACGAACATATGTAGGAGTATGTTTGAGCATTTAACGTGACGTCACGGTTGACGGTAATTGGCAGACAACGGGAACGTTGATTAAAGGCTGTCTCAGCGGACGGAGACGTTGAGTCTGTCAAATACAAAGACAAGCCAAAATTCACAATCTAAAATATTTCGAGATTCGCATTTGCTGCGTTGAAGTTTTGCAAAGTTTCATTTGTGAGTGCACACCTTCATCCGCGTGGAAACTTTTGCATATGCAAACTACAATTTTCAGCTGGCGTACCCTGCACACATACATATGTTTACATGTATACCGGAACATTGGGCATATCAGCTAGACAAGTATGTCTGTAACAATATCTTATATTATTACTCATATTAACTAATGACCAAGTCCTTTCAAGGAACGATCGTAGTTTTGAGCGATACTTCACTTGGCGATTGCCCAAGTATTAACCTTTGACGATTGCTTCACATGTGATTCAATCCTTGGTCAAGAGAGGCTATTAAAAGTTCGGCGTCTTATGACCACAAAACGTTTACTTGTTTTAAACACTTTCTTCTCAACACCCCACCCTCCGGACCAAGCGTGACAGCATTTTTTGACGTGTTGCAGTGCTCACCTGAGTGTAAACACGAATATGAGCATGTAAATGACTATTTTGCGCGGGGAGAAAGACACGGCTTACAAATTCGCTCGTGGAGTGCATATAAAGTTTTTAATTTATTTAACTTTTCGTTGTTTTCTCGAGTAAGAACGACCGAAACTCATGAAGCTCATGAAATACAAACGCAGCATTAAAATTTAACTTTACGTATGCAAACACTCAAGGACTTTATTTCCCTAAAGTAATGTCGCGTGAAATATTTTCTGAAATGCTACACATGCATTTCCATACAAAAACAACATGGAGGTACTTCTGACATGTAAGACTTACATACTATTATTGTTTAAAGTTCATGGACTGAGTTGCAAATCCGTTCAACTTGAAAAGTAAAGTTGTGTCGATGAACAACATGCAATTATCGTATTTCATTAAGCAAGTTCTAAATCAGATACGATACCAATTGGCCGCAAACTACTTATTGATGCAAGAATCAAAAAGTTAGGTATTCAAAAATACAAATGATTTCGATTTTTGGCAAACATTTTCAATTGGCGTGCAACGAAGCTACGAATGTTTGCTTTTACAACCGCTCTTGGAACTATTTTACCATTAGATGCAGTTTACCGAACTTTGCTTTGTTTTTGTTTGTTTGATATGCAAAGGAGAGAGTAGGAAAGGAGTCTACTGCGATAGTAGACAAAAGTAAGTTCACTTTTATCAGACGCTTTTCAATCAACGACAATTGCTTACAGCTCTGGATGCGTTTCTGTGCTTATTGTTTTCATAAATTCCAAACAACTCTACCGATATGTATGAAGTTTGTTGCTTCTGTCTACAAGTACGTGACCGGGCTTCAGCGTCTTTCAGCTGTTACACGGAATAAGATTCACCGGATTGACTTTGAGTTGCTTTGAGTGCAGGGAGTGTTTTGCTGGATTTGAATTTGGGTGAAATGTGATTTAAACACATGCTGAACTCAACTCATTGATCGTTTTTTTTATATGTTTTCTTTTGTTTGGAATGTTTTCGTTTTGTCCTGTCATGTCGGTCCGTGCAGCTGCTGATTGTGCAATTTTGCTGATGTCATGTGACAAGCCAATGATGGTTGCTGTTCCTGATGCTGATGATGTTTTCTGACACTGACGCTGCCTCGTCGGTTGCGAGCGGCGGAAGTGTTGCCATCATCAGTGGCGCTCATGTTGCTGTTTATGTACTCGTGTGTCCCTTCAATTCTTTTTGTCATTTTAGTCGTTTCTGCACATGCAGCACGAACCAACACAGCTTGGCAGTCGTTACGCTGACGCCACACTCGGTGCCCATGGCCGTGTCGGACATTATGAAAATTATTCACGTGAAGTCGTTATTTTGCAAATAATGTTTATGACAACCAAAGTGTTGGCTTTACTCTATCAAATATCCTAACAAAAGAGTGAAGCATTTGATATGGCAAGCGCCTTTTTGAGGACTTGACATTTATCATCATAGAGGACATTCGGACAATAAACATTCACAACGTTGCATATTTCGATTTTGTGTGTTGAGGCCTCTTGCTTTGCTGGCCATTTTAAAATTTTAGCACCAAACGTTTTTCATAATTTCTATTAATCAACTTTCGATTGCCTGAGTGAAATCTCGTTTTAATTTTTGAAAACAGCCCATTGATTAATTTTATATTCCGATCTATTTAACAAAAACTTGAATTTTCATGGCTCCTTTTTTCAATTTTTCAGCTTCTTGAGTAAGCAAGAAGTCACACAAACTTGACACACACAAACTTATTTTAGCCAATTTTCGTTAGATTTTGAGTGCGCACAATTCTGCTTTGAATTTGAAAGTGTCCTGTCTCATCAGCGTCATTGTTGTCGTTGCAGCAATTATAAGTGTTATGCACGGAAAGGCATGACTTCTGGGTCCCTTTGTGATTCTTGTTGCTTTGATGGAACTCAACAGTGCGAATGTCTGACCTTCTCACAACAAGAGGCGAAAATTGGCTTGGTCAAAAGGAATATGACTTGTGGAATCGGGTCATACTATGTTAACCAGGGCCATTCGTTTAAATGCACATAAGTTCCATCAGGCAATATCATTTAATGTGAAAAGAGTACCATAGAAAAAATACACATGTGAATCTTAAAATCGAACAAAGTTCACAATGAAATAACATGTCAGTTTTATATTAGAATTTAAATGTTACATATTTATAAGCATAAACGATTTATTTTGTAATTGTCTTTTATTTTTTGTTAAAATGTTTAATTCGAAAAAATTGAGACATGTAAAGATATTGTAAGTGCAAATGAGGGATGATAGCAAATGCCTTATCTCATCAGGTCACGTCTAAAATGACGCTTATTCATCATAAATATTTATATAGAATCATATATTGTACATATTCTTTTTCTTGATATCTTTGAATCCTGCACTCAAGATGTCGATTCGGGCACAGTCAAATAAAACCAACTATGGAGACAATTTGGGACAAGCGAATTTACAAAGTATGAATTTAAATATTTTCGAGTTCGACCTTCTAATACAATACATTAAGTAGGGATTATCATATACAATTGAGGAACGGCAATTTTTCGGAATCATTGGACTCATACCTCCTACTTACAGAAATTTTGATGAACAGCTAAAATTTACCAAAACGAACTTTGATCAATATAAAGAACCATTGAACAGATACAAATACCTTACGTCGTTGCGAGCCCGGAATGAGCGCCTGTTCTTCGGGTTCGTCAAAAAGCACATTGATGATTGTTTGCCAATTCTTTATACGCCAACTGTTGGTATAGCCAGTCAAAATTTTGGGTTAATCTATCAAGTCCCATTTGGTATATACATAACAAAGTATGATCGTTGCCATATAAGAGATGTTCTGGAAAATTGGTAGGAAGAAATTGTTTCGCAGTACATTGTTATTTCGTTAATCACTCGTAACACTTTAAGGCGCTCGGAAGTCACTGCAGTTTGTGTGACTGATGGAGAAAGAGTATTAGGTTTGGGTGACTTGGGAGCCAGTGGAATGGCTATATCTGTTGGAAAACTACAGCTATATACTGCATTAGGTGGCATAAATCCAAATGGCTTGTTGCCTGTAATCATCGATGTCGGTACTAATAACAAATCATTGCTCAAAGAGCCCCAATACATTGGCATACGTGAAAGTCGACTCAAAGGGCAAGAATATGATGATTTACTAGATGAATTCATGGCAGTAATCGTTAAAATGCATGGCTCGAGCTGTTTAATTCACTTTGAGGACTTTGCAACGCCAAACGCTTTTAGGCTATTAGAAAAATATAGAGACAAATATTGTTGCTTCAATGATGACATCCAAGGCACCGCCGCAACAGGGTTGGCCGGCTTTTTGGCAGCAGCACGTTTAAGCAAGAAGAAACTTCAAGATTATAAAATATTATTTGTTGGCGCTGGCAGTGCTTCAATGGGGATTGCATCCCTGACTGTTGAATATTTGGTCTCTATTGGCGTCAGTAGAGAGGTAGGCCATTTTCATACGCTTTAAGTGAACTCATTCTCACTGACATTTTAAAACATATTTTAAGGAAGCCACAAACAAGATATATTTATATGACGTTGATGGCTTAGTCACCAAAGATAGGAAAAACTTGCCCGAGATAATCAAAATGTTTGCAAAGGATCACAAGCCAATAAAAAACTTGGACGAAGTCATTTCAACAATAAAGCCAGAAGCAAGCCCAACTTTGCTACGATCACCTTTCTAGACATAAATTAACTATTGTTTTTTTTTTCTTTCAGATATTAGTAGGTGCGACAGGCGTGCCAAAAATATTTAATGAACAAGTTTTAACCGAAATGGGAAAGGCAAGTGAGCGACCAATAATATTTGCACTTTCCAATCCCACAAGTAAATCAGAATGCACAGCAGAGGAAGCTTATCGATTTACCGAGGTATGCTTACCAGGCCTTCAGTGTATCGTAACTTAATTGCAATATTATCATAAAACTGAGTATATCTCAATTTCAATTGAATTTCACATTAACCTATACTTAACTTCTTCCATTCTTCTTTCATAAAGGGACGAGCCCTATTCTCTTCGGGTTCCCCATTTCCTCCTGTTGTATGGGAGGGCCAAACTTTGACGCCTGGTCAATCTAACAATAGTTTGATTTTTCCGGGCATTGCTCTAGGAGTTTTGTCATCAAAAGCTAAGCATATAACAAATGAGATGTTCATTATTGCAGCAAAGACTTGCTCCGAGTTTACCACAGAAGACCAATTAAAAAAAGGCAGCCTGTATCCACCAATTTGCGTTGGATCTAAGTTATCATTTGAAATAGGTGTGAAAATAGCGATGCATGCTTTTGAAAGTGGTATTACAAGAACGAATTTTTTCCACTTTTGATTGTTTACATTAAATATTAACTTTTGTATTAAGGCTTAGCATCCGTTTATCCAATACCCAAGGATATTTGCGAGTTTGTGAAATCTCAATTGTACGTTACCGACTACGGAGACTCCATACAATCCACTTGGAAATATCCCAAGATCTAGTCAAAAGACTTTTTACTACAGGGTTTCCCGTCAGTTCCGCCACCAGGTTTTCATTCACTTCCATGTTGACAATCTTCTCGCGATCAATATATTGAACTAATTTTGAAAAAAAAGGGATTTGTTACAATTTCCAATTTGAAATAAATGTATATAAATATTGTTCAAAATTTTCTATGCGTTTGGCTTCACCATGAATTTATGAGTAACCTAGGGCTGAAAATTTTATCAATGAAAGACAAAATGGATACCAAAAAGTCAAACCATCCGAAGTATTGTCTTCATAATACTTTTTTAACTGAGACAAGCTAAAAATAACAACGAAAATCTCAAAGCTTTTCCAAGTGAGTTCAATGTTAGGTTCATGATACCGCACATAACAAGATGAGTCAAAGTATATCAATTTGGCACGAGAAATATGAGACGACCTGCGACTGATTCAAATAGAGGCCATTTCTACATTGCTTTGTACTAACCCCGAAAGTTATGTATCTCAATGTGTATCTGTGACGCAAACGTCTCTATCTACTGTGATGATGATTCCGTATTATGTAAAAGTTTGACCTTTATTCGATCTTCACTTCGCACAATGCAGATTTAGAAAAATGTAATTTTAATGAGGTTAAGCCCGACAACATGTGTGACATTTTATCACACACAAAAAGTCACACAAAGAAGAGGAAACAATCATAAATTTCGTAAGCGTGTCAGAGGCGCAAATGTACGCAGGGCCGACCTTCGTGTGAATGGAAGCTAAAAGTGTTGGAGCACTTATCGATTTTCATTTAAGAAAACATTAAAGTTAACTAAAGAACTATTGTACTATACCTCATGTTGGATTAGCTCTGGGTTTGCTTGCATGAAGTACGAGTATGTTGGCAACTTTGGTTTTTTTCTTTTTTTTTTTAATACTTTAATAAAACCATCAAAACCTTACACGTGAACAAATTTAGTCTGAAACGAATTGCAGCTTTTACAATTTTGGATTAAAAGACAAAGAAATTAAAACTAAAATACTATAGAATGCACTATAAAATACTATAAATAATGAATGTTAAATATCGAAATCGTTGATTAGTGACAGCTTATATTGATGTTGAGAGAGTACCATGTAAGAAGTGCACATGATTTCATTTGACATCAAACTTAGTATACAATGAAATAACATTTTAAGTTTGAATTTTCAATGGAATATAAAATAAACACACGTACGTCGCTTTGTTGAATTGTTGAAATGTTTTGTTATAAAATTGCAAATTTCAATTACACAAATACAGGGTAAGTATGGATAAGTGGTAATCAAAAAGGATTCAGTACCACGACTCAAACTATTCATATTCAATAAATGTATTTGTTTCGATTAGTATTTTCTTTATTGACATTTTTTTTATTGATTTTGGACACCAGATGTCGACATAGTCATCACAATCAGATCAAACCAAAACTAGAGACAATATGGGATAAGCGAGTTTACAAAGTAAGAACAGAAAATAAAGTATTGTAACATGTATATCTTTAAAACGATGCTACTTCAAGTAGGGGTTGTCATACACGATTGAGGAGCGGCAATTTTTTGGAATCATTGGACTAATACCGCCTACATATAGGACTTTCGAAGAACAGCTTGAAAATACCAAAAAAAACTTTGATAAATATAAAGAACCATTGCTTAAATATAAATATCTTACGGCCTTACGAAGCCGTAACGAATGCCTCTTTTTCGGGTTTCTCAAAAGGTACATAAAAGATTGTTTGCCGGTTGTTTATACGCCAACAGTTGGAGACGCAAGTCAGAATTTTGGTCACATCTATCAAATCCCATTTGGTATATATATAACCAAGTATGATCGCACTCATATAAAAGACGTTTTGAAAAATTGGTAGGAATGAAAGTGTTTATCATCTGGTTATTATATTAACCAATTATTTACTCTAAGGCGCTGCCAAACCCATGCAGTTTGCGTGACTGATGGAGAAAGAATTTTAGGCTTAGGTGACTTAGGAGCCTGTGGAATGCCTATCTCTGTTGGAAAACTACAGCTATATACTGCATTAGGTGGCATTCATCCGAGCGGTTTATTGCCAATAGTTATCGATGTCGGTACGAATAACAAAATGTTGCTCAGCGACCCCCAATATATTGGCATACGTGAAAGTCGACTCAAAGGACAAGAGTATGACGATTTACTAGATGAATTCATGGAAGCCGTCGTTACCATGCATGGCTCGAGCTGTTTAATTCACTTTGAGGACTTTGCAACGCCAAACGCTTTTAGACTATTAGAAAAATATAGAGACAAATATTGTTGTTTTAATGATGACATTCAGGGCACTTCTGCTACAGGCTTGGCCGGCTTTTTGGCAGCAGCACGTTTAACAAAGCAAAAACTTAAGGATCAAAAATTTTTGTTTGTTGGTGCTGGCAGTGCTTCATTAGGTATTGCAATCTTAACTGTGGAATATTTTGTCGCTAATGGCATCAGTAGAAAAGTGAGTTTTTGAAATACTTTAAGTAAACTTATTTGCATTGGCATTTGTTTGAAGGATGCTGAAGATAAAATTTATATGTTCGATGTTGATGGTTTTGTTACTAAAGACAAGAAAAACTTGCCCAAAATAATAAAAAACTTCGCAAAAGATCACAAACCAATAAAAAAGTTGGAGGAAGTTGTTGCAGCAATCAAGCCAAATGTATGAAAGTATTAATACATACATATGTATAGATACTTATAAAAACGCTGCCTTAATAATTAATACTTTGTTAGATATTAGTAGGTGCGACAGGCGTCCCAAAAATTTTCAATGAACAAGTTTTAACCGAAATGGGAAAGGCAAGTGAGCGACCAATCATATTTGCACTTTCCAATCCAACAAGCAGATCTGAATGCTCAGCCGAAGAAGCCTATCGATTTACAGAGGTTAATTAGCACTGATTTCAAATGTATTACTATCAGGTTTACTAAATATTTTTCCATTTCCTAAAGGGTCGCGTGATTTTTTCATCGGGTTCACCATTCCCCCCAGTTGTGTGGGAGGGGAAAACTTTCACTCCTGGTCAATCGAACAACAGTTTGATTTTTCCAGGAGTTGCTCTAGGCGTTATGGCATCAAAAGCCAAGCATGTAACTACAGAGATGTTTTTAATTGCCGCACAGACCTGTTCCGAGTATACCAATGAAGATCAATTGAAGAAAGGCAGTCTGTTTCCACCAATTTCTGTTGCACCTGAGTTATCCTTTGAAATCGGGGTGAAAGTTGCGATGAATGCTTTTGAAACCGGTATTTTTTAGAAGGGCTTTCCTAATGCCCCACTCTCTTAATTAACATGTTTTCGTTTACATTTAGGCTTGTCCTCCGTGTATCCAGAGCCCAAAGATATTTGTGAGTTCGTGAAATCCCACTTGTATATTGGAGAGTACGGAGATGCGATACAACCGACTTGGAAATATCCTAGCAAAGAAACTGCTTCCGATTCAAAAAGTGTATAGAATTTAAACAAGAGTTTAATTTTCCTTAATTGCGCGTCAAGTCTCACTTGTCAAAATTTTTGTAACACACACCACACGTCAACGTCACACATTTTTGTGTACCGCATACTTATATTTATTTTTTAAGTAAAAACACTGCGTGAAATTGAAGTTAAACGTTAGTTTTATTTAGTTATTTTTCTTATTTACTTACATTACATTGCAAAAATTAAATTTACAAAAAGGTAAATCATTACGAATGAACTCAATTCTTACCTACATGAATATACTTGTATTTATCTCAATTGATTATTAAACGGTGTTGCATAAATATTCCGAAATTTGAATATTTTACAAACATACATGAATTCATTTCAGTTTCATTAAGGATATTGCACATACGATATTAGTTAATTATTAATGGAACTCATTTCTGTGGTTAGAATTATTCATTACTTTTGCGCGTTTTTCTGACTCCGCCCGCCCTTTAGCACACTCCCACAGACAACATGGCCTCGCCATAAATTTTTGTTGTGTGGGGGCGCAAAGATCAGCATTCACGTACACATATTATGTTCTAACATGTTATTTTATACTAATTTCGGAAAACGGGATTTGCTACAACTTGCAATTTTTAATATATTTTTAAAGTTTTTAATGCGCGCTTGGCTTTACTATAGACTAATTTGCTTTTCTATATTTATAAAATTTTGAAAATCACTAATTTGTTTTGTTCTTGTGGGGACTAATATGCAAACATGTTTAGCTGACCTTTGCGCACAACCGTTAGTGAGTAAATGTATGTATATATGCATTAATTACATACACACACACATGCTTATGTATTTGTGTGTGAATATATTTATTTTTGTATGCATGTATGTACGTATGAATGAGAATGTGCAGCAAGTACATTATATTTACAATTATAAGAGTTATTTTGCTAATTTTATATTCTTAGAATCTAATTAGGAAGGCACTTTTTATTTTCTAAATGAAACATTAAATTCAACAAATACTCATATTTTTGTACAAATTGAATTAGAAAAGTTGAAAACTAAAACCAAACAACAGTTATATAATCAACATTACAGAGATACAAACATACACACATACACAACCACTTCAACATTCACTGACATAATTACACTAACTACACATATATACACAAACACTCATGACAGTAGATTGATATCCAAAAGTGCTCGCACTGCCGTGTTGTTCTGCCAAGAGCAAATTGGCGAAACATAACTGAATAATAACAAATTGAAATGCGAGGTAAAGAAACTCAGCGTACTACAAACGTGAATGAGATACTTGCGACTGTCATATGAATATCCAGTCAGACATCCCGGCACGTACGAGCAATCCATTAACTCAATGCCGGCCACTCTGGGACTGTTGGCTTGATATTAATTATGATCATCCATTTGTACCACATTAACCCATAGATTGGGCTAGTCACACACACACACATACATACAAACAAGCAAACATCCATTGACACACACAATTGCAAAGACAAACAACAATCCACACACATATTTGCACCGAAACACAAAATAAACGAAGGTCAACAGTCTCTCATATCCCCGTTTGAATGTGAACGAATCCAAGAATCTGTCTCTCAAAGAATCAGACCCACCCAATCGCTTACGCACGCACACACACTTCAACCTCACAGCACAGCACACCCCGTCTACTCCGGTAATCTTTGCACGTATGTTAATGTGTATCTGCGTCAAATTAAGGTTTGTTTGGTGGTTTCACGCACTCGGTATCGCTTTCGCCTCTGGTCCGACAACTAAGAGAGTTAAGCTTGTTTCTACGGCGTAATACAATGTCGAACGTACGTTCACACACGTGCACGCTTGATTAGTCTGTCTGTGTTTTAGTCTGCCAGTAACAATAACAGATTCATTTATAGTTAAAATAAATAACTTTCATTTCTATTCATAATGAGTCTATTCGCATGGTAGAAGCAACATTTGTTTACAAACACAAATGGGCGGACAAAGCAATACATTGCCTTGGCGAAATCAAATTGGCCTACTGAAAAATTAAAAGAATAACGAACTAATTAAGATCTCTTAAAAATCCATTTTACTTGCATTAACTTTGATTCAAATTTGCACAGATTCGTGATTCAGCATTCATTCGTCGAGCTCATATACAACAGGCTTAACCCTTATACGCCTACGAATTCATGCCAGAATTTGTTAACAAATATTTCTATGAATTTACAATTACCGGAAGCTCGTCCATATTTCATGAAAATATGCTTGTGCCAGCTGTCGCGTGTTATGTGACTGCCTGACCACTTCAGTTTTGAACCGGGAGCGACGGCGATTTTCAGTTGCCGCTCGATTACGGATTCGCATTGTCTTTGGCGCCAGTGTCCGATAACAAAGGGTGCAAGACAATTGTCCGTAAGTCCTGTGCTGTTGTGTCGTTCGTCAGCTAGGGGCTGTCGCGGGGCGGGTTGACGGTGTCCCTGGCATAGTCTGTGACGGCGTTGACGGCTTTGGTGTAAACGTGAGGCTCGATGCCACTGTCAATAGTCACGCAGGCCTGCTCGAGCGGCGTGCTCTGTCATCCGTAGTAGAATTGGGAATTGACTGGCACCCCGGTGGAGAGAGTGCGTGGTGCTGTGCCATCGTACGAGAGTTGTTGCTGCAACATCGGCATCGCACCAGTGGGCTTATTCCGACGCAACGTTGAGGTTCCTGCCAAATGGTTCATTGGCGTTGCTGTAGTCTGGAGTGGCGATTGTGTCTGCGGCAGGGCTTGTAATTGCGATTGCAAAGGATTTTGCTGTAGGATTTGCTGTGGCGAATGAATGGCGCTCATTTGCGCTGTCGGTGGTGTTGGGGTGTTTGACGGGCGTTGAAGGACACCCTCGGGATTTACGATGTAGCCGCCACGGATTGTCGGTGCGGTTGTGTACTGCGTTAGTGACGTTAGGGGCATTAAAGTGCCTGAAACGAAGGCGATAAAGTGGAAATGTTGTGTTTGTAATTAATTTAATAAATTAGCACTTGAGTGTCGGCAGCTGCGCTTCTTACTTATGGCCGTGCTTCCGCAATTGAGGGTGCTGTTGTTGCTGCCAATGACGATTGCCGGCCCGAGGATACCAGCGACGCTACCACCTTGTCCGCTGCCAGACACTGTGTTGCTTGTGGCCGCAAACGTGCTCGATGAAATGCCGATGAGGTCCGGCGATTGCCGACTTCCGACCATGATTGGGTTGGCAATGAGCCCACCTGCTACAGTATTGGTAACACCCACACCACTTAGCGGCGTTGAAGAGGGCGATGAAATGCCTGCGGCACCCAGACTCCCATAAATATCACTGGTGGGCCCATAGCTGACGTAGTTCTGCGAGGAAGCAGTAAACAAAAGGAATGCGAATGGATTAACATTTTAATTCTTGACTTTATTTTCAAGTTATTCAAGGCATTCAACTTATGAACTGTTCATAGGCAGCAAGGTAGGCAACAAGGGAGAAAGTGTAATTTATGTATAGAAGTTGAAACGCACCTCATTCTTTGAAACACTCGGAAGGGGTATACTTTTGGTGAGATCAATGTCCGCATCGATTTCCGAAATATTGTCATTAAAACCATTCGGTATTGTTGTCTCCTCGTCCACAACTGAACTTGCGCCTTGCCCTCCACACTTCGCTGAATCGTCACTGGCGGAATTCTGCCGTCTCTGAAGTACAAGCCGTGTAGCGACAATACCAATACAGAATAGTACGCCCACAGAACCAATGATTATAAGGTATAAATACAATCGTTCCTGGTCGTCTAAGCACCAAATAAGTTAAGATAAGTCTAACACCCTTTTATTTCAATAAGACGCGCTACGAACCTTCCAGACTTAAATCGGCACTGTGAGTCATTACTGGATTTACAATGTTGCTATCGACTTCAGATCCAATAAAAGTACCATTTACGCCATTTGGGAAGCGCGTTGCATTATTGTGCCTTGCATTGACAGTTGAATTTCCGGACAGCTTTGGTATGGCCTCGGATTCCCTGTAGCTGGGCTCATCGTCATACCAAATGTTTGTGTCATTCTCAAAGTCTTCCGTCTCATCAGGTTCAACGTCCGACTCGTTGTTCTCTTTAAGCACTAACTTTGGTACTGAAACAAGAAGCTCATAATTTAGAACGCCCGTCGATCAATCAATCACTCATTCACTCTGACGTTCGATCAAACAAATGTGCTGCAGCCCAGTTGTGTGGGGCTCATGGAAAGTGCTGAATTTACTTACCGCATGTGTAAACAACCTTCAGATACATTCGAGAGTTCGGCTGACACGGTGACCCAAACGTGTTCGCGTCTGCTGCCAAATTGCAGCGTCGTCGACCGTGACATATTTGCATTACGGTCTCGGTGGCGTAGGAAGCCAAACAAGCTGCAGGCGTTGATAAAAGTTTTATAAAACAAAAACAAAAACAAAATCAAACAAAAAATCAGCATGAATGAATTAAACTCTGGAGCACCTGCCCCCAGTTTGGGAAGCGGAAGCGCTAGTCATGTTAGAGTAACTTTCGATTTACTTACTTTCCTCTCGTACCCCCTGCGGCTGTGGACACTGGATGCTTTCGTACTCAGTTCGTCCGAAACTGGCGCTGTATACGGCGATGCGTGAATACGGATTGCACTCCAGTTGGGCGACGTCGTTGTGACAAGCCACTTTGCTGCGGAACTCATCTAAAATTGAAAAGCCAATGAAGAAAGCAAACCAATGTTTTTGTTACTAGACGCATCAGTTAAGAGTTTTGTTTAAATTTAGCTCGTAGCATGTTAACTTTACTTTTGGGCGTGCACGGAGCTAAACAACAGCGTAGAAAGCACAAAGTCCACAAACATCACTATTGACATAAAAAGGGTTTGCTTTACAAATATGTATGTATATTTTCATAATCAATAATCTCGAATCTACACAAATTTCTATTAATGACGCAGAAGTTTTAGCATTCCATTAAACATTCCTACTCATTTTCCCTTTGTCCTTCATTCATTTTAAAGTTTATGGTACGCATTTATTTTCCCTACATTATGGAGCAGGTGTTCATTAAGCAGTCGTTATGAGTTGGCTATGGCGTTGGTAATGGGTTTATTTTGTCGCTCCTCCTTTCTCCTAATTTAACTTTGGACAATTCACTTTGCTCTTTTGGCACACTCGAACCGAGAATAGATTTTGTTGCTACACAGAACCGTTGGATTAATCACTGTTCATTTCACCTGAATGAATTTTTGGAACGCTTTTATCTCTTCCCGTTTACATTAACGTTGCTTTCCTCCCTTATACTTGATCATAGAGTTCTTTACATAATTTAATCACGTTTCATAAAAAAGAACACCGCGTTGTTTACATTATACGGAAACATCATAAAACCAGATGTCGAGATTTAGCCTGAAGGGGACTTAAAGCTTCGACAAAGTCGAACTTATCCCAATTTATTTTTATTGTATTTATAAGTTTTTTTTTTGTGTTACTAATTGATTGGTTTTTTGCCAAAGAACTTTTAAAACTTACATGGACGGCACTTGTAGGCAACCTCGACGATTTTTCTCCGCTTCGGACATGGGTCAGCGCTGATGGAATTTGAACTGGCAGTGCTGCTGTGGTAACTACTCGAGCCACTGGTGTCGCCCACACCACTCGCACCCAGACCGTAGTACTGGGGCGAGCCGTGGAACTTGCAACGTTTTTTCTTCTGGCAGGCCTCAACCACTGTCTGTAGAAGCGAATACTGCAAAAAGTTTTCAAAGAGACAAAATTGTTTTTCATTCGTTTAATGCAGTGCAGTTTTGTAGCATGAAACTTTCACCACAAAACCCATGACGTCCTAGTTGCAAACTTTCAAATAAAATCTGTGCAATGAAAACAATGTAAAACGCCATCAAACTACTGTTATGTACGTAATTGAAAGATTACGGATATACTATGGCAGCGTCAATCAAATGTGAGAGTTTTCTAAGCTTTTTCTTTGTTTGCATCAAATATCAGTAAAATTTACTCCACATGTTACTTACAGTTCCACAAAATGGGAGTTATGAAAAGAGTTATAGGAGCGGAAAGGATGAACCCATGTTGTATTTACCTGAAGCGCATTTGGCCACATGCAATTTTCGGGTGTGTCGTCATCTTGATGTACCCCGGGTGTGTCGGCCTCGGTGATGCCAATGTCTGAAGCAGCGTTTGTGCTGTTGGTAACGTCCAGCGTTGGTGCACCGACGGACAGGGCATAACCATATCCACCATTAACATATCTGTTTGCCGGCACCTTCTGTGCCGGGGAACCGAAAATTGAGCCACGTAGCAAGTGATTTGCTCGCTCGCGATTTTGCGATTTACTACTGTTTTTAACCAAACACAGCTCTTCAATGCTGATGCCATCTAGCAATACAAACAATGATTTCATTTTGATATAAAGATATAAATAAGAGATAAGGGTGGAGTGATCTAAGATTTTGCCACATACGTCGCTTGTTTTTTCTTACCTTTTGCGATGAACTTGTTGTATTGAGCAAACTCGATTGAAATACTTGTGCCGCGAGGACAAGCGATTACCACCTGATCCGTGTCGCATGCCGCTTTTTGATATGTTCGCAGCGTGGCAGAAAGCAAAGCTATTAGCGTGGCATGTAGAGTGGAGGCGTCGGAAGCGTGGCAAATAAGCCAAATCGAGTTATGAAGCACGTTATGAAAAATACAGAAAATACTTATATTAATTTAGATGCAATTTAAAATGTTTCATTATAATGTGTAATGAGACAATAATTAAATTGTTTTTAGTGAAAAATCATTTTAAGCAGAGATGTTTTTTTGTAAAACACGATTTTAACGTTGTCAAGTGCCTACTCTTTAAAGATCCCCCACTTGTATTGTTGTCCCGACGAGCAAACATTTTCAAATTTGTCAAATTCTGCACCATTTTTGGGTCCTTCTTCCACGTTCATTTTATTTTTGTGGTTAATTAATTATGACTCTGGAATTTCTATGGCATTTTCATGTTAGTGTGAGCCATAAAACAGAACGGCGAAGCGGCACACCTGCTTTTTTCTCTGATTTCCACGACCATTAATGAAAAATATTTCACAACCGAAAAAGTTACGCGGGTTTTTCTGACAATGTGTGCTCTGGTGAAAAAATCACTCTTAAATTGCGTAACATTATGATTGCTCTCAACCATTACAGACAATTTGTGTGTTTTTCTTTGCGTTTGGCCAAAAAAAGAAAACTCATTTTGTGCAGTTTTAGTCTTTGGTTACAATGCCTTTTGATGACCTCCACGCACAAGGGGTCACAGACATCAGCAGTTACACCCAATGTCACACCCACCCGCACAACAATTGTTTCAGAGCCGCATTAAAAGGGGTACGATGGCGCGAGGAATATCTTGCGTTGTTCCAAAAGTCTTCGCACTGCGGCTACCTGTCAGCTTACAGCCAACGGACCGGGCCCGGCCCGGCTGATAGAGTCGACATCGGCATTGCCCATCAAGCAGAAGCTGCGCCGCTTTGAATGTTCTTCTTGAAGTTGCCGTAATGATGACGCCTACTGGCAACACAAAGTGTTCGTTTGGTTTTTCTTTCTTTTCGGTTTGCATGAGCGAAACACGTTCATCCCAATGTGCTTCACAAATAAAAAAATAAAAAAGGGAAACATAAAAGTTTTATTGAAGTAATTTCACTTGAAAAACCGAATCAGTTTACGCTGGCACACAATGACCGTGTTCGCCATGTTGCTTAAAAATGATTTTAATGGCTTTCTTGCCAGCAGACCCTCATCCATGCCGATGCCGATGCTGTTGTGTTGTGTTGCCGTTATCCTGTCTCACTGTATCCTGCGCACCTTTCTTATTGTGCACGCTTGTGCTGTTTTGCCGCCTCGTACAAGATTAAACAAACACGCAAGTATGATCTTCCTTTGACCTTGTGGTCTTAGACATCTGAACGTGTGGCGAATGGTTTATGTGGAAGTTTTTATTTGATTTGAAACTGAAAGCCATTTAAATGCGGTAAAAGTATATTTTACTGAGCCCGCATCGACCATTAAACATGTCAGTTAGATTGCATTTCCGTTTGAAGTTCTTTCAACATACTCGTCGACTTTGTTTAATTTTCGGTTTTCTTAAGAAATTTTTGCCAAACCAACAAGTCCGACAACTGCTCTGACAATTACATAGAGTTACATAGTTCAAATATCTATCACGCAAATTGTTACTTTACCAACCAACAAAATTTGCAATCTCCATTTAAAGTCGCAAAAAGTAACCCCAAAATTACTTTGGGGATGGCTCAATTAGAACGACAAACTTTCAATTTAATAAAACAGCCTAATGTGAATGTTCGCCTTTGTATTTATCCCCAATTTAGTTGTCATCGCTACAAATTGTTCTGTGCCTCCTTGGCTGCCGGTCTGCTCGCCTAATGGGAACTGCTGGGAGCGCCGCGTCAGATGTCACACACAGCGGATTACTTTTGGCTAGCGCTGTGTGTCTGTGTGTTTCGCTACCAACGGGCTGTCATCAGAAGTTGCCGAGTCAATGACGCAGAAGAAATTGATTTGCCTTGATTTATTTCAATTTAGCTTTGCTACACAATCTTCATGCATAAAACTTGGTTGTGCGGCTGTGACGCGCCTGCCCTCCTGCCTGTTTTTCATGCAAAACACTTTTATAGACTTCGAAAAGGGTTTCCGAGAAAGAACGAAAGAAAGGGAGGGAGGGAGGCGAGGGCAAGTGTTTAGCCTTACGTACTTATTATTTTATTGCCAACGGAAAGGTTTGTAGCTTTGTTTACTTTTTAATGTTATTCTTGTCGCCAGCAGTTTAAATATACATTCGCCAATAAAAATTGATATATTGGTGATGTATCTACACACACATCACTCACAGAGATCTTACTCAGTATACAGTACAGTGTATCTAACATACTGTACAATTTGTAATGCGAAAATCGAATTATCTCCAACCACAAAAGTTTCCACCTGTTTGCCTGCATTAACTTCAATTTTATTAAAATTATGACCTAAAATATTTGCAGTACAGATGATTTGGTTGTTGTTGTTGTACCCGCAATTCACAAGCAAAGCTTCTGGCACGGTAAATAAGACGTTGCGCGTTCGCAGTGTGGAATAAACAAGCAAATCTAATAAAGTAAAACAACGCGAATGAACAAAATTTAGCGATAATATTTTCGTTTTTATTACGAAAAATTCTTTTTTCTTTTTTTTTGTTTATTTTGCGGATTAATCCTAAGAAAACAACGTTTATGTCATTTTACGAGGTTTTTTTTATGTTTGCTAAAAACTTTTTCGCAAACTTTGCGAAAAACACAAAATTTATATATGTTTTGCTCGCACATATGATATTCATAAAGAGAAAAGTAAGTCAAACACGTAAGCTCTGGTTTTCCTTTTTTGGCTTTTTTGTTATTGTTTTTGTTGTTGTTTTTGTGAATAGAGTCGCCGTTTATACAAAAGCAAACAATGACTTTATTCGTTCTGTTTGGCTTGTCAACAAATGTAAGCTGCAAGGATAATGCCGCCGAATGACGAGCAGATGTCCTTTGTTTTACAAACTCTGCCTACGACATATTACCAGTGTCAACGTCAGCGTCAACGTCATCGTCGACGTCTACGTGCAGCAGACAGCGGGCAGCGGCACGCGTCGCAATGAGTTAGATTAGCGGCAACAAAGGGTCTGCAGGACCACAACTCAGTTGTTTCAACGATTGTAACTTTCGTGTAATTCTCTTGCCGAACATTATTTTTAGTATTTGAGAGAAGAATAAATTTAATGCCCGCAAATGTTATATGTAAAGCAAAGACAATTCACACACACACACACGCACACTTTATCTGCCGAAATATGTAACATCTTGTATACATTATCGTTGCCCAAATTACTTGAGCGAAACAAACCGAATTAAGTGCGGATTTCATAAATTACAGCCACAAGGCTCTCATGTAAAATTTCTGTTAATAATTGTCGCATTCAGGGAGAATTTGTGTTCAGGAATTATTTGAATACATAAAATATAATAAACAAATCCACGCGTGTGCACAACAATTGTAAACAAATGAATATCTTTTAGCAATTCTGTAAGGTGAAACCATAAATTAATGTGCTCAGACAATCAGACAACCATTGGGCAGAAATATGTTTTGTTTGTTTGAAGTTATCAACTTAAAATTCTCTCCTTTTCATAGATTATTTTTCCAATTAAAAAAATTAAGTTGAACATGACTGATGCATTAAAGATATTGCACACTTGCAATTACAAATTTTACTCTACACTTGATACGAGCTTATCTGCTCATGAACAAATTTCATTGCAAAACTTCGATACGTATTTTCAAAAAGGAAGCTTTAAAATTGACAAGTAATAAAACATTGCGCATTATAAGACCGATTGAGCAATGAATGTATGCATAAATAAGCCAGAAATTGCAAATAATGCTGACATTTATTTCAATGGCTTAAATAAATGATGCTCACACCGATTAAACTTGCATGCCTTGTCAATGCATTTGTGCGTCTAATGCAGTCAGTCGAGAGTAGCTGTCAGCTATAATCGTCTACTGAATTGTAAACAAGACTGTGGTTTCAATATTTTATTATGTTTATTGTTGATAATTTCAATCAAGTGAAGATATTCCGATATTTTTGCAATGCCTTATGGCGTGGGGCAAGGAATTGAGTGGGCGAATGTGGAGAGTGGGCGAGCATTTGAGTGAGTGACGAATATTTCTGGTTGAATGTGTAATTACGGTATGTGGTAAGTTGGTCGGTGGTAGGGTGAGGGGCGTTAGATGTATGGCAAGGACTTACCCAAGGGATCTATGCGAAGAATAATTTCACCGTTGACCGCACTGAGCATGTAGAGCATTGACAAAATCAAACATTTTACTTGTGAATTATCCATTCTATTTGCGGGTGTTTGATTAAATAGCACAGGCCACTAGTGTCGACGTGAGGTGCTTGTGGCTTGTTTGCTGGTCGACTGACACCAAAAGCTGTTGTTGTTGTTGTTGTTGTTGGCGCTGCTGCTGCTTGTTTTGGCTGCTGTTGGTGTTACTTGTTAAACAATCTTCGGGCTTGCTGAGTCCGTTGTCGCCTACAATTGCAGTTACAGTTGCATTGGCACTGAACACTTTGACTCCGAATGCGAATGCGAATGCGATTCCGAGTGCGATTTGCGTTTGTCATTACACCAGGAACGAGTTCGGGTTGCATTCAAGTGCCAACAAAAGTGACCAGACTCAATGCAACCCCGTTAAGCTGTCGTATCTTCTCCGCCAACCGCCTGCGTTCGTCGATCGGGGTCAGTGGCGCATCGACGCACACTCTGTTGTCACTGTGTCCGTTACCAACACTGGCCCGTGCTGGCGCGCTCTTCACACTCGAGCAGTCACAAATGCTGGCAGAGAAATGCAAATATTGGCGACCGAATGTTCGCTGCCTCCTTTTTGTTTTTGCACTGTTTTGTTTTTGTATTTATTGTTTTTCCGAGCTTTGCAGTGTTTTTTGTTTTAAAAGCTTCCACTTTTGCGCACTTTTTCACACGGTTTATCTATCAATTTGAAAGTGTGTTTTTTAGCTTTAGGACTTAAAAAGTGTTCACATTTTAAAACCTGCCCAAATACGCGTCAATCTGTGTGTCTGTGTGTGTGTGTGTGTGTGTGTGTGTGTGTGGGTGTGTGTCATGTCCTTTTTACCGTTGAGCGTTATATTTTACGCGTTGCGCGTGCTGACTGACTGAAAAGCTGGCAATGGCAATTGAGCGAGTTATGGTGCCCGACTGAGGATGGTCAGAAGGACGTGCGGAGCAGTGAAGTGCAATTTATTGACAGCGCTCTGTAAATGCACGCAAATTAAATCACCGACGCGTCACCAAAATGGCTGTCATTGCTGAAATTTGTTGCAATTATTCGCGCCGCTGAAGTGTTTCCCCGTTGACACATTGCCCCATTGCCACAGGTGCCATAATAAAAAAAAATAATAACAATAAAAGTAAATAAATTCGAAATTCACAAATTGTGCGCATTAAAAAGGTTCCATTGAAAATGTTCGCTGATTCGCGCGTCAATTAAAGTTCACAGCCGTTGGAGTTTTTATATTACATGAAGTAATTTCATAAAAGTTTTAAACGAGAATTCTGTTTTATGTGTAAAAAAATGTGCAATAAACGAGATTGTCGCTTTTAATGCGCCGCACAACTAATTACATTTATGCTGATGTACAAGTGCCAAAAGCAAAGCGACAGAAATATTCTAATTAAGGCTTTTTGAAAGGCGCGTCCGAGTCCGAGGCAGGGTCAGCGTCAGAGTGAGAGTTAGAGTGAGAGTGAGAGTCGCCGTGATTTACGGCCGAGTGCTTTGTGGGGCACGCAAGCTGACAATTTCGCTCAACTGTCACAACTCCAAAGTGAATGCCGCAACACCTAAATCGGGTCTGTCTGAAAATGTGTCCTAATTAGTGGTTGTGGCTGTGGCTTTGGCAGTGGCTTGTGAAATGCGTGCCTGACCATAAAAGCCGTCAGTTGTCCTTGCTTGGCCATGCAGTGGATGAGTGAGCATCGTGACAAGCACGAAACGCAACATGCTTAAAAAGCGCGAATTCCATGGCTGTGTGAGTGGCTCCACAACGTGTGGCGCCTCAGGCCGGCTTCAATGACGGCATTGCCAATTTCAGGCGTGCTCGCTCATAGTACCCCGAAACACAATTGTCACGCGTTAAATTAATTCCATGGCAGGGATGACACTTGAAGGCCGACAGGACATTCATACATTCCCCATATACATACATACATAAAAACACACATAAGTAGGGAACTCAAGGCGCAATTTAATTACACAATTTCATCTGACAACAGTGACGTGCTGTTCTGACAATTGCTTGATTTCGAATATCCCACTTTCTTTCCCTACCCTACCATCCCTACGTGCAACCGACCGACCGCCTGTCCGTCCGTCTGTCAGTCTGCCCAACCGTTCGTTGGTTCGTCCGTCTATGCAACCATTCGTTTGCCACCCAAACAATATGTTGAAAATTCTGAAATTGGTTTCTTTGTTTGCCTCTTTTGCTCAACACGTGCTTCTGTCACTTTGACAGCTAAAGTGCTTCTTTACTTGTTGTCACTCCTCAGCACCAGCAGAAGCACCACTCGATCCCAACCAATCCAGCCCAGCCCAACCCATGCCATGTCATGCCCCCCCTACTGCCAACACATCACTTTATGTAAGCGCATCGTTGCGGATTCTTGATGGCTCGAGTGTAATTTGAAAAGCAATTGTAAACATTTAATTAAATAATTGTTGTTCGTTTTGAACGGTTGAAAGTTTACATAACACCACAACAACAACAACAACAGCACAACAGCCAAATTATTTCGTCTGAATTTGTTGTTTTAATTAAAGGATTCACTCAATTTGCATTGTTGCTGCCAAATTCGAAAGGCTTACAATTTCATCAACGTTAACACATATATCGATACTTAATTCACACCCGACTTTAATCAGGAACAAAAAAAAAAGTGTCGATTAACTGGATATCACAAAAAAAGAAAGTTTTTTCAACTTCAACGCATCATTTCGCTCGAGTTTTTTTTATTTTCTTTTTGGATTTGAGTTGCATTCGGCTTGGCACATTTTCCTACTTTTTCAATTATCTTAACCCACACTCTTCACTAATCCACTGACAGACGCTTTGTTGTCTTTTTTCGTTCACTCAATTTTTTTCTTGGCAAATTTGATTAATGATGTCGTGCAACTTTTATCTAAGACCGAATGTGCTACACTTTTTTATATGAACTTTTTCTGTCGCCATTTTTTTTACGCTTAATTGTTTTCGCACATAATACGAAATTCGGCGAAGTGTCACTTTAGTTTCCTCAAGTTAAGTGTCAGAGCAATCAGCGAAAGCGAAAATGGACGCGGTGCTGAGTCAAAATAAGCTGCCGCAAATCAGCGAAGCTTGAAGCGCATACATAGGCACACGCACACGCACACGTACACGCATATAGGCACGCACACACACAAGAAGGCAGACGAGAGCATTTGCGCGTATGAGTTTCTTGACGAGCCGCTGGCACAGAGTTGGCTAATTATTTCATTTTCATTTGAAGTGTAATAAGCATCAGTCAAGGTGAGGTGAGTGATGCTGGCTTAGGGAATGGGGTGTGGCGTGGGGGATTCGCGGTGCGCTGAACATAATCCACAATGAGTGCATCCGGGTACCCGCCAAATAACTAAGCAGCCAAGCGCCGTTAAAAATTAGTCCAAGCGCCGGCATTCCATTCCCTAAGCCAACGCACAATCTCAATGTTTCGCTTTGAGCTCGTTTGCTGCACTTCGAGTGACTTTCGGTGGCTGTGTAATACATGTTATTTTATTTTATTTTTATTTTTATTTTCATCTTTACAGTGCGCCAAGAAAAGTTTCCGACGTGTTGGCACGCAATTTTAAGCGTTACGGAAAACACGTGCAAAATTCAACACAGTTTCCGCCGAACGATTCGCTCAGCAACGCCGACGTCGACTACGACAACGACTACGACTCGATTCAGCTAAATTTGGTCTAAGTTGTTTTTGCACACGCGATAATCACATCCGACACGGTGTCCTGTCGTTTTCAGTCTGTGACCGAAATTCCACACAAGAAGAGAAACTCGTTAAAACATGCAAACATTTTTGAAAACTGTTGTGAAAATATAAGAAAATCATCTGTAGCTACTTTACATTTTTGAATTGCATTATGTTTCAATACAAGTTCTGATTACATGAGAGATTACAATATCAAGCTATTACAGAATCATACTCACGAATGAGAGAGAGCAACCAAGCAGCGCACGAAATATTTGTGTGAGGCAGGATAGTTAGCCGATATTGCACGAAGTTCATTCGTATTTTTTGACGCAGCACATTTTTCGGGAAAATTTCTCTTCTAGGGAGGAATGCAAAATTAAGAGGAATATGATTTTTACAGTATTCTGTAAAAAATGAAATTCTGTTGACAAAACTTTCAGAATGTTCAACTTATTTAAAAACTTTATTTTTAATAAAATTTGTACTCAAATATACATAATTAAATGGCAATAGAAATGGAAAATACCACAGAAAAATATAAATGGGCAGCAATCGGTAATAAATATCAATCATACTATTATAAAATTAATGTACATTTGCCTTTCAACTGCAACTAAGTCAAAACGTGTTATTAAAATTTTTTTTTACGATAAATGTTTAATGCATCTGCTCAATGAAATGGTATTGTCACTAAGTCATCGTAACTTCTTCTTCAGTTTCATCTATTTTCGTTGTCATTATCGTTTTCGCTGTTGACGCCTTGCAAAAATGCTGACAGGCATTATTTGTTTGTCTGTTTGTCTGTCTGTATGTCTGTTTGCCAGTTTGTCTGACAACTGAATACAACAGAATCGAGAAAAGAGCTTTGCCATTATATGTACGTATTGAGCAGCAGATGCAAAAAGTTGTGCACAGCAACTTCACAATGGAGTGACAAAGTCGCACCAGCAAACGACGACGACATCACGACGACTGTTAACATAAATCATTTGGGTTGCGACTGCGACTGGGATTGCGACTGGGACTGCGACTGCGACTGCGACTACAATAGGCGGGAAGCGGCGAACTAACACAATAGGATAATATTCAAACGAAACGAGACGAATAGCTAATAATATTTTGTGGTCATTTACATCGTAATTTTCCGCTCTATCGTTAATTTAAAAAAAAATAGAAAATGAATTCAAAACTGAACAAAATGAAGTCGCTCGGCAGTAAATATAAGACAAAATAAGTTTCGGTTTGCATTTATTTTCAACTTAATCGATTTGTCTGTTCATTTCTTTTGATATAATTTATATCATCGTATAATAAGTTACATTACCAAAAGATATACATAAATCAATTAATAATATATATTATACAATAGAACTTCTTTAATATAGGCACTTCGCAGTCCTATTGAATTCTTATAATTTTTGTGGGATTTGAGTTTGTTCCTTAAAATAAAAAATTTAAATAAAATAAAAAATAATTTTCTTACATTAATATTCCAGTTATCAATCGGAATTAATATTACGTTCAGACGATTTCAATATTAACAGAGTTCAAGTATACACAGCTTCAATGAAACATGTGCCAACTTGCTTCATTTCAAATATGGGTCAACTAAATTGCTGTCAATACTGTTCTACGCCAATGCAAATTAGCCCTCTAGACACCAAATCATTTTTGTATTAACCATGAAAGCCGGGACCCAAACTAATAAGTCTAGATAACATCCAAGACTATCGGATCCGACAACCAATAAGGTGGGACAAACAAGAAACAAGTTGTTGCTATCGTTGCCTTAAACCGATATTCTAGGTTGATATCTGGCCTTATTTCGAGCGTGAAGTAGTGGTCATGAGCTTGTGAAATGGTGAAAATGCTTGCACATGCAGTATGCGCATACATTCTAATTTAATTACAATTTTGCGCAAGCTTTGCGTGGTAGCAAATGTGTCAATTTTGTATTTATGAACACGATGCTTTTTTGTTGCGCTGCAGCTTGGATTTGTGAATAAACCCTCATTTTTGTTTAGTTGCCAGTTTTAGAGTCATTGAATTTTTTGCCTTGGATCCGCCTATGACAAAGCCGTTGTTTTATGACATCGAACTCATGACCACAAACCCAAATCACGCGTCGCATTGAGCATACACGTTGTAAAATAATTATACTTCACTGATGTTCCGCTGGTCATGAGAAGTCGCTAAAGTGGTCATGACTTCTGCCATAACAAAGTACATCCAACCAATGAAATGTTTTATAGCATTCCAGTCTGTACAAAAAATTACGTACGAAAATACGAAATAGCTTTCATTTTTTTTTATGATCAACTGGAATTAAAGTAGCTTTCAAGGAGAAGTTCTTTCGAACTTCTTCTTTTGTGGCATTCAAAATTAATCCTTGTCAAAATAAAAGCTTTCCTGACATCTATTTTGGTCATCGAGATTCGCAAAACAAGTTTCATTTACTCACAGACAAATCCTCTATTTAATGATTGTGTATGACGGATATACGATGGTAATTCCGAGTACGGCGACACAGAATAACGCTTATGTGTCTCTGAATAGGCGTTTTTTTATGTCCGTTTTCATTGTACTAAGATTTATTGTTGTCGGTTTGACATTGACACTTTCCAATTGTATTCAAGAAAATAAGTATCCGCAGTAGAGTCTGTTGTATTGAAGCTAATTTGATTAGACTTTTTCTTCGGCGACCACGCGTTAATGATATTGCCAAATAAATTTTAAATGGGATGAAAGATCTCCACTGAATTTGCTACGAATGAATACAGGAGGGATAACAGGAACTTTGTACTATTTTCGGCTCAAATAGCATGTAGGCAATGTCATTCATACATTCTTAAATTTGAGAAGTTATTACGGCAGCCATGCAGAAAATTACTTCTTTCTGTGAATGTGTACATGCCTTGCTAATACCCAACCCTGCTGCCACCACACCTCACTCCACGCGCCAGGAGATACACAACGCGGCGTTTAACTGCGCCTACGCCAAGAAAACCGTTTAGAGAACGAGGCATATTCATAGCTCGGCGCTCGGTGCTCAGCACTCACCCATAATGTTCGAATTTAATTGGTTCACATGGAGGTGATTGCTGCTAATGAGCGTCAAATTGAAATTCCTGCGGTGATATGCGGCGCTATAACGCTCATTCAACCCTCACCAACCTCTCCAACCAACCGCATTCACTTTGCACTGAAGGTGCTACTCAACGGCTCGAAAACCGCAGCTGCAAGAATGATTTAGGTTCGGTATTTATTTATTGGCAACGCCGACTTCGCCGAACGTATTACAAAGTCAAACAGAAATTTAAATGAAATGTTTGCGCTCGAGGCAGTCGTAATCCGACTGGATTTCTTCTCCGTTATGAATTTCAAGCACGTGCCGATGTCTTCAAGACGACAACACCGCCCTCAATTCGGGGACCCACGCTCAACCACTCGCCACCTTCCACAACAATTCAGTGGTCAACAATATTAAAAGCGTTGCCGCATACTACATCGTCATCGATGCTTCGCTCCAACCAACCTCCGTCAGACAGCCACGATGTCCGCCGCATGTTGCGGTGATTAGTATTCATGTCATCTTCTTCGGCGCCCGTTTCGATGCGATGCGCTGCGCCGCTCCATGCCACGGCATTCATTGCATGGCAGGCGTTGCTGTCGCGCGCGCTTTCTTTAGAGTTCAAAGGACATCGAACATACTCACAGAATTTATAACCGTCGTCGGCTATCGACAGGCGCCACCGTTTTATTATGCCGATCGTTGGTACCAGTGCGGTATCCGGACTAAATCATTCATCTGACAAAACCAACTGTCACATAAGCCATGTTTGACCGTTACAACACCAAAAACAACAACTCATATCTACAACGTACCGTTGCAGCATGTTGTTTAAAGGAAGTCAGCCCAACATTGTGACAATTTGTTTGCATTTCGTAACAAAACTTTGAAGCAAAATTGAATCATTAATTTTTTCCAACCAGGTTGAATATGATTACACCGCCTGTCAGAGTTTCTAATATGACTGAATTGTTACGCAGGCTTCGTTCATGTGCGAAAGTTTCCATCTTTGACGACAGGACATGTCAAATGTTTGCTGGCATTTTGTCACGTACAAGTTAAAAGATCTTAAAGTTTATGCTGTGAACGGAATAAAACCGATTTTTAAATGGCAAAAAGTCAAAGCATATTTCTATGCTTTCCCACCCATTCCCGCCACCAATGCTTTTCAACTATTACATTTTTTTAACAAACTCAAAATTAGCAAACATTTATTTTCATATCAAATTTTAAGAAGATTATTGTTTCTATAAACTTACACGAGACAGACTTTGTTTCAGCCTCAACAGCAAAAAATAAATGACTTCATCTTCTTTGAATTTTAATATTGGGATACTCTTTATATAAAAGCGATACATTTGCAACAAATTCAATGTCCTCGTACTTGAAGTCTGTCGACAGCTTAAAGTTTCGCACCAAGCCCACCAAAACAATTTTTATGAAGTAGAGAGCGTACCGCGATCCTTAAAAAAATAATCGATCAATTGCAATGTGAAAGATAAATAAATCTTCGTTATTACCAATGCAGTTGCGAGCACCTTTCGAGAAGGGAATAAACGAATAAGAATGCATTCCAACCAAATTTTTGGGTAAAAAACGGTCGGGATCAAATTTGTCTGCATTGGGTCCCCAAATATCCTGCCTTCGGTGCAAGTGGAAAATGGATATTATAATTTGCATTTCCTTGGGCAGCATCAAATCCTTGTCTATTTGGGTGTCCTTAACAACTTGCCGTGCAATAAGGGGAAGAGCCGGCGCTAGTCTGAGAACTTCATTTAGGACCATGTCAAAGTAAGGCAGCTGTTGCATTTGGTCATAGTCCATTTGGAAATCTTTGTCAGGAAACACTGAACAAATTTCCTCAAAGAGACGCTCCTGCACTTGTGGATGCATAGCAAGCATCATGATCGCTGAAAATGTGGTGGTTGCAGTTGTCTCAAAAGACTAAATCGAACGTTTCGTTAAATATCTCGATTGGTATTCCGATTAATTGTACTTACGGCAATAACCATGGAAGTTGTCTCATGAATTATGTCATCGTAATCAAATTTCTGGTCTTGGTAAATTTGTACAGCTTGATCAAGAAATACTTTCGGCATCTTCTTAGTGGACTCAGAGTTGCCTTCGACTAATTTTTCTACCATATCATTATGGACGCTGTTTTCCACAACTACATTATATAATTTCGTGTCTAATACCTTAAGAGACGGTTGAGAGAAATCTTAACATAAAACCAAATATGTTAATCTACGAACCTTTCTAATAAATTGAATCAGATTTTCTTTGGTCTTTTGGAATTTCGCATGGAATTTGTACAGCCAACAAACACCAAAAATTTCTAAAACAAAGTGATTTATCAATTTGCCCAACAAACTAAATAATAGATGAGATGAGTATTTATAATTTTTTAAATCTGTTCCGTAAGCAACATTTACTCACTATCTACAATCGTGCAAAAAATTGAAAAACGCATCATTTGATTCAATATCCGTTCCTATTGTTGTTTCTAAATTAGATTAAATCATCGGTAACATAAGAATTGCGGCATTTTGCAACTAAAAAAAACTCACTGACACTAACACCAAAGGAGGCCGTCAGTATTAGTTCAAATATGGGATGCTGCTGATTATCATCCATTACACTGAGTTTCTCTACTAACTCGTTTTTGGCCTTCTCAAAAACAGAAAAAAAATTTAGTAGAACTTTACGATGAAATGCAGGATTTAACAGTTTTCGATGATGTTGCCATGTTTCAACTGAAATTAATATCTTACACTGTTAGACTGTCACCCCATTAAAGTATATTTTTACCTGGACTTGCAATTAAACTCTGCCCAAAAATCTTCCCAATAGGCTTAACACAGTTTGCTTTATTTAACAAATCCGATGAAGTGAGCACCTTTTCAATTAACTCTGGCTCAGTTGTAATCCAAATTGAATGTATACCAATCCAAGTGCACACCGTAAACTTACACTGGCTCATAAGATTTCCGATCGCCGGCAAAAGATCTACACATTTGTTGTTAATCAAATACATAATGAGCCAATAATCCAAGCAAAATGATATGTTGCACAAACACACCCGTCTTGTTGTTTATGTAGCCAGCAACTCCTAGAAAGGGTAGTCCCCAAACCCTAGGAAATTTTTGTGAGAATTTATAAAGATTCCTTCTTGTCCAAAGCCAGTGAAGCCAAAATATAATTGCAATACTGAACAGAAAAATTCGAAGATAATCACTTGTTACTGAAGCGTCCATTTGAGCAATACGCTTAGTCCGAGAATTAAAAGTCAACTGCATACATGTCGATCTAGCTGAAGTTATATAGCAAATACTTCTGAAGCATCGAGTGCCTCAAAGATCATTTGTTAATGCATCATTTGTTGCCAGTTCTCCGCAAATTACCAAAGGTTAAAGCACTTAAGCTAAACGTTTCAAAACAATGATTTTTATTTCAAGTTCGTCGTCTTTGTTATGGTTCATCATTATCGCTGACTAACTTATTTAACTTAAAAGGGGGAATAATTTGTACTTAGGTTATTCAAATAAAAACTTTACTATAATATTTTTTTTATAATCCCATTTTTTACGCCCTCATGTCCGATTTTTATGAAACTCTGGAGCATTGACAAAAACACGCAATTGCAAAGTTTCGTCTGTTTATATTGAAGAAAAAAAAACTTTTCTAATAAAACCTTTATTTTTTAAATGAATATTATAACCAGATAATTTATCTTCGTTCAATTTTGATGTGAGGGTATTTCTTATATGAAATAGAGATATTCTCAATAAATTCGAGTTCTTCATACTTAAAATCTGTTGAAAACTTAAAATTTCGAAGCAAGCCAATCAAAATAATTTTCATAGAGAACAAAGCGTATCGCCATCCTTTACACAAACAAACAGAAAATACATGAAATTATACAATTAAAAAAATCGAAAATTCATCAATTTTACCAATGCAATTACGGATACCTTTGGAAAAAGGTATATACGAATAAGAATGCTTTCCAATCATATTCTGTGGTAGAAAATGGTCAGGATCAAATTGATCAGCATTAGGTCCCCAAATATCCTTCCTTCGATGCAAGTGAAACACAGATATTAATATTTCCAAGTCCTTAGGCAGTGTCAGATCCTTATCTATTTGGGTATCTTCTACAACGTGTCGGCCAATTAGAGGAATAGCCGGCGTCAATCGAAGAACTTCATTTATAACCATATCGTAATATGGCAACTGTCGCATTTGGTCGTAGTCCATTTGGAAATCTTTTTCTGGAAACACTGAACAAATTTCCTCAAAGAGACGCTCCTGCACATGTGGATGCATGGCAAGCATCACAATCGTCGAAAACATTGAATTTGAGGTTGTCTCAAAGGACTAAATGAAAAAATTTTAATATCTCAAAAGTTTTTACTATAATTTGTACTCACTGCAGCAAACATGTTGTACGTTTCATACACAATTTGGTCATAACTTATTAGTTGATTTCGATAAATTTGTATAGCTTGATCGATGAATATATTTGACGCCTTCTTAATAGAGTCGCAGTTGCTTTCATCTAATTTATCTTTAACTCCATTGCCATTGTTGTTTTCGACCATTGCCTGATCTAATTTTGAATCCATTACCTTTCAAAAAGCGAATTTATCATATCCTAATTAACTTAATATTTTTGGTGTTATACCGACCTGTTTAACAACATTCGTAATACGTTTGTGTACCTGAAGGTATTTTTTATTAAACAAATACAGCCAACCAATACCAAGAGTATTTGCCAACATGTATTGGAATGTAAGATTAAGCACACTAAAATCAAAGAACAGGTCGTACTATGTATAAGAAGAAAAACTGTCATTACTTTAACTCACTATTTAAAATCTTTACAACACTGAAATATTTTTTCCTTAAGCTCGAATTTCGTCCCCAGTGTTGTCGCTAGAATGGAATCCAATACCGTTAATAAAAAATAGCACTCAAAATAGTACAAAAACTCACTGAAAGTGTTACTAAAAACGGCTAATGTTATTATAGGAAAAATTGAATGCTCTTGATTATCATCCATTGAATCAAAATGTTTTATTAAATTCCTTTTTACTTCCTCAAAAAAAGGGAAGAGACTTAAAAGCGCTTTGTGCTGAAATACTGGATTTATTAGCTTCCGATTGTGATTCCATTTATTAGCTGTAAATAAACGCTTTAATGAACACTATGATATGTTTTTGTTGCATTCCTCTGTTCACCTGATAGGGTAATCAAACCATCTCCAAGTATTTTTGAAACAAATATGTACAAACTGGGGGCTTTATTCAACAACTTCGATGACGTTAGTACCTTTTCAATTAACTCTGGTTCAGTTGTTAGCAATATTGGGGAAACTCCAAGCCACATAGAAACCGTATTCTTAGACTTTTCCAATATTTTTCCGAACGTTGACAAAATGTCTGCACATATATAAAGCGAGATAACATTAACAATTACTCAGTAATATGATAATTCAACACACCATATTTGCTTTTCACATAACATCCAATAATTCCTAAAAGAGGAAAACCCCAATATCTTGGAAATTTCAGTGAAAACTTGTAAAGATTCCTTCTGGTCCATAGCCAGTACAGCCATAAAACAACGGCAAAGCTCCACAGAGTTATTCGAAGATAATGACTTATGACTGTTGGCTCCATTTAGGCACCGCGCTTAGTTCGAGAGAAAAAAGACAACTGAAGCTGATTGTTAGTTGCTGTTCTATTTTATAATATTGTGCTAGTCTTGCTTTAAAGCAAAGATCATTTCCAGCCCTGTCATAATCTCTTATGCGGTTAAAGCATTTAAATGATTTTACGCAATACACACTATTTAGTTAATCGAGCTGATACTGACTTTTGAAGAGCTTAACACTAAGCTGTTAATGTAGTGAGTTTCATTTCGAAATCTTAGTGACAAAACATTTGCTAAAACACTTAGCCGCTGTCAGAGAACTGACCGTATTAACCTAAGGGTGAATATACTCATAGCTGAGGTTGAAGTCATATGTATACGATCTATGCAAGTTGTTTGTTACAATTACATGAAAGGCAAAAAACTCAGAATAATTGTCGAAATTATGATTAACCGAAATTGTGAATTTAATTTCCGGTGAGTCTTTAGACGTATAAGTACTTATCATGTAGACCTTTTACATTGACAAAACAACTGAGGGTATTCTTAGGTTTGAAATATACGTACATATAGACTTTGCATTCAAACCAAATGTGATAATAATTTGGAAAGCGAAAAGAAATATAAAGCAAAGAATTTAAAAGACAAGCAATGCAGGTGTTCTACTTGTTTTGCGATGTTTTGATAAGCAGGTAGTTAGGCAGGTAGGCGGTAATCGACTTCCCTTCAACACAACACGGATGTAACTGTACATGACTTAGGGTTTTTGAAGCATTCCTTTCAATAAAACCAAACATGTGTAATGTGTTGTTATCAAAAAGCCCCGCTGAAAACATCAATCTCATAAAACTCGATGACAAACGACATCCGCATCATGGAACCACGGATACAACCACGGCTATGATTAGGTATCTATCCCCAAATTGCTACTTGCTGTTGTTTTGACGGTTTTAAGAAGATAAGACGTTTAAACAATAAAAGTATGCAAATAAATAATGACTAAGCTAAGAAACGATGTCATCTTCAGTCACATTATACATGTTTACGGCTCGTAGGTAAAACACAAATTAACCAACAACTCAACTCAGCAACGAAATATAAGGAAAGTGAAACATTCGAAAAAAACCAAAAAAAATATATTGCTTACTTACACTATGTTTCGTTTAATCTCTGAGACTTCGTTGTGTTTCTTGTGGTATGATGCGTTCTGACATTCATTCAATAAAGAAGCATCATCGTACAAGCCAACTCGCTTGGAAAACAATTAAGATTCCGCTCAGTGTGGAGCTGGCACATTTTCGTAGTAATTTTATATGGTTTTTTGGTAAGGGTGCGGGGTTGCGGTTCAATGGCCTGAGAAAAGCAGATGCTAATGTGCATGCGACGATGGCAATGCCACCATATTCGCATACCAAAAGGGGGTTCGTCGCAATGAAACTTTTCACATTTTTTACGAAATGTAAATAGAAAGCCGTCACGATCTTAATGAACTCACAGCAAAATCAACGGCAAGGAAAAATGAGAAATAAAAACTTAAATAAATTAGAGATAAGAGTGAATTTCTCCTGCCATAGAAGAATGGGGCAACAATGATGTAAGCCATGTTATAATAAATAAGGCAACAATAAAGCTACTTACCCAATTTTTCGCCACTCAGGACGCCAGGCACTGACTGTGCTAGCACCATAGCCCAAACGAAGAACAGTAGACGTGAAAAGAGGCCCAAAGTAATTCGGGATGGCTCGTTGCGGGGGCTCTCCATTGCGGCGGGTGAAAATGCGGAAGTACGCAAGTGGGCGGCAATCTTGTCAAACACTCAGCGTTCTTTTGCAGGTTTTCTTTCTATTTATGGTTGTTTCAACTCTCTCTCCGCGCGCTCCTAGCTTTCATTTGCAATTATATGCGAACCAAATGATGGCAGTTCTTTGTACGGTTTTATTGTCTGACGCAGCTCTTGTTGCTCGCTTCGTTTACTCTTCCAATTTTGCTATGCAGACTAAGGGCGTTTGATTATTGGCCTTGACAGCTCAAACATACGGCGTAACGTTTGAAAGCCTTACAAACTTGAAAAGTCATTTTCTGCCCATCAACTCAAACTTCTATATGCGATGTGGATAAGTATGGTATATTCAGGTTTACACATCTGAGTTTTTTTTTGACTCTTTCCTAATTATGTTTTCGTTTTGTTGTTGCCGTTGTTTTTCTTACTTGCAAATTGTCTGTTTAATCACCTTGAAGATTGTATATGCCAACATGTATAAACCAAAGTATTTTAAGCGCAAATTTGTTTTTACAAGGGCAGAAGTGCCAAATGAGTAGCGAGAAACCTGAAATAAAGAATATTATCAAATTATTGATTGAGTAAAGACTTGAAGAGTCTTAGAGCCAAGGCTTACGCAGCAAAAAAAAAGTTTGTTTTCAACAGTTTTATAAATATTGTCAAAATATTTAATTGTGCCGATTCCTGGTAAGCTTCAAATCGTTATATTTGGTTAAATACAAAAAAAAATTCTCCGTCATAAAGTTGAATAAATCTCAGTGAAATTTATAATGCAATTCATGCATAGAAAAGCCAATATTATAAGTACATGAGCAAACTCAACGTGACGATGCGCAAAAAATAAATTAACACTTAAAAGCATATTGCCAAAAAGGGTTTCGGAGACTTCTACAAAGCCGTTCTCCCATACAAGAAAAACCTTTGCACACATCACACATGCCAATTTCTATGGGAAAAAATAATAAATTATGCAAAATGGTCAAAAGTTTCCAGAGTTGCCTTTTCTTTATCACAAATAGTTTTCTCTTGCTGGCTACGAAGAGGAAGCTTTGAGTGATTTCAATCATTTCTGACAAGCACAACAATATAAATTTTATCATCTTTCGTTTCCTGAGAATTTTAATTTTCGTGACTTGAATATATAATATTTCAATTGTAAGTCGTCTACTTTCTATTCTTTTTTATCACATATTTTTCAATGAATTAAAATCAAACATGAAAGACTAGTAAAATCAAGTAAGCATAAGCATTATTTAATTGAGATTTTAATGGTGCTAGTAAATACTAATCATCAAGTTTTACAAATAATAATAGTAAGCTTATTATTATATAGGTCGTGGAAAACGCTTTGGAACAAATGAGGAAGAGAACGTATACTTTTAATGACTTGAAAAGTGTTATAATCATTTTTACTAGGCGCTGAGCAACCGTCGGACGGATATTAATTTTATTTGATTCCTTCTCTACGGCCACACATGGCTGTGAGTAGGGGCACCCATAAGCACACAACTATCAAATGTACAACAACTATTACCTCAAAAAGGACCGAGAATATATTCTAATGAAGTTATACTTTCCCGATATAACAAAATTGTATTTTTTAATTTGTTCAATTAATCAATTACTTGCAGATGTCTTTAAGAAGCCTCTCATTTCTCTTGAGATCATTCTAAATAAAAAACATTAAAAAAATCATGCAAAATTTTTCCCAAGTAAAGCCTTTAGGAAATAAAATTAATGATTTCCAGACATGTCCACATACGAAAAAGGAAATTCACAAGAAAAGTAGGGCAAATATAATTGGAACTTTGTTTGAAAACTTTCTGACGCCAGGAAACGAATTGAACATGAGTTGTGTATTCTAATAACGAACAAGCTAACCGAAGCTATGAAGAAGCCTTAATAAATTTAACGGAAAACTGACAACGAAATATCAAAAGTTGTCAACGTTCGTACCAACGATTTTATGGCAAGAAAAATATAAGAAAATTACTCAAGTGTCGACAACACCACGCCCAGTTGCTCGAAGACAATATACATTTCTGTGCTAGTTTTTCAAAATAAGCTGTTCAGAAAATACATTTAAATCAAACTGACTTGCAAGTCTTGGTTTTTAATAATAACAGCTTGGATTTGTTTTTGTATTTAGAGAAAGCTCATCAAATTTGGTATCAATCTCACTTACTTGTCCTGTCCTCTTTGTAATTTAATTTCGTGTATACTTTCACTTTCGCTTATCCCATGATACAAAAGAGAAAACTGAAAATTTGATTTCAAAATGTTTTACACACCATTTTCGCATTGATTGCTTTTCAATCGACTTTTTTAAATCCATCCGACAAGTTTGTCAACCATCAAATTTTTTTCCGTGCTTTCAATCACTTTCTTATGCACAACAAGGTTCAAGAATTTACTTGCAAAAAAAGTAAACACTGATTAATTGAAAAATATTTTGTGTCTTGCTCAGAAATTTGCAATTCAACTTTTTTCATGCATAGACTAATGCGCCACTTTCACTTTTCACTTGTTATCCTTTGCGGTTATCCTTTCGCGTCACTGTCAAACTGTCGTCATCTTGCTGTCTTGTGTCGAAAATAAAATCCTTGACGACTTTTTCAATGAAATTACTTTTACGAGATTAGGAATTCACAACAGAGAATTCACCGAGTGAAATTCAGAATTCAAAACAAGTCGCGACGACTTTATTGAAAGTCCTTTCGCTGTCGCGCACAATATAGAATATTTATTATAAATTCTCTTTTGAATATCTTTTATTTTTGTATACACTCACTGGTAGTCGTATGTATTGTACAAGCACTGACTACTATTGTATTGTGTAGCAATAATTTTCCCAGTCCAACTCAACTACCAACGAAATGGCAATTTTCAATCGGAATTAATATTTGCTTAGTCGTAAACTTCGTTTCGGCTATGTTCATTAACGAAGATTTATTCAGCGTGATATTTTGCTAATTTCACAATTTTTACTTAACGGCAGTCAAATGGTAGAATTCTACGCTCCAGAGTTCAGTAACTAGATCGTAGCTTATTTGACCCATTCTTCATTTATTCATTACTTACTGCTTTCGCATTTATTTCTTGTTTGCTCACACCCACAAAAACAGACACGCACACACACAGCCAGACAGACATTTGCAAACACTTATGTGATTTATCAGAATGTGTTAATTTCGCCTTAATTGGTCTGAATTAATCGCTAGCGAAATATCTTCACGTAGCTGCTGGCTCAGCCGCGTTGGAACGGATGCCATTCATGCGTTAGTAATGCAGTTTCCATGGAATTTGAAAAATCACTTGGCCATTTATTTAATTCACTTTATACTTGATAAAAGAGGTCTATGGGCACTTGGAGATCAATGCAAAGACGCGTCCCTACGTATATCGGGAATTTATAGCTGAGACACCGTGACACGTACGCACAATTGGACCTCTAAGCCACTGAAAGTGTTCACCGTTAGCAATGCAAGACTCGCGGATGCGTTCAACACCAACTGCAGTGCCGTTCAACGTAGAACTGATTGACTGATTCACATCTCAAGAAGGACATCCCACTTGGACAAAAAACACTTCGGATTTCTCTCTGCAACGCAGAGATGCTGTGACATCTAAGAGTCCCTTATCAAAAATCAACAAAGCTTTCGTGAGCAATTTTACATAGCTAGTGGCTCGCTTCGCACACAGTGACTGTCTCATTTCCGTTGGTTGAAAGCGCTCGGCTATATTGGCAACTTACACGCACAGCTTTTAAAGCTCTGAACTGCTTTCACTGCCAATATTTGCTCCAACAAACGGAAATTCGTTGGCAGTCATCCGTTTGCCGCATGAAAAGTCGGATTCATCACATATTATTTTTTTTTTTATATCATCAGTATATTCGTATTTTTGTATTAATGTTATCAAATATTAAATTTCAGACTTTCAGGGTCGATTTGTTTTCAGCATGGCAAACTCGCTTTAATAAAAATTGATTTTGAATTAAATTTTTGTAATTCAATTTCGTTTATAAGCTAATGAGTTTTTAAAATTGTGAAAAATTAAATAAAAAAAAAAAGAAAAACCTCAAATTACATTATTCAAATCAACAAAAAACGAATCTCCTTTTAGTATCAATGAAGTCTGCAGGCACATGGCACATAGACACTATCCAAATAAATGAAACAATGACGCTACAAGCGACACCAGACAGCCACTCGCTCCTTTGAATAAAAACTTCATGTTTACCTTCCTTCTGCTCCACGTAAAGTTGTCCTTGTGACAATCTTTGCATGGTGTAAAAATAATTGTTGTCTTAATAAAATATGATTAGCTTAATCTCACCATTACACTTAATACCTCTGGATATTTCACAACGGAAAACATCGATTATGGAAAACTTGTGTTAATCTCAACGATTTGCACAATTCTGCGACAAAATGTTCATTGAGTTTCCAAGTGATTTAAGCCATTAGACACCGAAAGTTTTATTAGTCACGCCGACTGACCGAAAGCAAAATTATTATTGTATACACAAATAAGTACGGCAATATAAAATCAAAACTTTTCTTGAAAACTTTCTTTGTTTCTAAACGACGTTCTTTACATGGCTTGACAGCTCGCTAGAGTAAGTCCCCTAGCCCAGACAATACACTGTAAAAACGAAACAAATTAAATGTTTTTCGATAAGATTTTAGTAAATCCTTCCCTTTTTCAATCTAAAACAGCATCACTCTTACCTGACTCCAAAAAATGTTTTCTCTGTGTACGAGAATATGGCATTTATCATCGCCGAAAGGGGCAGAAAGTTTAACTTTGTACATGGCTGTCAAATATCGAAGTTGCTGCGGCAAACTATCAGGTGAAATAGTCTGCGTGAGCTTTTACAAATGGCCCAAGCTATTATGTGGCAGGCTGGGACAAATACAAAATTCGGCAGTTTTTCGGTCTTTGATTTTATTTGTCTATTAGATATTTTCGCTACATTGGCTGCCATTCGGTTGACGGCTATTGGCGCAGCGGGCTTGCAACATGATATCTTAATTGATGAGAGTGTTGTTGCCATTACCATGACATTGATACTTTTTATCTGTGCTAATCTGTGCAGTGAATAAATACAATTTTCTAAACGTAATTCTTATTTATTTTTTGTATTGCTTGTTTGTTACGCCACATTGGCGGATATCTAACACTTTCTGTTCGTTCGTTCGTTCGTTTTATTAGAAACTTATCAAAGCGAATGCTGAGTGACAGCTATTGCCTCAAGGTAGCGTACACAAAGTGTGAAAATCGCTTTATTAGAAGATGAAAATCCATGAAAGCAGTTAATTTTATTTGCCACGTTTTCGTTCTGCTATCGTGATGGTACGTTTTCTATTAGGGGCCAGCTCGCCTGGCATTGTTGCCTGCGGCGGAGGAAGTCGAATATCCAAAGATTAAATTTCATGTGGCAGTGGGAGAAAAGCCCGCTGCAACAAAAAGCAAGTTAACAATTGCGCCCTCCGTCATTTTTGCGTCACATTGCACGCCTGTGAAATTAAAGAAGTCATAAATCACATTGGACCGTCACTGACCAACCAACCCAATGTTGTTTCCACTGTCACAAAGACTTGATTGAAATAACGACAAGCTTTATATTTTTTTTAAATACGAATTTCGTAATTATTTTTTATTATTTTAACTTAAAATCAAAATAAAATATACATATATACATGTAATCATATATAATACATGCATACATATATCGAAGAAAGCAACAATAACGCAATTCCATATGAATAGCCAACAAAACAACACAAATAAAATTTAACGTTTATAAAGTTTGAAAAATTTGCTTCTTCGGCTTCGTTCAATGTTGCAAATGGAAATTAAGGTGGACTCATGGGACAAACTCTGAAATTTGCGACAGTTTCCCTTTTCTCACACAAACTGATTACTGATGTTTGCTTCGGCAGCAACGAATATTTTCTGCTCTTTTTCTGGTAATAGTCGATTTTGTGTTCACACTGCAATCTGCGCTGGAAATGCATACATCATAGTATCGTTTTTGTTAAGTAAACCAAGAACATTTGTCTTCAAACTTAATGAAATTAAACAAAATTTTAATATTAGATTTGTCTTCGACGAGTTAATCCTTTTGTATGCTTATATCACTTATGTTTCTTCTTCATTGCAGAGCTTACAAAAGTTACTTCAGTGACATTAAATCGTCATGTGTGTATTGTGAAACAAACAGAAAATGAACAATAAAATAAAACGTTGAAAAGCAAACTTTTAACAATTTTTTCCATTTCTTTTTGCAAGTTTAGGGTCGTTAAGCACCAAAACGATAAAGGACCAAAGCGGCTAAGGACACAGCTTAATGTCGTTTCGTGATTGTCTGCGGTCTGAATTTCGGTCGCTTCTATTACTCCCCAGTCGCTGTTTTGCCAAATGCTTTGGCAAATACTTTAAAATAATAAAAATTACTCAACACAAACAAGCCGGCACATTGATGATGCAAACGAATAATATTTGTAAGCCAATTGTTATGTTTATTTATTTACCATAATTTTTCAACACCAACTTTGTTCGAATATGTTCAATAAAAATGGCTTATGTTTTGCGCAAGCTCTCTTCATTCTACTTAATTCGATTGATAACTCAGTCAATTATCATTCACATATAATCGCCATTTAGACTACAAACGAACTTCGATTTAATAGGACGGCAAAATTATCAAAGCTCCATCGAAGAAATCTCGTTGAAGCTGTGATAGAGTTATCACTGGTTCGACAGCAGTTCATAAAGTTCATTAAATGACTTTTACTGATTTGTTTCTATTTTTTATGTCAGTTTTAAATATTCAAACGAGAGATATTTTAAAGTTACATTACAGCTAGGCACCCTTCGTGAAGTGTAAATGGCATCACAAATTACTCGCAGTCGCCCTTCCAGCAGCGAGAAGCAAAGCCTAAGCTACCTTCGGCAGCGAATTCTTTAAATATTCATGCAGATATTTTCTATAAATGCGTACTTGGGGAGTTTTTTTACCATGAATTTTTTACTACAAAAGAAAGAAGTGTTCTTTTTCTATGTTTATTTTGGTGTAGGCTTAACTTGTTTCTTAACGTACTTTTTTATTTATTTTTTTTATCCGCTCTCTTGGCTTATAAAATATTTATAGACTGTCCAATTATACGTTTTAGGCTTAGACTATGCTCGTACTTACTTGACATTGAACACGACCCACTGAAATGGCTTAATTTGACAAAATAAACAAAACAATTTAGAAAACGTGCCTGAGTCGGAAGTCGGCCCAACAGGCAAATGAGGCATAACGAACGAACAACTGGATTGAACTTATACACAATGTGATTTTTTTCTTTGTAAATGAAAATAGTGAAGCCGTGCCGAAAAGACGTTGGCCACCTTTTTTTTTGTAATGTTCAAATTTAAAGACATAAAGCGATATGAAAATGAAACTCAATGTGCACAATTTACTTCAGATGCACAGCAATACGGGTAAATGAGCATACACGAGGAGACACTGAGGCTGTATGCGTGGGGTAAAGTACTTTGTACTCAAAAATAGAAGTGAAAAGCAATCATTGATTGTGTATCTGTCGCTGATCACAGAGGGGACGGGAATTGGATGCCCTAACAAAGGCGCTCATAATTATCGTCTTTATATAAAATTTTCTTTTTAACGAGATGACATTGAGACATAAACACGCGTTTTTCAATGAGAAACAGTTTTGCGGATAAGCAATAAAATAAACAAAACAAGACTAACGTGTCATAAAGACGTTAATCACGATCGACATGTATCCAGTATTATCATGTTTTTTTTTAAATTATTATACCTTTGTAACATAAGGTACAGGGTACAAAAATAAGTCAAAATCAGTCGCCATATTCGTTAAAAACTCGTTCTTTCGATAAAGTAACCCTCGGTTGTCGAAGAAAAGGTCATGTTTAACTATGTTGACTTCAATCCATCAATCAAGCAAGCACATTTACATTTCGTAAAATATTTAAAAAGCAAACCGGCGCCGGACTTTGAGGTGCAACAGTGCTAACAGCAAAACAAAAGAGAAAATCGTTTTTGTTTGTTTTTTCTGCAGCTTGAATTTTGCTTTGTGTAATAAAAGCTTGCTTACAGACTTGCCCACTTCCGGCTGTGCGCACACTTGCTCACTTCCGGCTTTATGGCATGCCATCCCTTTGATATCTATGTATGTATTTGAGTAGTAATGCACATTTATTGTCTTGCCTTTGTAATCCTTTAATCTTTGCACTTTTATGACAATTCAAGAAGGCTCATTAGGGATTACATAAAACTAAGCTTACGACATAAGAGGACAGATTTTCACTTTTGTAGCGAAATGCAGCACCATTTCGTTTACTTCTCCTAACATTAAAATCGCATTGTAATTAGTAAAGTACAATTAATACTTACATTAAAATGTTAGTAAAATGTGCAATCATTGATGGGGTTTCATGTTCCTACCTTGTCCGTGGTCTCGTAAGGGTCGTGCCGTATTTATAAATTTTTGATCCACACGTCCGTGGACAATGAAAACATGCTGGCCATGGCACGTTCTTCAAATACTTTGAACGCTTTGAACGCTCTAGACAGATACTGGCACAGCAGCACGGCTGAGATGGTGCCATTTTAATTGAAATAGTGCTAAAGAGAATTCGTCGCCTGTAATGCGAGACAGACGTGAATGCTGCAAACCCTCCACCTCAGACTCACTCGTCGGCGTCTAATGTGAATTTAATGAATCCTTTGTATCTCACACAGTTCAACGAACACCAAAGAGTGTGTGTGACCATGTGTTGTGGAGTTTGTTTTTTACGGCATTGTTTGCTTATACATACATAATTGGGGGTCTGTGGGACGGCGACACATTTGGCAGACAGATCCTGACGAGTGCCGACAAATGTTTCCTAATGGAATTAGTCATTTGCGAAATGCTGAAATGGCCAAAAATGTCTCACAAGTTCGAAGCACGAGCACCGGAAGTTCAAATATTGAGACACACCTTCGCTCATTGGCTTCCTTTATGGTATTTTAGTGCCAACTTGTGTCTAATCGTTCAGAAGTAAGAACGACGGCCTGGCATTTCTTAACATTGGAATTCCACAGCAATCCATTTTCCAATTGATTCGATTTAATTACGCGAATTTAATGAAAAACTAACGTGTGCTTACGGAGGTGGAAAAGTGTCAGTTGAGGCTTTAAAATTGGCCGCATTTGATTGGCAGCGGCCAAGGGTTTGGCTCCAATTCGACTACAAGCATAGTCTGTCTCTGATTTATTGCGTTTCTCTTAACAATTAATTATTTTAATCGAACAATTCTTTACACCAAATGTTTATACGAATTGCGTTTTGGAGCAATTGTAGAATGTTTTATTAACCCTATTTACGATGTTTTTAACTTTAGTACAAGTGCCTAAAGATTTGCTTCTTTACAACTATAAAAACTTATGCTGAATTTGCTCTACGCCGAGAAATATGAAAGTATTGTTATTTTTATTTTATGTTAGTAGACTTCAATGTTTTTTATATATCATTTTACGTTAATCATTTGAAAGTTGGTTTCATTTACATACATATACTTATATGTATGTGCATTCATTAAAAAAAAATTTTGAAGAAAACGTTGAACAAGAATAACACAATAAATCAATGTACCAACAACATAAGCTTCTTAAGTTCGATAGTGATTGCATTTGCCCATAGCGAAATTGTTGGCAGCGAAATTGTGTTGCATACGAAGCGACGGCCTGCAGGACCCCACATAAAACACACTACACAGTATGTGCACACATTATCCTTTGCCTTTGTTGAGCTTTTTTACCTCTTACTTTTGGCCAGACACAAAGCGATGACCGCCGTCTGCCTTCAACACCCACTCCTATAGCTCAACAGACTAGACTTTCCTATGCAGTCCAGAGTGCGCTTCGCTCCTTTTCGGACGTGGGTTCACTTTGTTTGCAACGCTCCAAGTGTGAAGTGCAAATTCCCTGCTGTGCGGTTTGCGGTTTTTAATATTTCTCAGTTCGCGCATTTCATTTGCCAAAAAAGCAAGAAATCGAACACGAACACGAACATTTGCCTACGCTGAATGTAGCAAAATAATCAAAGTTTTTTACAAATTAACATAATGAAAGTAAAAAAAAATACCGACGACTTTTTGTTATTAAGTGTTTACATATTTTTGGCCACACCACCATTTTTCGTTTCATCAAATTCTGGTAAGATTATTATTTGAATACCAATTTATTTAATTCAATAAATGGATGAGTGAATGTGATTTTAATTTGAATTACTTATTTAAATACGTTAAAAAAGTGCAGTATGGCTTCATGTCAACAATTATTACCCATAATATGCCAGCAACAATGGCAGACAGGCTGCTCGACGAATGTGCTTAACTTATATCCGTGATATTATAACAACTTAAATTACAACTTTTTACAACTGGCTTAGGTGTGTGCCACTGTATAAGAATACAGTATTTACTGATTCATTCGTTAAATTTGTTAAACTTATTTCATACTAGCATGTGCACAAACCAATTTCATGGCCAATATAATTCAACAGAGCTTTTGATTTAGGCAACGGTTGAAGCAAATTTTTTGTGGAATCGTTAAAGATAAAAAACATTAGAACATTGTCGCTTTTGTACTAATAGAATGTGAGGTTTATATCTTAAATAACTCTGTTATGTACTTTCAAGCTTTAAAGCTTTTGTATTTTAGTACTGATTGCGTGATTCAAATTTGCGAATAATAGAATTTTGTTTTTTATTTATGTAAATTTTACTTTTAACTAACACAAAAATTTGAAGAAAAAGCAATGATTAGCAAATACAAATAGTATTGAAATGCAATAAGAAAAATTATGGATCGAGCTCGTCAAAATAGATCGGAAATTTTGACTGAAAATAGAAACATTTCAGTGGCAATTCTTACAAATAAATAATTATGTTTCCAAAGAATGCTTTTAACACAACAATTACTTCATTTTAAAAATATTTTGTCGTTTTTTTCAAAACACGTGCATCATTTTTGACGTCAAGGCATGCGCGTGCATCAAAAGGAAAATGCGCTCCAAATTTACATATTTCTATTGAAATTCCAATGCGTCGTCTTGTATCGCTTCTTAAATATTAATACTTAAAAACAAATGCGCCCCGCGATATTTGTGTCATAAACATAAAACAAAAAAAACAACAACAACAAAAAACGGAAAACATTTTGGGAAATATTATAGGGAGCGCCTGTGCCTGTAAAAGACAATCACGGACCTAACTCAGAACGCGAAGCCACGTCGTGGCAAAGAATGAAGCGCGAGCGCATCGAACATGTGGAAAATCTTGTTTGATGGATGAGGTTGGCTGGTTGCTTCGAACGCAAAGCGCTTGAGACAGTTTTCCATACATTCTGACGACGGAATGCCTCCAGCAATTAGTGATGGTAGATAAGAGTGAACAGATGTTTATTTTATAGTTTGCCGTAAATTTTTTTTCTTTTTCGCTGTTTTGTGCCTACAAACACATTTGCCCATAAAATGAATCGACATTGACGCACTTAGAAAACATTTCGGATAAAATTACACACATTCACCTTGCGGCTGCGACCACCAGTTTCAACAAGTTCTTAAATATTTTGACATACGGATATGTTTATATCAGTGAGTATATAAAAAAAAGTTTTTAGTATGTGAACGCAAATGATGCTCTGAACTAAAAAATAACTGTAATTATAAGAATTCTTAGCAATGAAAACAAATCTATCCGAGAATATTTACGGCCGTAATTGCGTTTGTAAGCGGTCAATTGTCAGGATTGTCGTACTTGATGTGAACTAACAAGTTACATTTCATAAAGTAAGTCTCGAACATGAACAAGGCTTAAGACATTGAAAATTTCTATAAGCATGTTGTCTTCTTCCTTTTAATATTCATCGCTAAATTGTTTGCCTAAATTGCCAACTAATAAGAACTTCTCCAAGTTTATTTTCACTTAACGTGAATTGATTTAAATGCAAGTATTTCAGTATTAAATGTTATACAAAAGCAACATTGATTTAACAGGTGATTATCGCAATTTGTCACCAGTCCACGTCTCCCACAGGAAAACTCCAACAATGATTTACACAACACTATTCAAAGTTTAAATGTCTTATTAAAACGAAGAGCATATTTAAATGGGTGCGCAAATTCAATTTAAGTTACTGTAATGATCGCACCCAATTTGAAGTTTGAAAATTTTGGGCTGGGCAACTTCATAAACAGATTTTCCGGCCGGCAAACTCAAAACTAAACCAACTGTCAAGCCAATAGAAGCGAAGTGGCTCGCAAGGCTAGGCATTGAGGAAGGCATAGACCACAGGCGCAGGGCGAGAATATGACGAGTCAACTCAAAGTGAGAACTGTTGTAGAATTTGTTAGTAAATTATGCAAATTACTTTGACCAGACAGACAGCCGCTTTACATTTGGGAATTGCGAACGAGACAGCATCCGCACAGTTGCACAGTCACAAGAAAACAGATAGACAACCGACAACATGATTTCTGTAAACGATGGCACTTATATATTCAAAAGATTGTACTTGTATTAAGCTTCGCTCATTGCATATGCAAGGGCCGTTTCATCGTAGATACGAGCATACGAGTATAGGTGAGGTCGTCAAGGACATTTTCGAGCATGCACTCGATACTAATAACTTAACAAGCTTAAACTGAAATTGGTTACGTTTTAGAACATGAAATACGGAAGCCTCTTAATAAATAAAGTGGCTTTTAAGTAAACTAAAATTTATGGACATCTCATTCGTAGATATTTTAAGTGGTTACTAACCAGAACTTGTTACCTGTTACAGATGGTGATAAACCATCTTTTTTGTTGTTGTTTTTTTTTTGAAAGTTGAAATGTTGGAATTCCTGCATGAAACTACCCACGTGTTTAATTGTTTTTACAAGCGCTTTAACTTAAAGAGCATTCATAAGATAAACATCGAAGTGGTTTCAGTAAAACAGTAACTTTTCTCAGCATACAACAACAAAGAACACATTTATGACAAACTAGTTGTCTACAAAAAGTTGGTAATGTGTTAAATTGTGCATGCGAGTGTACGTGTGAATACATATGTATACATATACATATGCATAAGTATATTTTGTGTGTCCTCTAAGGGATGCCAATTTCGGATTTGTTTACACTAGCAAACACTCAATGAATGTCGGAATGCGACCGTCTATAGTAAATATGTGTATATCTATGTGAGTGCATGTACGTGCGTGAGTGAGTGAGTGTTAAATTGAAAATAAGTTGTCGCACTGACAGAATTATGATGAGATAATGCTCGTAATGACCTGTTTTTGTTGTCAACTCCATGGCGAAGTATACAAAAATAGAAATTTAATTAAGTCAATGGCTGGAAATCATATTGGTCAACCGATAAATTCAATTTAACACCCGCCGTGTTAAAAAACAAAAATAGCACCAGATCCCTCAGGCAACCAAGTCCAAACAGCACAGTGCGAAGCAGCAACCGCAAACACAACTTCGTTGGCTATCATCACAGCGCCCATTTTTTTGTTGTTTTTGAGTGCACAAATACACATGATACATAATGATAGACACACAAGCTCATGTGTGTCAATATGCAGCAATAGTAATCAACTATAGTATAGCTTCTTCGACAGTATAGAAACAACAGGGCTTCCCCAAAAGATATTCTTTCATTGTCGAAAGCAAAAAGTTATTAACTGAGCCTAATTTGTTACGCGCTTCTAATGACTCTGGCAGCGCGCACAGAAAGCACAGAGAGCACACAAAGCAGCTAAGACCCCGAACGGTTGGAGGCCACAGGGCTGCCTTGTTGCCACGGTCTTGGCGCCAGTCGACGGCAATCATACGACATGGTACCAGAGTAATGAATAGAGAAATATGTTTCTCTACGCAACATTAGTATTAGTAGCCCATCAAACTTTGTCAAAGACTTTGGCGTTGTGTTGCGCCTAGTAGCACATTTTCGAGAAAAGAAATAAAACAGAATAAAAATCAAAGTTCACAAACTAACCAGAATACAAGCACATTTTCATTTAAATCGAAATCTTTGCTCGCTTTCCCCTATTAGTAAGCAAATAACGAACAAATATCAGCGTCTCATGTCATTTAAACAACAGCATGGAACATGCAACACTAGATAGAACAGCCCACAAAAGCGTCATCAGTGACAGTGACAGTGCCGCCTAAAACAAAGCCAACAACACCAACACCAACAACAAGAACAAGAACAGCAGTCAACCAATAGAATGGAAACATTTTGTTTGTCTCGAATGGGAAGCCGCACGTTTCACTTGCCGCCGCAAAGGCGTCAATGGCACACGTCTCATCCTCTTCGACATTACACGCTGCTCCGATAAAGCAACCGCATTTGTTAGGGAAGCAAAGAAGCCGCACGCTCTGGCAAACAAACGCGCACATAGACACACACAAACACAGACGCATACACACACATGCACACAGAGATATGTAGTCGCAAGATGACAGCGGCGGCGACGACAGCAAACTAACCGCAGAAGCACGTGTGTAGCGTAGAAGTTTGTCGAAGGCGACAAAGCCAAAGCCTTGACAGGAAAGAGGAAGTACCCCAAATAGTAGATAAGAGGGGCAGACACCCCATGAACTCTGCAAGCAGACAAATCCGGAAGAAAAACTACAAAACATGTTTCAACATCGAAGCACAGCGAAGCGACAACTCGCCGCGCCACGTCGCGAAGCGTCTCTGCGACCGACCGACCATTGACGATTTCACGAACTCGCACGTTATCAAAAAGTGTCGTCGCAGATAAAATACTCGTAAGTAAGCTTTATACTCTAAAGTTTAAACGACAATATAATACCCTGTATGGTAACTTAGTACAGAAACTAGTTGAAAAAAACATGCATTCAATAGATAATTCTTCAACACATTTCCGCCTTGTCACTAAAAGAGCAAGAAACTAAATCAAAACTGAACTAAAATTAGAAGACTTTTCTCGGATATTTTCTGTAACAAGTATCGAGCGAAAAGACGATCCAATCAGACAACTTGAACTTACTATATGACAGGCGGACAATATAATCTCCAGGCCATGATTAAGTTCTTTCTAACTGATGTGTCGTGCTGATCCACTAACGTTATGCACCCGAGTCTTAATGTGTACAGGGTACAAAAATAGGAAAGAATAATAAAACATTGTGGAACAGACAGGCGAAGAGAGATACCCAAAGTGAATTAGACATCAGAGTCAGAGCAGCGTGGCGATGTGCCACGACACGCCGATCAGGATTCATGTTCGTAATTTATTTTTGGCGCAGTTTTTGGGGTAAATTCGGCGACGTAAGGCCCTGAAAAGAAATAAAAAAAAACTGCCATTCCGGAACACACAAACGCGTTTCTGTTACACTGTATTATCCTCACTTGCCAAAATAACATGTGAATATCTGTTACTCACAGTACATTTGTGCGAGTGTGAGTGTGTCTATGTCAGAAAGGATGAACATCAAGTGTATTCTACACATGAGTGGATTTACCGAGATTCACGTTGGTTTACAGAGTGTTAAGTGTTTAACCTGGATCAAAGTAAAATCACTACAAACGCGACGGTAAAATGTTGTGGCAATCGACAATGTTGCTTGTTGCCACCTTCGTGTCATAATCAGTTTGGCAAACAGCTTTAAATTTGCATCGCTCAGCATATGTTTATTTAATGTGCCACAATCTTATATGTGTGCAGATTTACGAATTTATACAAATTATCGGCAAGACGTTTACACTCAACAGTCTTGACATTAGCGCCAACGTAATTGCAGTTGACTTTGCGCTTAATACTGCGACACTTTCAACTAGTAATTATAGGTGTATCCTTGAATCCTTCAGCATAAATATCAAGCGTGAAATAGTGATGTGCTTCTTGTCTGGCTGTACACAACAGGTCATAGGTTGAACGGGCTCTCATAAATTTGGGCCGAACCAGGCACCCATTTGGTTTTTTGATCACATGCATTACGACTGTATTTGCATTTGAAATTCATTCAAATGGGACGTATAAATGTAGGTTACGAATTAATCGCCCGGATTGATGTGTGTAATTCAACGCTACAGTTATAAGATGTGACGGGGTTAGATGGCATAGAGTATTAAATGACGCCAATGAATACAAATGAAATGGATGTCTGTCCCCGCAAATACGAATGCATATTCCGAGTAAATTTCACTATTTAAATATGCAATTTTAACGGGACTACACTCTTGCCCTTTAACGAATCTAGCCCGCGAGCCAACGGTATTTAAAATCGAACGAATTTACATCTGTGCACATCCGCATGTCATTTATCCATGTCAAGCGGAAATTGTGGCTGTGGCTGGGTTCATAAAATGTGTAAAGTTTGTTTTAAACTGATTATCACAAGAGCATTGGGCGCAGTTAAATAAACCAACAACGGTGCTGGCAGCAGCGGCGGCAGCAGCACCAACAAGTTGCCAATTTAACTTTTCACACAACGCTTACTTTGGCCGAGTGACACATTTCAAACAGCGAAACACTGGTGCCTTTGCTGACTCTGGTGGCTCCTGTCATGCTTGTGAAATCGTGACTACAAGCTCATCCGGCGTACGCCGCGTTCGGGTCGTTTGGTACGCGATAATTAATCAAGACCATCTGCAGTCACAGAGTGTAAAAATGAAATGTCACAATAAAACCATTTGTTCGAGTCCTGCCGCAATCCGGCTCATCCAGCCCCACGGGCCCACTTATGCCCCAGACAATTAGCTTTTGTCAGAAGCCATGACAAACGGATTATCAAAACGCCTCAATCATTTCGGAACAAAATACTCGCGATGTCAACCGAAGGATTACAACACACTCTGCCCATCACTATGCACGTACATATACACACACATGCACAAACCGCCGTAAATTTGTTTGACTCTGAAGTATCTGAATGTGTGTCGTGCTTTCACTCAGTCTTCAGTCATTCAGTCAGTCAGTCAGTCAGCCTTATTCCATCGTAGTCGTCGCATTGTAAATGATGGATTCGCTAGCGAATATTCGTTTGAACTGCTCTAGGGCATGACATTTGTAAAATTGTCACAGCATTAATCAAATAAAAAGCGGAAAACAAATGCCTAACATAAATTTTGGTCTAAGAGCCTTTAGGACACAAGTACTACGATCGTTGTTGGCATAAAGCAAAAGACACGACGCAGCAAAAGAGTTGCAACGTTGAGTTCCCTTTTCTGAGACATTCACTTGTCTGACATACCCCGAACACAAATGATTATTGCGTACGCAATCGGTTGCCCCTCAAACAGAATTACATCGGGTGTGGAGGCGACTATTCTATGCTGCTGGAAGGTATTAACATTCCTACAAACATAAACAGATACAAGTTGATGTGGCAATGTACATGCGTACTAAAGAGTATGCTGTGTTGCGCGTCCTTGTTTCGCATATGTTGTTCTTACATCCTTTTTAGTGCACGAATACGTGAAGGTTCAAACGTCAGCACACGACATCGGCCGTGAGGTATGGCAATATTGGTTCCGCTTTTTAAACACCTCGCTTAATGATGTGCTGGCCTGATGTTGGCATTTGACTGTGATAATGACTTCGACAATGACAATGTAGATGAGCATATAAGTAAACATGGCCAAGAGCATGACTGTGCGACCCTTTTTCTTGTTGTCATAGTTGCTGATGGCAACTGAGTACATTAAACCAGCCAACCTACACAATCTGTCTAAGTGATAATAACAACATTCCAAACTTTTGACCTTCACATTCTTCTTGGCACTTCGCAGGACTGTTAAGACTTTTTCAAATGAAAGTCAATTCTTAAGCTTAAATATTCGAATCATTAATGTTGTTGAATTTTGAAATTTCGACTCAAATTAATATATAATTATAAATATTAACAAATTATTTATACTCCTTTAAACTCATCTGTTTTATAAAAAAAAAAAAACAGTTCTAGATTAAAAAAAAATCAAATGTTCGACAAGATATGAATAAAGTATAAATCGGCGAATTGAGTGTGCTCTCTCGTGCTGTGTATTCGAAAACTTGCTTACTTTTGACATAATGCATTTCATTATTGTTTAGCAAAACGTTTTGGGAAGACAATACAATTTTGTTCTGCGGTACACATAACCGATAACAGCTTTAATTGGCGTATACGCTATATAAATGATGGCGAAGATGTTGGCGGTCATAAATGGTCGTCGTCACCAATTTCTGTCAATAGCTGCTGCATAAACTGAAGCAGAATCAAATTAGGTCTTTATTAGGAACACGGCCCGAACGAGAGCGAATATTGCCGAGCGCACTTCGTCGACCGACGACTCGTTTATGCTCATGAAATTCCCACATAAGCCGTATAAGAGAAAACCGCTTTTACTCGTGTTCATTTTCATTTTCATTGTAAGTAGTTGGGAAAATCGTATATTTTGTACCAAGCTCTCTCAAGTGAAATGTTGCCGAGTAGAAAAACAGCAGCAGAGAACGGAACTCGGCAACATTTCGTTTGTGTTGCGCATGGTTCATTGTTCATAACACAACATGCAGACGAGTCAGTCTAGCGGGCCCACTGGATACGTTGACAACGCGCGGCGGATATACACAACGAAGCATACGTGCTATAGCGAGCTGCCTTCGGTGTTTGTCCTCAGCACACATGCACCCATAAAGTCAATCAAATATGCTCAGTCAATTTGTGTGCATTCAGTGAGTTTAGTGTGCGGGAATTGTGTTTGTGTATATGTACGTATATATATATGTGTGTGTGTGTTCGTGTTGTTGTTTCGTCGTCCTCTCGTCGTGACATCACCACAGATGCTGTTGACATGCATCAAAGCCATGAACGCGATTTACCCGTCGGATGGTGAGATCGGTATTAGGGAACTTGGTTTATTTTCGGCAAACGACGTCCGGACTCTGGGAAATAGAACGCAGTAAACTTACCCAAAAATGACAATATCGCAAGAATTTAAAGCCAATTTCCGTTCTTGCATTACCTGCACACGTGCACACGGTTGTGTCTGAGCGTGTGCAAATATATCTGTAGCCGACACGTTGTGCATCCCGGTTCGAAGGCGATAATCGTATCCATTGAACGAGTGCAGTCACCCACCGACGCCCGCTGCCCGCTGCCCGTTGAGCGTCGAGTCTGCGGTCCAACCAAAAGCTCTAATTTGAATATTTTAATTTGTGCAATCGCCGTTTGTGGGCGCAATCGAACGAGTTTTACGAAATTGGCCAAAATTGCGCGAATGCAAAACAAATGTTTACACAAAACACAAAACGCTGAAATAACAAAAGCAATTATGCAAATATTAAAAAAATAGCCCATTGAAACCTAATGAAGAGAAGTGTACGACTCTTGTAAATGCGCGTGTGTTTTTTTTTTCTTCGTGCTTAATGCCAATCACTCTTATATGTGCTAAATGCATATATATGTATATATGTATATAAAAAATATACATATATAGAATATATTTATATTGATATATATAAATCGTTATGCATAAAATCTTGTGTATATATGTATGTTAATGTGTGTGCAATTAGTGCCAAAGTCCACAAAATCTGGTAATCAAACAAAAAAGCGCTACAAACGCGCATAGTAAATTGGGGAGATTCTCTGTTGACGTCGTCGCGCCTTGTCATATTATTTGCGTTTCTTCCCACTTGTTTTTCTCCTTTTTTTCGCGCGTGTTTTTTCATTTGGTATTTTATAAAATACGCGCGTAATCTATTTTCATCGCTCGACTTATTTTCATCTAGAGGCCGGCATTTCTAGAGGAACGTCAAGTAACAGCGGCAAATGACAGCACTTCGAGGTCCTCAAGAGTCTGTCGGTTGGCGTCGTTGTTGATGTTGTCGTGGTTTCATCGCTCCCCAGGAGCGACGTTGGTGCTGTCGCGGTCACCTACCCACGCTTTGCCGTCTCATCAAATCACCGCCATTGTTTGTTTGTATTTGTATTTGTATTTGTGTTTGCGTGCGCGTTCTGTTTGTTTAGTTGCTTCTGCGTCTCGGCGCCATTTCTGGGATTTACTGAGTTGCCAAATTAAAAGTAATTTTTTTTGGGATTTAACACGGATTTGACGCAGCATCATCATGACTTTGCAAGAAAGTAAAAGAACAAAATAAACAAAATCTTCGGATTATACTTAGATTATAAATTAATATAAATACGCGTAATTTTCGTGTTTAATGTCGCTTTTAATTCAGAAAGCAAACATATCATTTAAATATTTGAGTTCTAGTTTTCGTTAAACACGAAAACCATACATTTCGAATAGAATTAAGAAAATTCCACAAACATCCTAATGGCGTTTATTTGTACATACAATTATAATCTGTTTATTTTTTCCTTTTCAAATATTTATATTCACATGCGCACAGAATACGAAACGAGTGTTTTGTGTGGTTGCAATCAAATATATATAATATATAAAAAAAAAAAGCAAAGTTCGTAAGAACCAAATTTTCAAACTTGAAACCATATTGAATAAAAAACATTAAATGAAAAATAATAGACCAAATTTTCATAAACCTAAGTTAAAAGTCCAGTAGCTTTATATTGAAAACATTAAAATGACACTTCATGGCCATCCCAACCGAGTATTAAAGTACTTATAAGTCCCTACAGTAATCTTTTTTATATATATTCAACTCATCAGAATTTCATTGCCTCTTTTCACAAACCCTTCAAAATACCATAATGCAGATATGAGTGACTTCTTCAATATTCTAAGAAACTGTCAAACTTTAATTGAATAGGGTTGACATGTTTAACACTCTTCGAGCCACCCATGCTTTTCTTTTTGACATTAAGTCCACACATTGATCGCTGATCCAATTTAAAAGACATGAATTTAATTTTGTTTTGAATGCTGTGCCTCTGTCCATGGGCTCAATTATATAAATCGAAGTTTTAAATCCGATAAGTTTTCCTTAATGTTTTCAGGGCTGGCACATTGCAATAAACTGTTTTCAAATATTTTTTATTTGCGATATTTATTGTTTTTCAGCTGAAGCAGAGCCATTCCCTGATGATGTTGCGTTTTCTCTTGGCACGGCCGTGCCTTTCGGGTATTTTTTTCTGTTGGGTTCATTTGTTTTCTTTGTTTTCTGTATGTTTTTTTCACTTTTTTTTTAGACTAATATAAATTGTGTTATTGTTTGCTCAACTGAGTGTTTTTCCAATGCGCCCGCAACTTCTTCTTCTTCGATTTATTGAAAAGGGGGAGAAAGTGCGGATACTTTAAGGAACAATGTTAAGGCACACAACCCGTAAAACACATGCGATACTTATTTTGCAGGCTTTTTCTGCCATTTTCCCCTATTTTGTTGTTTTTTTTTCGTTTTTATTTTTTTTTTGTTTGTTTGCTCACATATTTTAAACTGCCAATCAGTTGTCCTACATGAGGAGGATATATTGGTAAAGGGGCTCTATGGTTACGCCCTGCTTAGGGTGCAATCGAGGTGACTGTTCATTTTCGTACAACTTCATTGTTTAGTTAAGCCCAAATTATTTGTTATTTATTTTGCTATTTTTTGCTAAGTTAACCAATTATTATGGCAAATAAATAACCGAGGGTTAATTATTTATATTGCCTAATATGTCAACTGACAGACCGTCGTTGGCTGACTTCTTTGACTTAAATTTTCTGATTTTGTATTAACTATGACGACGCTGCCGCAACTACATAGAGCTCATTTCAACTGGGTCGTGAGATTTAATTCGTAAATAATCAAGGAGCAATCAATTCGCTCCCTGTCTTCCACTCTGTAAACTTCTGTGAACTCTGCACAGCAGCTGAGAAGGATGCCGAGTCGAGCGTCGTTGCCATCAGCATGCGTTTTGCGTGGTTCGTAAAATTCTACTGAATTATTTATGACAATTAAGTTTTAATTTCATTTTATTGCTTTCGTCAGCGCCAGCGTCGTCCTTAACTGCTCAGATTGTGATTCACGAAATCCCTTTGCAAGGCTGCAATGTACATTTTACACAACTTTCTGCTCGAAAGTCGACTTTGTTTTTTTTATTTTTTGACATTGGTCGTTCATTGTACGTGGGCTGCCGCAAGAGTGCCCAAGCTAATAATTAAAAGACACATTCGTTTGCCAATATAGTATTTTTAAAGCTTTCTACACATTGCCCCTTGCACACAAAAGCTTTGTCATCTTACGAATTCGAGTCGAGTCGAGTATCTTAAACGCCAACCGCAGCAATCTACTCTTCCATGCAGGCAAGTCTTTGATTACTGAGCCAATTTTCTGTAGTTTTGTCAAAGAATATAATCAAAATGTGCATGCTTTGACAATTATAATTTGTTGAGTGAGCAAGAAATTCAGGAGGTTGAGGATTCTATTGATTGCTTTTACTGCTGAAAATGCTTTTCATTGACAATTGCGACTGACACCTTTTTTCTTGAAGAAGATGGTGCTTGATGTTGTATGTATTTCTGTTCTGGAATGCACAGAAAGCTTTAATTGAAATCCGCTTTTACGAACTTTTTGTGATCCATAATGATCCTTACACATTTGTATAACGAATATAAACTCTCATGGAACTTGATTAAAACAAGTGTCACGTTTTGTACAAGATTCATTTTTGCACCTCAGACTTCGTTCGACTCATTTTGCTAACTTATTGCAGCACAAAAAGTAGCAATATGCCGTAATAAAGAGCAGCCATAATCCGTTAATTCTGCGTTTACAACAAAAGTTTACCGTTGTTATTGTTGCTCTCAGGCATGTTTGTTTACGTCTAACTTTCTACTTGTATACGCCATATATTAACTGTGTCATGTAGTTTATCTGCTGTCCGTCTGTCAGTTCGTATACATGTCAGTTAGTCAGCTTTTATACCCTGTAGACATTAGTAAAATGGTATATCAAGATTGTGAAAGTGAATGTGACATACGTACAAAAGGAATTCATTGCTACACGACCTCTCAGAAAGAAAACTTGGAAATTAACCTTCTTATATCAGACGGGCTCAAACGAACGCGATACTAAGTTTAAACATGCTTGTAAATTCTCTTCGTGGTGTGGTAGTCCTCCCCACATTTTTATATCTTATCTATAAACCTACCACAATCACATATTATTGTGCGAATTTTAAGTCCAACTTGTATGTGTAATGTATGTAATCAAGTATTAATATCCGAATCTTGTTTGTTTTCTTCGAGTTGTTATTCTTTTGTAAGTTTTTGTTTTCATTACTTTTTTTTTGCATTACATTTTCATTATCCTTGGCTTATTTATTTATTTTGTTTTGCCTTTTTTCGAAACTTATTCAGATTAAATATTTATCAGCTTCGCCATTTTTATTTTAGAAACTGAAGCATGTGCAGTATTGAGCATTATTTAATAAAAGAATCCAACGAGCAGGGCAGAGCAAGTTGTACGAGACTCGCTAACTAAATTACTCAGTGTCTTAACTTTTCTCCTAAATTTTGTTGAGTGTAAGTAGAAGGAAGGGAGGGCGGTGGTTACCGTTAGTGAAGAACTGAATCTTGTGCACATAAGATGCTCATTAGGAATGCGTCCGTTTTTTCTTCAATTCAATTGCTCACCAGCTGCGATTCCGGGACCGCTGGCTCTGACTTCTTAAGCCGCGAAGGCATTGCACTGTCAAAAGTTTTTGACACGTACGTAGACTGAACTTTTGAGCGGTGGGCAAGTCGTAAATAAACACGTCCTTCCGCTGTTCGAAACGTGACTGGCGACAGCGTGAGTGAATGGGCTAGAGTGCTCATGAACGGAACCTTCTGGCCGGATCGACATTGAATCTGTCTGTCTGTCTGTCTGTCTGTGTGTCTGTTACGCTGAACCGCTCGCACATCCGTCCATTTGTGATTTCGTCGCACTTTCGTTGCCATCATCATCATTGTTGTAGCTGGGCTCGTAAATTTTTCAACAAGTTTTTATTATATTTTCGTGTTTTATAAAAAAAGAACAAAAACACCGAAAGTTTTGTAGATATTTTCTTTCAGATTCTATGTTTTTTTTTCAACCCCCCTCCTTTTCCCTGCGGTTATTTAATTTAGGAATACGCTGCAAATTATTTACGGCACAAGTATTTGCACATTAATCCTGCAACAATGTTGCCAAATTATTGAGCTAATAAATATATTTTCTTTTTTATTTGATTTCATGAATTCGCCCTAAAAAAGTTACACGTATGCCGAAAATTTATGATCTTCATAAACATTGGAGAATAATATTTGTCAAAAGCTCTCAAGTTTCGTAATGGACTTTATAGTCTACGAATGCGCACTCAGCATGTTCTACCCAAAAACAAATATCAAACTAACATGTGGCTTGATTGACTGCAAATAATAAAATAAAAAAAGATTTTTTGTAAAAACATCAAAAATAAAAAATAACAAGAAAATTGAATCAAAACATGAAAAATTACAAACTTCGGCTGGGCCGAATTTGACATACTTTTTAATCAAACTGCTTTACAAGCTGATTCTCATTGCAAATGAAGAGTTTGTTCGTGGACACTCCCACCGAAATTTCTCAGGTCATATTGCATAAGCTTGACTTTAACCAAGTCCTAAAACAAAAGTCGGCGACATCAAGTCTAAAAACTACGTTTGTCAATCACAATTTGCGAGACAAAATGGCCGAAGAATAATGGCTAATTTGAAACTCATTTAACGATATGAAAGACTTAGTCGTTTTGCTGTAACCAATATTCCTGCGTATCATTCTCATACACAATTCCGGTTGTTTTGTTGGCTGTGGTTGAGAAAGTAAACATTTATACGTTAGCATAATATTCAAGCCACAATCTGATGTACACAGAAGAACTCCTTGTATATTTATGTATATATATGTGTGTACGATATGTGTGTATGCATTGCACATACAAATCTGTGTGTCTGTACTTACTTTCCGCCTCACTTTGAGCTAGATAGTATTTTAATTTTCCGGCAAATTAATCTGTCCATGAAGTTAAAGGAAATTTTCTTAACGCTTAAATAAATTCGCATAAACAACTGCAAACAAAACCAAAATACCATAGACCATTGACGCACACTTCTGCACCCGCTTGCTCGGCCCGTACCCCGTTTGTCTAGACATTCAAGGACTCAGTTGAAGGGTTTTTTTTTCTAGTCTGCACTTGGTTTGCCTTCAGCACCTTTTGCCTTTGCACACAAAAGTGCTTAACTATTCGCACAGTGACCGCACAAGGAACTAAAATGTATTTACATGTTGTAGCAAGAACTGGCATTCTAACACAAAGATACATTTTCCTTGCATATTAATTTTTGCGGGTAGCCCGAAAACCATAAAGTAAACTTTGCCAAAAGTTCATCATCATCGACAGAAAAACTCAGCGAGAGCATAAGCATCTTGATCCGAAAGTGGGCCACGGCGAATATTTGTTCTCGTACTGAAAGGAAGCATTTTCCGCACAGTTGGCAAAATATGAAGTTTGTTTTTGAAATTCGTGCGGCTTTGGTTTTCACTTAAACGCACTTGTACGTGTATGTTGTATACTTGTAAATACTTACTAGAAATGCAAGAAATCAGCCTAGTGACTTTGCTGAATGTAGCGCAATAATGCAATTCCCTCTCCTTTGATAATAAACTGGAAGTTTGTTTATTTTCTAATATTCGCTTTGCTATTTCCATTCATCGATGCAACGACCGAACTTAAAATTGGTTTCAGTTTGAAAATTCTTATTTGGTTAATTTGGTCATCCCAATTCGCTGAAATAAAAAAATGAAATAATTTTTTGTCTCAACTATGAATTGCTTCGAAAGTTTAATGATCGAGATATTTGTAAAAATCAAATATTATAAGGTGCAGTTGGTAATAAATAAAAATATAGAATAATTTTTTATTCAAATGAGATTTTTAATAAACTGACAAAGTAATTATTTGCTTGTTGCTGTTGAAAGACATAAGCAAATTTTATTTTAAATTGAATTCGTGTCACATTAATAACTCAATCATTCAATCCTGCCATTAAAAAACGAAAAATAAACAAAAACAAATAACAAACTGCAAAATAATCACTGACATTATTAATCAAAATTAATTTTGGTAAAAATGGCATTTATGAAAATTAAATTTCAACAGTTTGTTGTTGAATCAAGGATAAATAAAAATCAATTTAAATCAGAACATACAGTGCGGTTAATTGCAATAAAATTAAAGTATAAATAATTGATGGGACTGATTTGGAATTATGTAATTAAGTACTTAAAGGGTTCGTAAAATACTCAATTGATTCGATTTGATTTGATTACAGGAAGAAGTTAACTGAACGTAAACTGTAAAAAATTTAAATGTTTTACTTGACTCAATATAAATCAAACCGTAACGAAATAAAACAAAAGAAAAGGATGCAGTAGCATTAATAATTCGCTAACATATCCTTTTATCATAAAGTAAAACAACTGAAGGTTAAGAAAGAACGTGTAACAACCAGCGAACAGTGACAACAGCAGCGATAGCGACAGAAAAATCATCAGTCATGAATACATTTAATGACGATAATAAATATAAAAATTCAAAAAATATAAATGGCGAAATCTGAGGCAGTACAATAAAAACGGCAATAAACAACATAAAAATCCCCAGCCGAAGCAGCGGTGGCAATAAGAAGTCGTCAAACGACAGCACCAGCGGAGGCGGTAGCAGACGCGCAGTGAAACTGTGGCCACCCCTTTGCGACAGCAGGAGCAGCAGCACGACGAGCATAATGGCCGAGCCCGACAATGCGTCAGCTACGGTTGTGCCGTACAATCTTGGGGCCAAGAGACTTCAAGCCAGCGACCCACGCAGATGCCAGCACGTGCTCTGGTCCTGGACAATGTTTTTGGTGTTTGTTGTGTGCCTGATGAATCCCGTCTTGCCGGAAGTTATTTATCGAGTGGATCCTTTGGGTAAATGTTGTTCATTTTTGTTTTCCATATTTCTTCAGTGATTTTATCCTACAACTTGCAAGCTGTTCTCTTTGTTATTTATTTACTTTAACGAGTAGGAGTCATATTATTCTTTAGCATATTTTACAAAAGACTCTGAATATCATTCGATAACATCTTCCCTTTGCATGGAATGCTTTGTAATTATTATTATAAATCACAATTAAGCGTGAAAATTTGTTTAAAAGCCACTCACCACGAATGACAAGAGGTTGCAAATCGAACAAAAGAAGCTTTTGAAGAGTTTTGACCCCTCGAAGAAGCAATCATTTATCAAACTCTCTGCATTTATCAAGGTAGCGAAGATATATTGAGGAACCATAAAGTTCACTCTGAAATTAGCAGTCAATTAAAGAATTATGGCACATTTGCAAGAAAAAAATTGTTTGACAGAAAAGCATGTCCTTTTTTTTAATTTCAGTTTTACAAAGTGTTACAAACATTGTCTTGTATTGACTAAGTGGAAAGCCACTTCACAAAATAAGCATTGAGCCGTTGAAAATTAAGAGCCTCCATTAAATGAGGGCGTAATTTGCTTTATTTTCAAGCCACAGACTGTGTAATAAATATTCAATTGCATGTTTCTGATTTTATTATACAAACAGAAAGACATAATGTATATTGACATAAGGATCTATACTCATGTAGGCGTGCATACACGCACGCGTACACAATAAGAAATAAAACGCATGTGTGCTGACCTCCGCCCCAGTACACGCCCCCCATGTTTTTCAACACGTACAGAAGAATACAAGAATGCTTCAACTGTCGTATCTGTGCACCACTGTGTTTCACAACGTCGGTTTCTATTAAGATATACTTTAATCTCTGCCTACTCAACATGATGAGCACACGTAGTACGTAAAATGCCTCCGCCTTCATGTAGTGGCTTTAATCTGCTCGTGGCCGCGTCTTGGCTTTCTGTGTACTTAATGCTTCTTTCGTGTAAGTCGATGTGTATATACGGCACCTTTGAGTGTTTCGCATGTGCTGTAAAATTTAAATTAAGCTCTATGTTCTACGATACCTCAAGGTAGTACCTTGTCGTCTTATAGTCTCCTATGTGTGTATCATCACCGGTGTTTTTGTTGTAGTAATTGGTGTTGTTCTTTGTTGTTGCTTTGTCTTTTACTAGGATAAAAACATACATGCGTACGCGCAAGCACACAAACATTCAGCCTACGAACACAGGTAAACGCCTAGCAATTTAAAAAGTGAAAGAGTTATTATCATTTTATGTCACATAAATTTGCATGAACTCCATGTGGTGTGGGCTCCTGAATGCTCAACCGGTGCGATGAAGCGGATCTGAAACAAACACATTCAGACAACATAAAAAGAAACAGCACTTAATTTATGTAATGACAAACAGCCACACAGACACACGCATTTAAGAATAGCATCTTATTATTACCACTAAGTAAGCAACAATAGTAACCAGACTTTCCTTCCCTTGATCCTTAAATTCAGATACATTTTGTAGACACTGAATCGTTGTGTTGTGTTCAACCACATTATGTCATTGTAATGAGTGAAAAGACACATGTAAGAATGAATTCATTTTTCACAAATACAAATAATTAAACAAAAAAAGAAAAACATTTTTAGAGCTTTGGATTTTCTTGTATTCTTCGCTTTATATCAGCACGGCTACAACCATTTCTCTGCTCAAACTAAAAGAAAATTTTTTTACATCATATTATAAACATTTGAATCTCGCGTTGTTATGACGTTATTATTGGTCCTTCTTAGAAATTCATCTACTTAAAAACTTAAGACCTCGCAACAACACAAATCTGATTCTTTGGCGTTATACTTTTGTATTTCATTTGAAATTCATACATACATATGTATATATATATATTTGTTATTGTTCCAAGCAACGCCGTAAACATTTTTATTGGCAAACTAAGAAGGTCGTAAATAAGATAAACCTCAAGAGTTAAAACTAAGAACGTAAATCATAACAGAAATGAAAAAGAAAAACTACCATTTTTGTACTGCGATAAGTATCGAAGATAATAAAAGTTTATTAACAAGCCACTAGCTTTTTATAGGAGAGAATATAAATTGAAAGTTTCAAATTTCTATAAGGCTCCAAATTTAATAAAGCAAATTTCTCTTACACATCGCCAGTTTGTTAAGCAAACTGATGTATTTAAAGTAGTTTTCGACGAGTGGTATTAACACTGATACGGACACGAATAATGGGGATGCTTTGACGGTTTTTTACTTTTTATCTCAGAGATCGATATGCGATTTCAACCGTAAAAGTGTGGTCCTTTGTACATTCGCTTTCCAAAACAAGACAGACACACGGATTACAGTTACTTTGTTCTTCTTTGTATTTGCTTTCAGCTTTGCTAGCAGCTACCTTACGGACGTACCAGCGCGCTGGCTGTGACTCAGAGCAACTGTCACTCAGCTGTCCACGGGGTACCAGCATTTCGATTGAACTGGCTCAATATGGCAGGGCCGGAGGTGAGTACACTGGGGGTGTATTATGGGGCAACAAATCCCGACTGATTGATTGATTGATTGTCGACAAAAAAACATTGTTTGGCCGCACACACAATGTGCGATGTGTCATCTTCACAAGAAGTTTACTACTTTGAAGAGTATAGTAAAAATGGCTGAATAGTGAATAGTCCATACACAAAACATGTGCAGCTATTTGGCCTTATTGTCAAATACATTAATACAATTTAATCGATCTGTTCCTGTTTTTTGCATACTCTACCTAACCATCTGGTCGGGCCTAACGCACAAATTTGTATGATTATTCGTTGGTACAGATTTAAGCGACCACAGTCTTTGTCCGCCTGTCTCACAAGAGGATCTAACGACGGCCGGAAGCGCCAGTGACGTTGTTGTACACAGTGGTACCGAAATTGAAGTCAAGCCGCCGGAAACGTGCACAGTAAGCGGATTACAGGTAAGCTGAATCAGTATAATTGCAATACCATCGTCATCGTCAGCTAGCTCATCATCATCACAGTCACGGACTCAGCTCTTGCACACATCCATGCCTACCTCATTCATACATTTATACGTTCACTCATTGAGGCAACCAAAGGAGCAAGCAGCTGAAAATTCTTTCCGTATTTCTTATTGTACTTTTTCATTTTCCGCACGATTCAACATTAACATTAAAAGACATAAAACCAGGCATACGCACACAGATACAAACACACAAGCAAACACACACTCGCACCTATGTACATATACCCACACACATTCACACATCATCCTTCTATACATATGTGTTTATATATGTTTGTACGTACTGTATACATATTGTATCCATATAGGAGCGTTCATAAATCAGTGAAATAAAACGAGCGAGTAAAAACCGCAATAATTCATAAAAATCGATTCTCGACACTGTTTGGACGGGGCAATAGCATAAATCAAATCATTTCCAACAACGTCTATTCCTACCACAACTAAAAGTAACTCCTCAGTTATAAATGCGTTCTTGGATTTGCCAATGTCGCTTTCTAGACTCAGCACAAGACAAACAATCAAATTTTGCAGTCATTTTAGTTCGCATAAGATACAAATGCTTAAAGACACAGGCATCAAACAGAATGCCAGATAAACAAGCCAACATGAGAAAAGTAATAGAGATTATTTCATATAATATGTTATAATTTATAACAACTTATAGGAAGTACTTGCTTCTTTCACACCGCTCCTATTTGACCTCAAGAGCTCAACTTAACATCCGTTGACATACAAAATACATATGCACTAATAAGTTCAGACACACTCACGCATGTTGTGTGTACGTGTGTCCGTCCATGTATCTCAAACTGTAACTGTATATACTGTAAATACTTGTTTTATATATGTATGCACAATGTATAGCAGGGCTGAAAGTTGGCCCATCTGAAACACCTCGATTGCCGATGCTCCAGTTGGCGTACAACTGAACAGTTTGTACACGCCTCTCTTGGCAATCACCCGCATCGTTGAGAAATTCTGCAACGTACATTTCCTTCTTAAATGAAACATCTGAGTTCATTCAATTTTTATTTTTATTTTCCTTCATTTTTCCGTATGTATTTTCAGTATGCGCTTCTGCAGACAGTGGTCGACGCCTGCCAAAAGAAGCCACACTGCAAATTCGCCGCAAATTCCAAAACGCATTCGAGTGGAGATCCTTGTTCAGGCATACGGAAATTCGTCGAGATTGCCTACAAATGCCGTCCATGTGAGTACATCCCCGAGCTTTTGAATACATAATCGATTTTGGTATACATGAGATCGTTCATGTTTTGTGAGGCAACAAAAGAACACAATTTTCAATTGTAAGAAAGGAAATGACAATTTAATGTAATAGAATAAAAAGAGCACGCGTGTTTTTACATCAATGATACAGATATCTTCTGCATTTAAGAAAATTATTCATATGACCCATAAAAGCCTTTTTCGAACTCACATTTTCTACATAAAAAATAACTTTATTTTATCTTATATCGAAATCCACCTGCCATAAAAATTTCCGCTGATTCGAAACATTTTTCCAAATACTGTTGAATATATTTAATGCTGCCAGAGGTCGACCACATTAAAATCGAAGAATCAAACAAGTCTTTAAAAGAGAATCGAAGGTACGAGTAACTGAGCTGAAGAATATTCGATAAACGAAAATGTAATGCGCATTAAACTGATGCGAGTGACTGATTCTTGCCCTTCTGATCCTTTGCACGTCCTTTTGCTGAGCAATAACAATTTTCACAGTTGCAAACAACCCAGCGGCATTGAACGAAACTCTTAAAAGCTTAAGTTGCTTCGATAAATGCAAATAAGTATTTCGCAGATTGTCTTTGAGTTGGTTGTTCATTTCGAAAGTTCCTCGGGTTTCTCGGGTTTCTTGGGTTTCACTAGCAAATGTAAATGTAAAGTGTGCATTGCATGTAATTCTTTAGTAATTTCCTTTGCACTTTCGTCTTTGTTCCCATCGCTCTCTCGCTCTTCCTTACTTTTTATTTTTACAAAGTGACGCAGATGTTATCTTGTTAAAAAGTACACAAAACGAACAAAAAGCTCCAACGAAAAAATCCAATGAAAATTAGAAGAGAAAACAAGATAAAATGGTTTAGTTCAGTCAACCCGACTATTTGATGCCTTCCACACTATCCATGAAAAGTTTTTTGTCTTGTTTATGTTTAATGATGACAACTATAACCCACAGAAAGATACACGATAAACAGGATGACCTTTGTTGATTTAGGTCACAACAATGGCCAATTTTATGTCTAATTAGTATTTGCCTTTGACTTAATGAAGCCGAAACGGAAAACTTGGATAATATGCTTTGCCACACTATGTGCAGGGTGCCGCAAACAGTGAGAAGGCCACATGTACTTTGGGCTCGTACTTGCGTTCAGCATGCTTGGTTAAAATACTGTTGTTGTTGGTTCTGCTGTTACTGCTGCCACGTCCCTTGCAGACAGGGTCAAATGTAATTAAGGAGAGTTTTTTCTAAATTGTCTGTTATCTTTTGCTCATTATGGACACCAGCGACAAGTAATAAAACGAGTAAAAAATTTCGAAAAATAACGACCGGGTTTTCGTTCCAGCGATGTCGGAGATTCGCTTGTTAATCAGCTGTGTGCGTCAGCGGCGACACGTGCGACGTTGTGTCTGGCTCAATGTGGCCATATTCATAAAAATATGGCAATTTTCAACATTTCTCACGTTCGTTTGTAATAAAACGTGCATTTTGTTCATGAGCTAAGAATTATGACATCCGAAAGGTCTTCCAGAATGGCAAACGTAGATGGTAAATGTATGGGCACGCATAAGAAGTCCTCGAAGAAAAAAAACAAAAACAACTGTTTACCATTTCACCGAATTTGTCTAAGCTACTAACTTTTGTGAGATTTTAATGACAGCTTAGGAGCACAGAATTGATTCGTTCATGCTTGCATAAACATAATTTAATGTAGATTTATGTTATTGCTGTTTTAAAATAAAAATCAGATATAAAAAAATCCATTATGTTCGGCAAATGTTTGGTGTTAACAACATCATAGATTATATCTCCGGTTTTAATTTGTCAGAAACGATTCTCTTCGCTGTATTGATACTGACGCGGGTCGGTTTGGCTATGTTGATTGTCTGTTTCAGATCAGAGATACAATTGATTTCAATTAAATATTGATGTACCAAGTTTGATTGCTGTATTGCATTGCATTCAAAATTAAATGAGTTCCGCTAAATAGACTTTATATATTTTTAGTGAATATCTTTGCTACTTTAATATTCCTGTGAATATTAAACGCCTCCTACAACTCAATCAAAAAATACCAATATACAAATTCCTAGAGAAATAATAAAGCAAATTTTCACAGAAAATGTTTTCTGGTTTCAATAATTTTTGTGTTCCTTTTTTTGTTTCTTTTTTTTTTTTTTTGTTATCCTTTTACTCATTCTTGACTTGTTTACGTCCCGACGCCACTTCAGATGAATTCCGCAGCAAAACTGCTTGTGAAAACGACAACATGCCGCTTGTCTGCAACCCGTATTCGCGCATAGCCATTTACAGCGCCACCTTCGGCCACACGGAGCGTGAAAGCGTACAATGTGGACATGGCAATGCGCCGGTTAGCAACGAGGACAGCAATAAGCCAAGTAAGCAACAGTATCAGAAGTAGCCCTCGAGCCAGTTAACCAAATACATGGCCGAGTGGTCGTCGGCGGGGCAGGCAATGTATAAATTTTGTTGTTTCATGCTTTCTGCAAATACGCAAAATTTTATTGTCTGTTCTGCACGGGTCTGGTCTGGCTCGGTCGGGTTTTGTTTGGTTTGATGAAGAACCCTCCCAATCCGCTAAACGTCACATTTATTTTCAGCTTGTTTGGTTTCGTATGCGACGGAGACTGTTATGCAAATTTGTCACGGCAGGAGGCGATGTTCGGTGACGGCCGACGCAGGTACCTTCGGTCGGCCATGTAACAGTGACGTTCACATGTATCTGAAAGTCGTCTACACCTGCAGTAAGTTTTGAGCCTTTTGTTGAGCCCTTTTTATTTGATTAATATGCAAATAAACAACATGACTCTTTTTTTTTATTTTGTTCATCTTTATCATGTTTGTTTGTTCATCATATTTCAGTACCTCGTAAAGTGCTTAAGGATCGATATGAAACAGCGCTGGAAGCTGATGAACCTCAACAAACTGAACTAGACATGGACCAAAATGAACTATATGATGACGATCAATTTGACAAAGAATCGGAAGGTGTTCCGCCGGCGCCAAAATTACAAGGAGCTGTACCAAACCCAGGATTGCCCTTTGACTTTGGCATAGTAAATGGAGAAGATTCGGCGACTAGTACAAGACTGCCGCCGCTGCTTTCCCAGAACGATAATTCACTAGAAGGTAAATACAGTTACAGTCGCTCTCTTCTGGACTTTAGCCACGACCATTGTCGTTACGATACCATATTAAACAACAATAAAAACCAGTAAGAAATTGCAGTCAAGAGTGCTCGACTTCGACATGCCTTGCATATCAATTTTTTAACGACTATTTGAGGCAATTTAATTTTTGGTTCTAACTTTTATACTTAGTTTCCGAGATCGACATGTTTATACAGACGGACAGATAATCGAATTCTCTTTCGATACTGAACAAGAATATATATGTACATATACTTTAAAGGCTCAGCCATGCCTCCTTTTTATGTTACCAACATTTTCGTTGCGTACAAAACTAATATACTATTGTACTATAATGTACAGGGTATACAAATCGAAGGGTTTTCGTCGACAAACTAATTGAGACTGCCGTGTAGGATATTGTTAGTCAAGTCACATTGACTTTCTTGGCAGTAATATGAGCATGAGTAAACAAAATATCTTCAATTCGGATTACTCGATGCCTCGAGTGGAAATTGGTTTACATGTGTTTGTACATCATTACCACCAATTAAATTTCATTCTTGAGTTTTGGCAACTGCCCAAGATTATTTTTCCTTGCCACATTCATCTTAGCGACTAAGCTAAAATAAATGTTGTCTTTGACGAACATGAGACTCGTGCTTTAACTTTGTGTTCGCTGATGTAATTTTCCGCAGACAGACTACAGTCGACTGCCTCACTTCAAAAGCACCACAATAAAGCTCCTTTGAACCGTGGCTCTAAGTGGCATTGGCAAGTCACCACAGAAGCAACCACGTTTTCAGCGATGACCACAGTTGTTGATATTACCACGCATATCAATAACAAAGTTGACCCCACACCAGTCAACAGCGAAAATTATGACGCCTCTTATGAGTCGGAAAAGCGAACGTCAACAGAAAAGGCAATATACGATGATGAGCATAAGCCGGAATATACCGGAAATTTTTTCTATAGACGCAAATGCCAGATGGTCGATGACTGGGGACCAATAGGATTAAACTGCACTGAAGAGGATTCAGCCATGGAGCGTGTGGAGGTTGTTGGCTTTTTGGTAAATTGGTTGCAATATTATCAATACATACGAAGTGAGTTCCGGACTTAGAATTAGTTACCAAAAATACATATTGTGCATTGTCCCAGTTTTTTGTCACAAAACCAGAACCTATTCGACCATCACACGCCTTACAAAAATATCATCATCAAGCGGACATACTTAATTTTTGCCACCCTAGTGGCCCCCTTTTAATCACCATCAATTCAATCAACCGCAAAGCCAGTTGTCACTTAATAAGCCCATTTGTGTGTGGATTTCATTGCTTTTAATAATAAACGTAAGCTTTCAAATATTGCTTTGTAAATTGTTGATTTCACTGTTGTTCTGGTTTGCAAAGCAATAAATTAATTAGATTTGAATATTTTCTTATTTATACAAACAGAGAATCAGGAGCAATTCTACCTCTACCTTATAATATCCGTTGCTGTCGGAGTCCTGCTCTGCCTGACAATTGTGATAGGACGATTGACGCTGCAGAAGAGACGTAATACAAGCAAAAACAGCAGCCCCACCGGCAATATGTCCAGCAAAGCCTTCAGCGATACGGCGTCTGCCGCTAGTGTCGTAGGTGGCACGAATCGTAAATTTAAGCAGACATCAACAAGTGATCATCACCTACCTGAATCGTTTGGCGATGAGATCTCCGACATTGATGCTGACATCGATCTAGCTAGTCCTATGCCTCTATCAAGTCTGTCTTCCCGAAACGAGGTAAGCCTAAATTAACTTAATTTTGTGGTTGATCATAAGTAAGTATTACGATTTCTTCGTCAATCAAAATTTAGAAAAATATGATTAGCAAAATTATTAACAGAATTCACAATTGTACTCATTTGCCAAACTAGAAAATAACTTGCAATTATGGAACTTTGTGAGGTCTTTTCAAATAATAGAAACGCAACAATGCAACTACAACAATGCTTAGACAAACATTTACTCGTCGGGGGCACGAGAGTAATTTCTTTACTTTGTATTCTATTTTATGTTTTGTTTTCCACTTGCAAAGGAAAGCTTTGAGGCTGGACTTCTACTTGCAGTAAAAGCCCAGCCTTGCACTAAATGTTCATTGCAACAATTGTTGCACTTTTTGTTTGTTTTCTAAGGATTAAAAACATGAAGCCGACAATAACAACTAAAGAGTAGCATAAACCATTGTAAACTGAAGCACATAAATATGTATTTGTACATGTTTTCGTACATACATTTACTTTTACATATTGTTGTGTATGAAAATGGAACAAATACTCACATACAAATAAGAATTCATGTTCATTGTTTGTGGCTGTGTACGTTGTTGCGCTTAACAGTTGAAATTAAAATTACTGCAGCGTATAGACATAAAAGAAAGAGGTGCCTTTCGAGCCTACAAACAAAAAATGAAATGAAAAAAAAAAACACACACACATATATATATAATGTATACGGGGTTACATGCCTCAGTAAAAATGTATGAGTATAAGAGGACACTTGTCAGGTTGTATATGCTGTATGCACTTATCCTTCTATTATGCTTCGCTCTGCCTTTTCATGCTTCGTTATTATCATCAACCACGACGGTGTTGACGACAACGTCATCACTTTACCATCTATGACGGTCGCTGCTCTTCAACAACAAAAAAAAAAAAACTAAAGACTTACATGACATACGCTCCAACCACTAGCTGCACTTACGGCAGTATGCCGGCACCTGGGGCGTATACCACCACTGCAGCTACAACTGTGCTGATGCCACCCAATCAGCATGGAGGCTTACTTTTGACAGGTCATGGCGGCAGTAGCATGGGCACTAAGCCCATGCTTGGCACCAGCATCGGTGCGGGACCAGTGGGAATTGGTGCAACGCGGCAACAAACTCCACCACCAGCTACGATTTACACTAGTATGGGAGTGTGCTCACCGGCTGTTAGCGGACCCATGACTATGGGTGAGTTAAAAAAAAAAGTATTAATGTGCAAACTTCCAGCAATTTCACTTATACATGTCTTTGATTGCATCTCTGTCACCTAAATTGAATAATTTCACGTAGGACCACATATGTTGGCACCCTCTTCGCTTAGTACTGTATCGCATCATTCATCAGGAACGCCATCGTATTTATCCGGCACTATGATGTTCCCGGGTGCTCATCATCCGCACACGGGTACATTACGGCGCACACTAATACCGACCAGTATGGGTTTGATGGGCACACCTTCGCCACCGCCGCCTTCTACTGCAATGCCTCCACACTCGATGACTGGAGTGCCCTCCGCCAGTAGTGTATATTACGACAGCACTATGCCACGCAATCTGACACGTGGTGTATCGGCCGACAGTACACAGTACTTTTTCGGATGACATTCGTTGAATCGCAAAGCGTCTCTTCCCATTGCCATTGCAGTACGACCTCCACCTGTGGGCTTCAATTTTTTGCCTTTGTCCGCCACAATGGGCTCCCCAGCGTCAAGCGGCTTATGTCAAGTGCCAGAGCCCTCGCCAAACAATCCCATCGCCAGCCATTCGTGCAGTCCAACAACCAATAAATCCGATATTCCATCCATTACTGTGACTGCCACTGCCAGTCCTGCAACTCTGAGCCAAATCAATAAACAACATGCCTTGAAGATACCCAAACAACAGTGGCCTAACCAAACGCATAGGACTGAGTGCGAAACATATGCTTCCACCTACGACAGTCAAGATGCACAAGCAAGTCAGCCGCAGTCACATAAGGAAGTAAATACAACCAATGGCTCTCCATCGCAAAAAACGATACAGACGACTCACTCTGTCCCTGGTTCTGTTGGACGTGGCGAATGCTTCTAGAATCCAGTTTCGTCGATTGTCAATGTCCATGACAGCGAACGGGATGGCAATGCAATTGACATTGATAGTGGCAATTATAACTTATCTGCCGATGATGACGATCTCGTCTACCTGTAAATACACTCAGACACATCTAGAAATCGCAACTAAAATAAACATAAAGTGTTCAAAAACGGCGTCAGAATAACAATTTAACGGTTTGACGTATATTTAAACGTTAATATTTATAAATTAATTAAAATGAAATTTAGAGGCTAATGTGTAATCGCAACTACTTCATTATAACGTACGTTCGTATGGATAGTTTAAATTATGCAGCAACATCATTACAAAAAAAAATCCCAATCGTTTGGATATCGTAGTTACGCAAGTACACACATACTCCTTAGTACCAATTGAATGTTGAATGATTAATACATACATATATATTTACATTAAAATTAAACAAATTACTAGCTTAAGATTAATTAAGTAAATAGTTCAACCAGAAAAAATAATATCTTCGGCTGCGCTGAAGATTGAACACTCTTCACGCAGATTCTGTATATAATACAACAAATATTACCAATTTGAATGATGTTTCATGAGAAAAAGAAGTAAGAACCGCTATCAGATACGGTACATGAATCAAAAAATTCCATAAGCTCATATATATGTATCTCATGTATATTTGTAGCAACATTTTACAATACTATTCACTGCGTGGAGGGTAGTAATAAAAGCGGTGCGCTAAAGTTATGGGTTTGCCTTCAATCTGATTAATGTAATTTAATTATAAATCTTAGCTATTCGTCATGGTACACAGTCCCATAGAAGTTGAATATTGACACCCAAAGTGAAGTAATTTTAAAATTGTTACTCAATGTATTTTGCCGTTATCTAATAGGACAAAAATGAACAAGTTTTTATCAATAGATACGTAAGTATTATAAAAATAAGATAATTGTATTTCCTAACAAAAAGAAACATCACTATAAATCAAAATTTAGGAAATGTTAAAAAAATGTAACTAATAGAACTCATACATAAAGAAATCAAATTAGCTCTGGCAATAAAAGTGTTTGATATGTAGTATCTCACAGAGCCATATTAAGCCAGTTTAAACTGTATTAAAATTCTCATACAATTACAATAATATACAAGACGAATTTTCAATAGTTTCCACTTACATACGTAATTTAACGAATTGATCGGGAAGCCTTTGAAATATGTAATGAATACTTATACATTACTTGATAAACTTTACTCCAAAAATTTTAATAAGTTATTTCTATCCGTTCTTTTTACAATTCAAATTAATATTTTATTTATTTGATACCTATAAAGTACAGCTCATAAATATATTGGAGAATATTTGATCGAGAATTGTACTCATTTTATATTTACCAAATAATATTGAAATGTTGTTGGCCCTGTTTTTTACAGCAAAAACAAACACAGTTCATATTTATAATCCGGTTTGTCTATAAAATAAAGAACATATGCCCAATTGAATGAGAATATTAGACAGTAACGACGGCTCTTTAGAATAATAGATACCTTACAACTAGATATACACACATACATACATCAATATGATACTGTTTTACTCTTCTGTTCGAAGTTCGGGTTTTCCAAATAATAAAACAGGGTAATAAATAATATATATACAAAAAAAAGTCTCTTTTTATGTGAAATCACACATCTCTGTCAAAATCAATTTAACGATGAGCTTAAAGATAACCTTGCTTTTTGAGCAACTTCGATCTATAATACCATTATATACATTTTTTATAGTCCCTTTTTATCTTTTTTTTATCCATTAATGAAACAACAACGTCATTCTTACCCAACCACCGAAATTGCTGATGGATTGAATCTTTCAACGCTTGGAAAATCTTTGTGGAATGTGTACGTGACCAGAAGTTTTGACAATTTGCAAAATGTTATCTTAGTCATTATTATTAAACTCTTCAAATGGTGCCTGCCTTTTTAATTTTCGATATTTGTAATTACTTTGAAGAACACCTCTAAACAAGATTCAAAAGCTCTTTAATTTAGACAACGGGAGTCCAATTATGATAAGTAGCTACGTTGAAGCTAGCATCGCGCATCTGAAGTAGGCGCAAAATGAAGTAGGGTAGATGATAAAGGGAAGAAAAAGGCAACGAAACTTTTTCAATTATAAACATTAAACAGCCGCGGGTATTTTACATAAAATACTTGCAAACGGGGAAAACAATATTACTCTAAATGCAAAAAGCATATTTAAAAGTTTTTTTTTTTTTCATTTTTTTTTACAATTTCTATTAAATAAAGTGGGAAGTATTCCACTTTGTGAGCTAAGTCAACCGATTATGGGAATATTGCACGTCCCGACTTTTCCAATTGACAGAGTCACTATGATTACAATAATAACAAAGTTAATATACTCTTTTTGCAAGAGTATAAAAATGCAGATTTTCAAAAGACTTAAAGGCATATCCTATTATAGAACAATAAGCGGACAGAGTTCTTAACCAACGTGAGTGAACAACAGGCGAGGCTAGTGGATGATGCGAGCTCAATACAATATATCACACTTACCACCCGTCGTTTTGTATAAAATTCATAGACAAAAAAGTTGAACGTCTGCAATGTTTACTGCCCAGATGAGCTTACAACACAAAATTGCTTGCAGTTAATGCTTTAACTGTAGCGAGTAAAGCGTAGAATAAGAAACTGGAAAACGATATTCCTTGAAACGAGTCCGCTGAGCGTGTTGTTGACAAGAGTCATCAGCAACTGCTATGCTGACAGTGCATTTTGCATAACTCAAAAGAAAAATTCGCTAACTTCGGCAACGTGCGCATCAACTGCCGCTCGCCTTGCCACAAACATTTTTTTATTGTTATTTGTGATTCTGTTGCAGTGAAGTTCTGGAGTACCTACTCACAACTAACTGTGGTGGTTTCTGAGTCTAAGTCTGTGTAACCGCCGTAATTGTATGTTTCCTTTTTGTTATTTCGAACGCAGATGGTGGTACGGCAGTCACATAACTGAATGCCATATTGTCGAGAGACAGGGCACACAATTAAAAGAGTCCCACCAATAGTCTACACTTGCTGCTGTGCTGCCTTACGCTTCAAGTGACAGCGACATCTTAACTGGAGACATAAAAAACGTGCTGACTTTAAGCAATTTTTCTGCACCTAGGCTCACTGGCACTCGAGTACTTTTTATACTTGAGCAAGCATCGCATGAGTTGGAGCAACGCCCAAAGCTAACTAAAGGACATTAATTTATATTAAGCAAATTGAATCAAAATATTCATGTCAGTGCGTCTGGTATTTTCGCGCTGATTTCACTTACAGCAAAAAAAAGCATCGAAAATGTAATCAAATGCTACACAAATGCAAATTTCACTATATATTCATTCATATTGCGTTCCATTCACATATGTATGTATGTATGTATGTATGTATGTGTGTATGTATATGCCAAATAATCAATGCAATGTTCTGTTGTGCTCAAATTGTGGTTCCCACATGAAGCAATAAAGCCACTGTGTCACCAAATGGTAATCAAAAGCTTTGTTCTGCACTAAAATTTAATGAATTTATTTTTGAAATGTTGCCAAAAAAAAATAAAAAACGAATGAAAAGAAACCAAACAATTCAATACTCATGCAATCAGCTCAACTGTAAAATATGGCAAAATTACAACAAAACAACGAAAATTCAAACAATTTTGAATGAATATTGATTTATATATTGTACGTTAAATGCAAAATTTTCACAACCGATTTGCCAAATAATTTTTTTCGCTATCGTAAATCATGCAATTGTAGTCAGCAGTTTTAAAAGAGCTTTAATTTAGGCTACAATACCAATAGGTTGAATCCACAATAGAAGGGTGGCACACAAATCTCATTGATGCACTTTGAATTTGTGAAAAAAGCAATTGATTAAATATTGTTTTTGATTTTTTTTTTGTTTTTTTTTTTTTTTGTAAAGCAGAACAAGTACGTGAAAATGAAGTTATAAATAAGCTTTGCGAATTTCTTTCAACAAATTTCTTAAAGCAAACTTGTAATCAACAATTTCTAAAAATAAAACGTCAATATCAAAATAAGTTTTCATTTATACTCACCCACTAACTATGTAAGTAGACATGTTTTCGAACATAAAAGTTTGCAGATTGTTTGAATGCATTTAGTCAAACAAATATCGATGCGTTTAACGTATTCATTCATCCCCTGAATTAACTGTACAGACCAATTGATCAGGTGTCAATGCGGCTCAGCATCATCTTTCTACATGGTGCAATGGGCTCATAAGTGGCATTTGCTATGCAACTATGCAACAATGCAACAATTCCACTTAAGCCAACGCGGAGTATCGCAAATCCTTGTATCTGCCAATTCAAATTAAATGCATCCATTATTGCTTCTCCGCTCAGTTATCCAGTCATCGGGAACGGATGTGTACCCGTTTGAAAAACGTTCAGCAACACAGCTCACAGCAACGCTCAAGGAGCACTTCTCGAGTGGAATTTAACAAAAGAGCGCAAAAGCGGAAAATGTTTAAGCAAAAAAGAAAAACGAGAGAAAAAAGTCGCTTGTGTATGCAAAATTCAAATTTCTTTATGTCGATTAACATTTCAAGTGGGTTGAATTGGTAGAGAAACGAGTCATTCACTCAAAGTCAAAACGGAATGTTATGTTGATGGAAATAGCAATTAAACTGAAAAAAAGAAGAAAATCCCCACTTTAGACACATGAGGAACAAACTCAGACGGCGCAGTATTCATTTTATTGATGTTCTCAGAAAATCATCTAATAACACTTTAAGTTCGATACGTATAGTATTCTTTAAATCAAATATAAATATGGTTAGAATATTTATCTTATTTTACTTTATATACATAAACTTATTTGTTGTTACACAAAATAAAGTTTCCGTTTCTTATTTTTCTAACAAATTAGACGCCATTTTGAAATGAACACTATATGCACATGAAATTTTAATTAAAAAAGAAAGTAAGTGCATGCTTAAAGGAAAATGGTGTCAAAATTGTTGTCAGCTCGAGAGTGCCCACAAAGTGTTGCAATTATATTTGTCATGCCCGAGGAGCGCAAACAACCTTCGCTTCATACGCAATGGCTGAGCTTGGTTTCAACGTGGAGACACAAGAACAACATTATGCTAGCCTTCAGTGAGATCGCACACGTCGCCGGGCATCGCCTCCGTGTACTAACACATACCATAGGCCCGGCATTTCTTTTTGCTTCGTTTCAATTTCGAGCTGAATGCAACACAGTTTAGGGCAACAGTTGAAGGTGACTGCTGCGAGTGCTTAACCCAAAATGTAACATCGCTCACATATACAATCGCAGATGCACAAATTAGGCACCGACATGGCAACACAGTGGCATTTCACTAACTTCTGTTGCATCTTAAAAAATTAGGGTCATAGAATTTTAAAGACGCAAACGATATTATTTAAACAGAAGCGGGACGGAAAAGCTTAAAATATCTCAGATGTCAAATGCAGGCACAACGCGCCAGTTTCGCACACAAACGATAATTATTTGTGCTAAAAAGAATACGTGAGTGCGGCGCATTCTTAAACAAAGTGTAAAATGCTAAACAGGAAAATTAAAATGGCAAAAATGTCGTGCACTCTCGTTGAAAATGTGGGCAGAGCATATGCCTGCCGTTATATGAAGAATCATGCCAAGTAATGTACATACATATCTGCCGACATTAGTCTCATGAGTAATAACTTAAACTTTTCACGTCGACTCCAATTCCATCTGAATTTCACTCAGTAATCGAAGTGATTAGCATAATGAAAGCAGTTGAATGTGGCAATAATGCCATAAAAAGCCTTCACGAACAGCAACAGCCAAATACAATATAGACACTCATGCATGTTCCACACTTACAGTGCATTGCGGTACAGATAGTAAAGGAACGGTTAAAGAGCAGGTTTCAACAAGGACCTCATAATAACCCGCACATCGTTCCCCTTCAACGGTTGAACTCATGGAGCTACAAAACTAAGCGCTTATGGCGTCGTAAAATAGTTAAAATATTTGAAGAACTTTTCTGACTTAATGAGGGCTTAAATAGTATCTACGCAAGTGTCAGACGACGCGACACACAGACTATGTATTTGTATGTGTACTTGTGTGTATACAGACTGATGTGAAAGAGCAGGCAACAGATGGATAGAAGAAGAAAAGAGAGAGAAAAGGTTATCTACTCGCATGTAAAGTTGTGCAATGTGTGCGTTCTGCAATGAATGCGCATTTAATTAATTGGATTTCGACGAAACCCACAAAAGACAATTACGTGGTTGACACAAGCACATCTAATTAAAGCAAATAGCAAACTAAATAAAATTTCCTCACATTTACTCAAATCGTAGTTTAAAATGTTCATTAACATGTCAACTGTTGCACGAATAATTGAAGTGACTTTGGAATGAATGAAAAAGAGCTTACAATAAGGAAATATCAATGCCAAAAGGCTCAACCACAAATTAAACATAAGTGTTTTTGATTTTGAACTCCCAATAATCATGTTCATATCTAGGACACGTTTATGAAGCACCTTACCCCTTTGACTTGCTAACCAACAACTTACCTAATAACATTTTGTTTAGTTCGGTTGAGTAAAATCTTTTATATAAACATATGAGATTGCATTTTAATTTATTTTTAATACGTGAAATATTATTTTAGTTTACATATATATTTTAATTAGGATTTCGAGTACGAAGTAGTCTGCTAATGTCGCTGATCACGGATGCATAAAATTGTGTTTAGACATCCTTAGTAAGATTTCCAATGAGATTTAATAGATTTTTTTTTTTTTTGTAATTTTATACAGTGATAATTTCGCATGTATTTGAGGGTTGATTTTAATTCATGAGCACATTGCATTAGCAACGAGTCACAACTGAAACCCATTTAATATGACAGCCGAACGTCGACCCCAGCGATTGTTTATCTTCACTTTTCAAAGAGGCTTAAGATTATCCCTCAGAGATTTTGTGCGATTATCACGTTAGTTTGAAATTGAGGAGTAATAAAATTACTTACGAAATCAAAATAAAAGTCATTATATTATTCATTTTACTTAGCAATTGATTAAGTAATTGACGCTTAGATAGTTCACAATGACATATAAATTCTCCCGCTTAAAGGGTACATTTAGAAAATATAACAAAACAATCATCAACAAATTTAGAAGCGACTTAGCATTTGCTATATTTTTTAATACGATCTAAAATCTCATCTTTGCAAAACTTTACTAAGCCAACGCCAACAAAAGCTTGTCCACTTGCAAGGGCGCAAATTGTTTGACCATGCATGTATTTGGCAATATTTGTTACCCAATCAATCTCTTCTGGTTGAGCGTTGCCCTCAACAAAGCGACCAAACATCTCCGTCAACCAAATGCTGCCCTCGCGGCATTGTGTGCATTGCTTGCACGTTTCATGCTTATAGAATTTAATTGTAGTGTACAACAACTTTACCAGGTCAACCGATTTTGAAACTACAATAATTGCGCCGGATCCCAAACTACTACCTACTGATTTCATACAGTCAAAATCCGCTAAAACGCTTTCAGCTGTTTGGGCATCAATTAGCGGTGTCGATGAACCACCTGGAAATATGGCTCTTAAGTTCTCCCAACCACCAGTTACGCCGCCAGCATGTTTTTCTATAATTTCCTTAAGTGGTGTAGACATTTCCTCCTCGACCGTACATGGATCATTCACATTGCCAGAGATGGTAAATAGCTTTGTCCCGGAATTGTAACTTCGGCCCAGAGATGCGAACCATTCAGGCCCACGACGAAGAAGCGTGGGCAAAACAGACATTGTTTCTGCATTAACAACTATAGTTGGCTTACCGAAGTAACCCTTTTCGCACAGAAATGGTGGCTTACGAGTTGGCCTGCCTTGTGCGCCCATTAAACATTTGACTAATGCAGTTTCCTCTCCACAAATGTAACGCCCACCACGCTGAACATTTATATCAAAATCGTAACCAGATCCGCAAGCATTCTTACCAATAAAACCACGACTGTAAGCTTCAGCGACAGCAAATTGAATATTACATGCTTCATTATAGAATCTAGCGCGCACATATATAAAAGCTCTATTTGCTCCCATTGCAACCGCACCCAACAATGCACCCTCTATGATCTTGTGGGGCTCGTGTCGAATAATTTCACGATCCTTGCAAGTACCTGGTTCACCCTCAGCACAGTTAATACAAAGAATCTTATCCTCACCGCTCTGCTTTTTTAAAAATCCCCACTTTATTGCCGCATAAAATCCAGCTCCACCGCGTCCTCTTAGGCCGGCCTTACCCACTTGATCCATTATCCAATCGGAGCCTTGGCAAATCAGATCTTTCGTTCTATACCAATCTCCTCGTTTACAAGCACCATCTAGACGCCAGTCATGACGTCCATACAGATTTTGATATATGCGATCTTCATCCTTTAAGCTTCCAAATGTTGTTTTTCCATCATTTAATATTAATCCTTTCGGTGGACCAATTTTCTTTTTAGCATAAAAGCGAGTCGAAATCTTCAAAACATTTTGATAAATTTCTATTTTTTTTCTATTACATCTGCAAACTTTCAACATTTTGAAGAATAACTATAACTATTTTGGAATGGCAAAGTAATCTAGACCTACTTTATCTATTTTTGTTTAATGCCTTTTTGTTTACGCTTAAACAAAGATGAAAAAACCGCCTTATGTGTTTTAAAGATAAAAATGCCCTAACAACCAAAGAAATCGGTAGATATGTCTGTCTACCCACACCAATGATTGTCGAAATCCTACAGGTCTATAGTCTAAAAGTCTAGTTTTTGAAGCAACTAAAGCCATACAGCTTTAAAAATTAAATGATATCAGTCTACTAAAAGTTTTTAACTTTAAAAGCCACATTTAGTTCTATGACAATACTACATCTAGAAATGTTTGTGAGGGGATGACATCGTCTGTCACATTTTGTACAAATATCAAAAACATTCATTTCTTAATGTTTATTGCACGAAGATTGTGTATTGTAGTATAAACATAAATAATTGATTGGTGAAATGGCATACAACACAATACAATTAATTATTATTCTTTAAAATTCAATTTTAAAATAAGACACAAGTTTACATATTGTGCTTAATTCAATGCAACTGGTCGTCAATAAGATGTTAAACAGGTCGAAAGACCGTGTCTTCTTTTTGTTTGTTTTTGCGCTCATAATTGTGAGTCACAAAACTCGGAGCGGATTCCAACTAATTCTTATCAATTTGGTAGTAAGCCCGAGTTGTCTCTCATTCAGGTTTACCAAACACGTTTTGAAAGCTTCACTTTATAAGCTCGATAGCTAGAAGCTCAACGTCGGACGATCAGTGTTAGTGAGACTGTGAACGTATATACAAGTAAGTCGAAGACGCTGTTCTCAATATACATATATGAACAAAACTCATAATATATGAACAAAACTCATCAAATATAAATTCGGCTTCATTTCGAAAGATTCGTGATAAGCAGCTTACATAGTGTCATTATTTCACTTAAACTTACTCAAGGTTATCGCATGAAAGTAAGCCGTTAAATTGTTTTATTAATAAGAGTAAGTTGTGCTTAAAAAACATAGATTTTGTCGGTATAAGTGAATCTTCATGCAATCAAGAAAAAATACACAGGGGAAATTCCCACATTTTGATGTAATACCTACAGTCACTGAAAAGCTATACAGTGCTCTGCTGATCGATTCAAGGAAATATATTAACTAAATGATGAAATGAACAGGAGGGATGCAAAACTAATAATACAGCAAATCTTCGCTGCCCTCAACCTAATCAGAGCAATACATTTGACGTATTTGTTTTACAGTTAGTGGAATTTCTATACCCTGTACCTTATGTCCGTCCGTCTGTAAGTCTGTCAGTTTGTCCTTCCGTCTGTATGGACGCATCGATCTCGGAAACTATAAGAAGTAGAGCCAAAAATCCTTGTTAGCTCAATTATGTTATTCACTAAGCAAATCTAGCTTATTTTGGTTTTCCCCTCCGGCACTTAGTTAAATGGTGAAGGGTAATAACTTATGCTACCTCGGGTAAAAAATGACAAAAGTCGTATTTTCGCGGTTGTTTTTTGAGATTGGTTACATATTGAAGGTACAAAGTATGTCAAAGTCGAGCACTCTCGACTGCAATTACTTATTAGTTTTTATGTTACTTCGCTAATATTGATATTTGGTTTATTTTAGGAACAACTTAAAAATGTTTGACTCAAGATTGGCCTATCTGCTAATAATCACGGTGCTCTGTACCTACACAGCCGCCCAGCAAAACGCAAACGTTGAGAACAATATACAAGACATATTTAACACGAATCCAAGTGTGCCAAGTGTTCCAAGTGTGCCGACTCCAACTCAAGCGCCACGAGCAAGCGGCTTTGATAGGATTGTGACCCCCGTTCCGATCGATGTAGCTAGTGGCCTGCAAACAAGTTTTACTTCAATTAGTGGCAAACAGAACAATTGCAATTGCGTTCCATACTACATGTGTGACCCTTCAACAAACACAGTGACCGAAGATGGTTCATTTGACGGTTTTGGTGAAATTGATATCCGCTTTGGTGACGACGATCCCGTCTGTGAATCTTCTGTGGACGTGTGCTGTGCTAACAACCGCACACGCAGCGAAGTTCTAACACCGAAGCCGTTGGACCAACGGCCAAATCGTCCAAAAGGTTGTGGAATTCGAAATGTTGGTGGTATTGACTTCACCCTTACTGGTGCAACTCAAAATGAAGCTGGCTTCGGAGAATTTCCATGGACTGTGGCACTATTGCATGCCTCCAACTTCAGTTATTTTTGTGCAGGCTCACTGATCCATCCCCAGGTCGTTTTAACCGCTGTGCACTGTGTGTTACCGCATACGCCCGGAAGTTTCCTAGTTCGTGCTGGCGAATGGGACTCTCAGACCGCCAAGGAGCGATTGCCCTTCCAGGAACGTACGGCACGTCGAATCATCACCCATCCACAGTACAATCCACGGAATGTTGCTTATGATTTCGCTTTAGTAATTCTTACCAATCCGGTCGACTTGGCTGACCACATAAACGTTGTCTGTTTGCCACAACAAAATGCCAATCCTGCACCCAGTACAACTTGCTTCTCGACCGGCTGGGGCAAAGATGTTTTTGGATCGGCTGGCAAATTTAGCGTTATCATGAAGCGCGTGCCGTTGCCTATTGTTGATTTCAATCAGTGTCAAACACAGCTGCGCGGCACCCGATTGGGCCCCCGCTTTGCACTGGATCGGTCATTTATTTGCGCTGGTGGTCAGCGTGGTGTGGATACCTGCCAGGGTGACGGAGGCGCCCCTCTGGCATGCCCAATTGGCCTTACCAACGATAATAGGTATCACCAGAGCGGCATCGTTGCATGGGGCATTGGTTGTAACGACAATATTCCTGCCGCTTATGCAAATGTGGCATTGGCTCGAAGCTGGATTGATGAGCAAATGCTTGCTAGTGGCTTTGGCATTGATGCGTACAATGCCTAATAGCATCACTGATCAACATGTGTATCTGCAATTGTTTACAGCAAAATTTATTTCTTTCTATAAATAAAAAAGATACAAAATAAATACATACAATTTTGTCAAGATATGTTCCGGTTGAAATAATTAGTGAAACTTTTCTTAACTTTATCAAGACATTTAAACTGTTTTCTCATTTATTTTGAACTCTTTTACTTCAATGGCACTTCATAGGACAAAACCAAATTGCAATCCTGAGGCATCATTACGAGTTTCTACAAGTCGTTAACATCTCACCTGCCACAAGGCTCGACACTCAAAAAACACGGCGGCCGTGGCAGTCGTTGTGCTGTGATGCGCTTTACGACACTAGTAATGAATTATAGAAGTAACCATGAATGTTGTCGTTCATTTAAAATGATGTTTCATTTTATGCATTTGAAGCACACTTCAAAATTGTTATTTCTGTTTTCGAAACTCATAACCAGACGTGTGAGAATTTTAAACGAATAAATGAGGACAACGCCTACGTTGCTTTTGAAACAAGGTTAAATTTCGACATTTTCTTCAAAAGAAAGATAAACTTCTATAAAATAGGTTTGATATTTTAAACATTCCACAAAATCTTAAAGATTTTAAAGTTATGTACTCATTAGAAATAATCAGTTAATTGCAAATAAATCAATGATTAGATTATGAAACATTGAACTTTCTATAATGGCAATACATTTAATTTTACGGTTAAAGCAAACTATAAGAGCCCACCACTATACTTTCTTTTTCTAAAATCAACTGAAAATGAGAAAATACTATTCTGGAAGAAATAAAGGGTGGGTGGTTTTCTATGCAAGTCCAAAGCAGTATTGACCATTGAGTAAAATTATTTTGGGTTAAACAATTTTTTAACTAAACATTTCACTAAAACATGCATATTCAAGGTTTTTTGTCACGAAGTAGATTCTAAGTCATTTGAATAAGTTAGTGGTCAATCATTAAGACATTTGATCTATAATTGATTAAAATTGGTTTTTACACTGTTCAATCTCCTTCTTATGAGAAAAAAGTACCCAGTTAAGTCATCACACAAAGGAAAACAAATCTTAATGGATTTAACGTGACATGCCTAATCATTATTTATTTCTTTATTAAAATTTAACTTTTTATAATAGATACATACATATATATACGTATAGACGATTTAAAAAGCTAACGCAAATACTAACTATACACCTTGAACAATTTTATTGAGCTTTCAATCAGGTTTATTTTTACGCCCGGCTTACTTAGAACGATAAAATTGTCAATAGTATAAAACAAGACCTCTTTAAAAACTGACTATCAACCACCCAGTGTTAATTGTGAATTGATGACTAATATATACAATGATTTTTCTAAATCAGTTAATTTTTAAATATCAAATTGTATGGGCACAATCGATGGGTTAATAATAATATTGCAAACAAACAGTCCGAAAAACAGTTTGTATCATTAGATTAATTTTTGTAATCGATGTCATAATAACAGCAACTGGTGAAGGCTTCCTAACTTGTGGACTTCGCATATATTCGCATAAGACGAAAATACCCCTCTAGATGGTTGCAGGGTATAAAACATATGAAACTCATGCATGATAAATCGTTCACCTGTGCAAAATTTATATTCTTATTTAAAGTTGCGCATGTCTGATTGTATGAGCAGGAAATGTATGTGTGGAAAATAAGAAGAAAACGCTTTGATTGTGAAAAACCTTTTGGGCATTTCCTATTTGCAATCAAGAGAAATGAGTGTATGTTAAATAGGATCAAACGATTGTACTGTAATTTGCAGCGGAAGTTGTCAAATTCTTGACAAATTGATTGGTTATATTTGTATAGCATTAGTTGAAAGGTTCACTTAATTTTTTTGGTTGCGATCACTCATAAAAGCATTTTTTAATAAAAAACATTCTACACGCTGCCTTTTTCAATGCTATATTGACTTATCTGGAACACTTAGTCTGATATGTTGAGTTTACGACAGACACACTACCCTTTCCCCTTTTTACAGTGCCGAACGTTCCTTTAAATTATACTCACCCTTATCCAAACTACAGATTCAGTGTATAATACGTGTCGTAATTGAGTAAATGAATGTTTAAATAACTAAGAAAAAATCCGAGAAAAAGAGTCAATTATTTTGTTATATTTTCGTTTTTCACCAATAAAAATGAATATTTATATCTCATGGACAGGCCGAATCTGTGTCGGCACCACAATATATATAAAAAAACATACTAAAATCTGATGACATCGAGAGGCAAAAGAGCTGCGCAACGTATTCTGATTTCTCTTTTAGTTGTAGAAACTATTTGGACTCTCAAAACAGAGTCAAAGAACAGAAAAATACAATACAAAAATATGATGTAGAAAATCGGCAAAAGAACACAAGTCACTTGCCACAATCGTTGAAGCATCAGCGAATCTGCAAATGAATCTGCTTCTCAGTTGTTTTTGCTATTTTAAACGGAATAGACGATTTTAAAAGTGTACACACAACATATTTTGTATATATACTCTTGTGTATATGTACATACATATGTGTAGACGATAATTTGGCGCGCACACGAATAAAATTTTATTTTTAACCAAGAAAACAATTGCGAGTTTAAATGGCATCAGCCCAGATGGCGTTAGGTCCAACAAATGTGGTCATTCATGAGTATGAGACTAGCTCAGAATCTGATGATTCGGAAAACATCCCTTACCATGCACGTCAAAACGCTATGCCCTTTTCATATGGCGCTGTACCAGATGGATTTGGTCCCAGTGACCTCAACCATGTCGTCATTGAAGAAGTTATGGAAATACCAAAACCGAAGCCAATTGTTAATCCACCTAGTCCATCTGTCGTCCGAAAATCGGCCAGACCAAGTATATCGCCATCCCGACCGGTCCTTAGAAAAACACCCTCACGTAAGGAGTTTGAGGAGATGCTTTTAGAACGCAGAGAGCAAGCTTTGCGGGACCAGAACAACTTTGCTATTCAACAGGCGCAAACTGCAGCTATTCAAAAAGATTTGGATGAACTACAAGAGAAATTAAATAAATCGATTCGTGTTGGTCAAAGCGAACGGCCACCATTGCCAATTAGCTCCCAACAAAACACTTCAAAGGATTTAGTACGCATCGATGATTCAATAAAATCAACATTAACAAAACAGAACTATGAACCGATAATGTTGATAGCGGATACAAAACGTTCTGAAACGCCTACATTTCCAATATCTCCCCAGTCGGAGGCAACAGACCGATGCATGAGCCCTTATCCCGCAGTTGCCGTAAAATCTATCACAAATGATGATAATAAGTCAAAACCTGGCAAACCAACATTAGATAGCACACGTGAAGTTCATTCAACCGAAACTCAAGAGGTTGAGCCACATTTAGTTAAATTTGCCAAAGATTTATCAGAATATTGGTATAAGCCACATATGAGTCGAGAAGATGCTGTGGAGCTATTACGCAACACGCCGCCGGGAACATTTCTTATACGTAAATCGACGACATACCAAAACGCATACGGTTTAGTGTTACGTGTATCGAAACCGCCGCCAAGAGTCGTCGGTCCTCTAATTAATGGGGATGAGTTAGTCAGACACTTTCTTTTGGAACCAACAACGCGTGGTGTGCACCTTAAAGGGTGCTCCAATGAACCAATATTTACATCACTTTCCGCGTTTGTCTATCAACACTCCATCAATCAGTTTGCATTGCCATGCACGCTTCTTATACCCGACCGTGACTTATTGCTCTCATCCGTAGACACTGATTTTGTGAACAGACAAAAGCAAATTTTATCACAAGGTGCAGCTTGTAATTTGCTTTATCTTTTCGTCTGTGACATGGAATCCTTAACCGGTGACGAGGCAGTGCGAAAAGCAGTCTACGAAATGTATTCTCAATCAAAATTGCCCTCCCCGCTTGAGGTACACTTCAAAGTTTCACAACAGGGGATTACATTAACAGATAATACACGGACAGCGTTCTTTCGGCGTCACTATGCGTCCCAATGCATTTCCCATTTCAGTCTGGACCCGGATGCCCGCTACTGGAGCGTCATTGCCAAGGATGAAGGTCTAGAGCGTGCAGTCAACAAATCAATTTTCGCATTTGTTGCTCGATCACTAACTGGAAATAAAGATAATCAGTGTCATGTATTTTGTGATTTAGCCGCCAGCCAGCCAGCGTCTGCCATAGTGTCCTTCGCCAATAAAGTTCTGCCTCTAAACAAATCCAATCATAACATGCTGTAAACATTAAAAAAAACGTATGTCGAATACGAACTAAAACAATGAAAATTTACTTATTATTTATCTCTAAAATTATGATTCGATTTTTCTAACAAACAAATATGTAAACCAAAAAAAAAATAAAATTCTCAAATATTTAAATTAAATAAATAAAAGGTTTAAGTTGGAAACACTGTGGTTGCTCACTTGGAGGCAAGAATCCAATGCGTCTGTGAAGAAAAAAATAGTTTGACTAAATAAAGGACTTGTATAACAGCTTGCAAAAAAGAACCAATCCAATTTTGTATATTTGAACCGCATCCTTCCTACTTTATTGTAATGCCCCATTCCTTATAATTAATCTCTTCATTATTTTAAGAATTAACTAGTCACTATCATATCTGAATCTGTACTTGGTTGTCCAGTCAGACCAGCTAACAACTTTTTGGTAAATTGGCGCAATTCTAACGGGTCTTCATTGTTAAAGTCATCCATAACAAGCTGCATTTGCGCTTTAAGGCCGTCTGCTATTGAAGTCGTGATTCGATCCTTGAAGAGATTTGTGATAGGACTTAGAATTAAACCAGTTAACTGGCGTATCACTCTCGCTTGATCCAATTGAACGTGAATTTTGCTGTAAGAAAAAACGAGCATATCTATAAGTATTTTTATATAATGGTGGATGGAAAGTTCTCAGCTTAATAAACGAGTAAGTACATATGTAAATAAACAACTATGTACAGGGAACACATACCTGAATTCTATTATTCTGAAGTCATTTAAATGAAGCCGAGAAGTTATAACGTTGACAGCTAACTCGGCGTAAATTATTGTGTCTTCAAGAGAACCAATGACTTTTCCGTAGCCCTCAATTGCCATTAGTTTCAAAAGAAAGTTGTATTCGAACTAAAATTTAAATTAAATAATGGTATACAAGTATAAACTTTTGTTATTTAGTTTTATATTCACTTACTTCAAGATTACTGATTTTCAGATAGAATCTGCAAAGAAAAGATTTGCCCTCGTAGGTCATAAAGGCGTCCCTGTGTCGTTTGACTCCAGATAAGTTATAAACAATTCCATTTGTTAAAAACAATCCGGCCTCATATGTAATAAATAGCGGCTTCTAGGCAAAATCTGATATTGAAAGTATACTTAACTAAAAGAACTTCGATACTCATACCACTGAAATGCTCTCCTTCATGTCCGGCAGCTGTAAATGCTCTATACTCAATTTCTGCAAATGTTCGAGAATCATGGGTGTAACCATGTCTACTTCCTCATTAATGTTAGTCCACCCAACATCTTCTTTATCAAAAGTATTAGTATCATCGTTTGCAATGCTTACTGTTTGTCCTTCCCGACGTAATCTATTGATATGATTCACAAAACCGAAATTAGTTAAGCCAAGCGTTATGTGATTACTATGAAAAAAATGTATATATGAAGATTCAGATATTTTTGAATCGCTCAAAATAATATTATATTATGAAAATCTCATAGAATTAAAAATTGTTGATTTGAACAATGAATGCTAATCATTCAAAAGGTAAAGAAATTTACATATTTGACCTTTATACTCATATTAAAACTCACATTAGCTAGCAATTAAAAATAAATAGTATTTCTCTTACATATCCAAAACGTATATAAAGAAATACGTTAAATTAAGCTTTACTAACGTGAATCACTATCGTTTTTATAGGTTCATCTAAGTTAATAACTTATGATTAATTCATAACACATATCAAAGCAAAAAGTAGAGATAACAATCATTAACTTGAATCATCATTCGTTGATTGGGTCACTTTACTTCACAGTTGCCATTTTATCACATAAGATTTTAACTTTTTACTTTCTGGGATACAATTTTTATATGGTTAATAAACAAACCCTGAGCAAAGAATACAAATACTAAAAAAAATATAAATGTGAATGTATATGAAAATCGTTTTGTTAGCAAACAGAATTTAGGGTAAATTGTGTATTTGTAAGCTTTTTTGTTGTCATTAAATTATTAAAGCTTAATCAATATGTGTGGGGTACGAACCTTAAGTGCTTTTCCGGTAGAGATTCCGCACAGAGGGCTGAAGTCAAGACCGAAACGCACATAATTCCCATTAAAAATCCAATCACACACATTCTCATTGTGTCACATTCATGTACTTTCAATTTTAATTGAGTTGTTTTCTTCTTGTTTCTTATTAGCAAATGCCGACTGTGAGTCAAGCTATTCAATGGCACGTACTTTAATGGATTTGTATTTGCGATCGCTTGCCCAATTAGAATTAATATAAATCCAAATAAATTTTAAAGCACAAAAAAATAATATTTCAGTTTTTTTTTTTCTTGTCTTTTATGTTAATGTAACATTATTGCTTTTGAATTATTTTAAGCAATTTAATCTTGTACTAATTTTTTGAATCGAATTGTATTCACAAGCCTCTGATAAAACACAAGACAAAAAACGATTACGTTTTTAAAAAACACATTTGTGAGCACATCAACAACGTAATGTATAGTTCAACGTAATTGCTCGCTTCCTATTTAGTTTCTGATCACGAAACCGCAAACATCGCTGCTGACCATTTGCGTCGACAACCGATGTTGCACTCGCCAGTACAAAAGTCAGCAAGACAGCCAGCCACAGCCTACGATCACCGGTCGAACGAAAAGTTTAAATGCTACTGAGTTAGACGCAACTCGGTTAGGCGACCGCCACTACACGTCGTTGGGGTACAACATGAATCAGCCTTGATCTTGTTAAGCTTTCGTGCGCTTTTCATACATTGGCACCGGGCTGTGGCGAATTAAGCTTGGCCTGCGTTTCAAGGTGTACAGGGTGCCGTCATTTGCACAACTCAATCAAATTGTGGTTTCTATGCGCTTAAATGTTCTCAATTTTATTAAAAAGAACCAGAGGCCAACATGAATCTTATTTAATAGTTATGTTTGTTTAGTTTTTATTGAACAAACGAATATAAAACTGTCATTCAATAAAGAAATTCCCACTACGATACTGTAAACAAAATGCTTCTTAAGGGAATGTTAAATACCAAAAAAAAGTAAATTTTTTTTGTTTTGGATAAATGTAAGCAACATTTTCAAACCGTAAAACATTGCGTTTTAAAATTGCTCAGGAATAGAATCGAAAGTACTGATTTGCCTGAGCACGCCAACCTAATGAATACGATATATCCAAACACAAAAAAAAACTTTAATATTATCAGAACGTTGTGTTTAACTCTATTATATAACCGATGCAACTGTATAAATGCGTATGAATATATACTTAAACATTAAAGAACGGCCCCGGCAAGAACTAAATGTAAAAAAGTTGAATGAACAATTAATTTACGTTGAGTTCATTTAAAGCATTTCTGGATTTTATTCAATTTACATTCATTCTAAGGCGTGAGAATGGAACATTACTGGCTGGACAGACCACTCACATGATTTGTTTACCAAACGAAATCGAAAGACTTCTTGAAATTTACATTCCCTATACTCACCTACATATATACATATAAGTTGTATTTACTTTTTAAAAGTGTCGCATTGTCACATTTTGGATATAGTATATAATTAAGAAAAAGGTTGCATACAAATCGACAATACAATCCGTTGTTTAAGTACATTGACTTAAGATTAGAACTTTCACAACACATGTTCATTGTTGAAAAGTTTCATTAGTATTTTTTATACTCTACCAATGTGTTAATACTAAGTATTACACATTTTGTTTCGTTGTATTCAGTATTCTTCGGTTTTTGTATTGCTAATTTAATTTAATTACCATTTGTGATATGCGATTCGTATATTTGCTAATGCTTTTATTCATTTCCCTATATTGCAGTTTGAATTCGATCATCTGATTGACGACAGCACCGTAATAATTCATAACATTTACCCAATTTCAGTTTTTCAAATTGTCTACAACATTGTTAATTAAAAAGTAATATTTTCATTTTCTTAATAAAACAAACTTCATTGGCAAATTCCAATCACTTTATTATATACTTTAAATAGTTTTTGTTTTTAAATAAAAAAAAAATTTACAATTCAAAAAAGATATATATCCAAGATAGTATTGTTAGATTTTCAGTGAGTTCTGGTTTTACTGCGATATGTAATGCACTTCCTTTGTGAACCTTTAAAATATTTACGTGTGTTTCTTGCATATAATAAAAAATGCGCTTGTTGTGGCACCATGTAAAAGTGAATTTTTTCAATATTATACCTAAAGGTAAAGAAAATTCAAATACTTTTAACGAGTTCTACGTATCTTGTGACACTGTGTAGCGTAAGTTAATTAAAACACATCGAAAGAAATTACGACGGTCACATAATTTACCATTTCTTATTTTGCTTCGAATTTTTAATGAGGATTCCAATAGAGTATATAAGAAATGCAAAAGTTCAAATTAAAGTCAATTGCGATTCGATAAGCAATTCGTGCACACCTTTCGGTTGGATTTCGTGGATTTCAATATTTCAATAGTTTCAGTTTCAAAAGCACAACCGAATTTCACATTTGGATTTAAAAACCGCAGGACATTCATAAAGCCGTTTTTAGTTGTTTAATATTCATACGTGAGACATCATAAATAAAAAATGGCTTCAGCTGCAACAAAAAAGGATAAAAAATATTCGCGAACCCGCCCGGAAACAGATGGTGATGATATCGTCATCTCGGGAATGGCAGGGAAGTTTCCTAACTCTCGCAATGTATCGGAATATCAATATAATTTATACAACAAGGTTTGTAGCTGTTAAAATCAAAAAAGGAAATAATTTTTGCCTACACAAATCAAAAGTGAAACAGTGTGAAAGTGTAATTGTTACGAAAGTAAATCTGGAAACAATATTTAACATAAATCTTTAATCAATCTTTTAATAAATTTGTGCTATAAGCCTACGCAAAAAGACAATATATCCAATGTCAAATGGATATATCCATAATTATAGTGCCGCTGTTACAAATCTTCAGATACACTAAATCTTTTTGTAAAAAAACTTTTAAGTCCCAAGACTATACGAGTTTAACAAAAATGAAATTGCTTGGAGACAAAGCAATACGTCTCATTGCTAACTAATCTATTTTTTGGTTTATTAAAGTTTACCTCCAAATAAAGTTCTAATGACCCGAACACAATATAAAATAATTTGTTATTTAAAAAATACGGAAGCGATCTTCCAATATCCACACTATTGCTCTTAAACGTTAAATGCTTGGCATCTTTGGCGAGTTTTATTAAAAATGTTATTTTATTTTATAAAAGATTGATATGGTCGACGATGACGAGAGTCGCTGGCGTCATTTTAATCCTGAAATTCCAAAACGTTCTGGAAAAATAAGTGGGCTAGAGAAATTTGATGCCACCTTCTTTGGCGTGCATTTTAAGCAGGCGCATACCCTGGATCCCCAAACTCGTGTTCTAATCGAATCCGCCTACGAAGCTGTCATTGACGCTGGTATCAATCCAAAGAGCTTAAGAGGTTCCAAAACGGGTGTATTTGTTGGCGCTTGTATATCTGAATCAGAGAAAACATGGTTCTACGAAAAGGTATCGTCAGGTGGTTTTGGAATTACGGGCTGTAGCCGTGCTATGATGGCTAACAGAATATCATACAGTTTGGGTTTGGAGGGCCCCTCATTTCTCCTGGATACTGCCTGCTCCAGCTCAATGTATGCCTTGGACAGTGCATTTAGTGCTATTCGCAATGGTGAAATCGATGCAGCCATAATTGGTGGTTCAAACTTATTACTTCATCCGTTTGTGACTCTACAGTTTGCTCGGTAAGTTTAAAATCTAACGACATAAAAAGCTTTGAATATTTATTGATTCACTTTATATTTTCATATGTCATTATCATATTCAATTATAATTTTATTATTGTCAACGCTTAGACTGGGAGTACTCGCGGCTGATGGATATTGTCGTCCCTTTGATAAAGACGCCAGTGGCTATACGCGATCGGAAGGTATTAGTTGCCTGTTTTTGCAGAAAAAGCGAGATGCCAAACGAGTATATGGAAGTGTTATTTATTCTAAAACAAATTGTGATGGTTATAAGCCAGAAGGCATTACTTATCCATCAGGAAAAGTGCAAGAAAAATTACTAGATGAGTTCTACAAGGAGATTGAATTTTCACCAAAAAACATAGGATATCTTGAGGCGCATAGTACTGGCACAGTTGTAGGCGATCCAGAAGAATGCCGAGCTATTGACAGTGTTCTATGTAGACAGAGAGATGAACCTTTACTGGTTGGATCGGTAAAATCGAACGTCGGTCACGCGGAAGCTGCTTCAGGTGTTTGTTCTTTAGTAAAAGCGTGCCTTGCTTTTGAAACGGGGTTGATTCCACCAAACATAAACTTCACTGAGGTAAAGTCTGTAATAGCTCCGCTGGCAGAAGGACGATTAAAAGTTGTACAAGAAGTAACACCATTGACGAAGCCATACATTGGCGTAAACTCCTTCGGTTTCGGCGGAGCTAATGCCCACGCCTTGCTGAAAGCATTTGACAAGTCTAAAGTAAATTTGGGGATACCTGATGATGATTTGCCCAGAATTGTAACATGGGCTGGCAGAACTGAGGAGTCAGTGAATACTATTTTTGATGCTATTGAAAAAAAACCACTCGATTCCGATTTTATTGCATTGTTACAAAATATTACAAATGACGACGTTTCTGGAATGGTTTTTCGTGGCTTTGGAATATTTGCTAAAAATGAGACTAACCCGGCAAAGACTTTGGTAAGAGACGTTCAACATCACACCGGCATTAAACGGCCAATTGTTTGGGTGTTTAGCGGTATGGGTTCCCAATGGACACAAATGGGATCATCCCTTATGAGCATTCCGTTATTCCGAAAATCTGTAGAAAAATCCCACCAAGTTTTGTTAAAAAAAGGATTAAATTTACTGAATATACTCACCGCCAACGATGAAACCATATTTGACAATATTTTACATTCGTTTGTTGGAATCGCTGCCATCCAAATAGCCGTAGTCGATGTACTTCGGTCATTGAACCTGGAACCAGATCATATTATCGGACATTCTGTGGGCGAATTAGGATGTGGCTATGCCGATGGAGGCTTCACAGCAGAGCAAATGATTCTTGCGTCCTACTATCGTGGAAAAGTAAGCTTAGACATTGAAAAAATTAAAGGTTCTATGGCGGCTGTTGGTTTGGGCTATAAGCAGATAGTCAATATGCTACCCGAACCAATTGAAGTTGCCTGTCATAACGGTGCAGATTCCTGCACAATTTCCGGTCCAGCAGAACATGTTGCGGCTTTTGTCGCAGAGCTAAAAGCAAAGGGAATTTTTGCCAAAGAAGTGCCGTGCTCTAATATTGCTTATCACTCACGTTACATTGCTCACATGGGTCCCCAGCTGTTAAAATACCTAAAAGAGACTATTCCAAATCCAAAAGCCAGAAGCTCAAAATGGCTCAGCTCTAGTGTACCAAAAAGTAATTGGGATCAACCTGAATGCACCTTCTGCTCAGCTGAATACCACACAAATAATTTGTTGAGCAGTGTTTTGTTTGAGGAAACATTCAAATTGCTACCCAACAATGCTTTAACAATTGAAGTAGCTCCCCATGGCTTGCTGCAGGCAATTTTAAAACGGTCTATGCCAAATGGAGTTCACATACCTCTTACGCAAAGAGGTAACAAAAACAATGCCTTATTCTTCTTGACGGCGCTTGGCAAGTACGTAGATTTTCAATGATTTGTATTCAGTAAAAAATAATTTAATGTATTCAAGGATTTTCACCAATGGAGTACCTGTTCCTGTGGATAAGTTGTACCCAAAAGTTGAGTTTCCTGTAGCACGTGGAACACCGAATATTAGTTCTCTTATACGATGGGACCATAGTGAAGACTGGTTTGTTACAAAATATGAAAACATGAAGACTAAATCGAGTGGAGAACGAGTGTTCACACTAAATTTAAGTAGCGATAACGAAGAATTTATGGGGGGACATGTGATAGATGGAAAAATCTTAGTACCGGCAACATGCTATTTGCAATATGTGTGGGAAACATACTCTCTAATGTATCATGGACCTAGTTATATGGATATTCCTGTCGAATTCGAAGAGGTTAAATTTTTGAGAGCCACAAACATTTCCGGTAACAGTGAAGTCGAATTAACTGTAATGATTCACTATGGTACAGGAAACTTCGAGGTAAGGCTTAGAATCAAATGTTGTTTTTTTTTTGTTTTAATTTTATCATGACTTCCAATAGATAACTGAATCGGGAAGCTTAGTTGTTACTGGACGAATTTCCGAAGTTAAAAATGCACAAATTCCTAAGATCGAGGAATTGAAAACTGCATCTGATTTTCCCCTGATGGCCAAGAAAGACTTTTACAAAGAGTTGAAACTTAGAGGATATCATTACAACGGATCGTTTAGGCCGGTGCATAAAGCTCGTGGTGATGGATTATACGGGCAAGTTGAATGGAATTACAATTGGGTCACTTTTATGGATGCAATGTTGCAAATTTATATTTTGGGAGTCGACTCACGATCATTAGTATTGCCAACAAAAATTCGCAAGCTGCGTATAAACGGAATACATCATTTCGACTTAATGACAAAATTGGATCCAGAACACCGAGTTTTCGATGTATACGTCGATCAAAAAAATAATCGAATTGTTGCAGGTGGCATTGAACTGACTGGCCTAGAAGCAAGTCCTGTGCAGCGTCGCAGGCCCCCAGGTATTCCAGTTTTAGAAAAGTATCAGTTCATACCTCAGTTTCCTGCTCCAAGACTTTCTGAATCAAATGCGGTTCGTACATGTGTGCAGCTGGCACTCGAAAATAATGCTGTTTTGAAAATGAAAGTTGTGGAAGTCGACACTGATGGAAGAAATACAATTCTACAAGAGTTTGCTGAAGCAGTTGAGGATTTGCCTTTAGTCACTGGTGACTACGTTTTCTTGACAAATCAAAAACTTGAGGATGTAACTAATATAAACGTGGAAAACGGTAAACTTTCATCACAGTCTAACTGCTATTTTGTTATAGTAGGAGGATTATCGGGCCAAGTGAACGAAGATAATATAGCGACGGCACAAAAAAGTTTAACTGAAAATTGCTTTCTTGTCATTAGAGAAAAAACAAATTCCACTAGCAAAGATTTTAAGGTCCCTGAAAACTTGCAACTTACAGCAGTTATTCCAACCGATAATAACGACGAGGTATTGCTACTTCTACAGAAAGTGTCGAAAAAGGCACACTTAGAATCAGTTGTTATTCAAATATCAGATCAGGATGTTAACTTCGAATGGATTGCACAAGTTCAGGCAGCACTTGCGAATAAAAACTCAGTAATACTATATGCATATAATGAACATTTAAATGGAATTATGGGAATGGTCAACTGCCTACGGAAGGAACCAGATGGCAATCTAGTGAGCTGCTTTTTCATTGATGACCCTAAAGCGCCTACTTTCAATATAGCCGATCCTTTATATTCCAGTCAACTAGCGCACGGACTGGCAATGAATGTTTACCGTAATGTAGGCTTCTTTTCAAAATACGTAAAATTCATAATAATAAATTTTATTTACTTTAGGGTTGTTGGGGCAGTTATAGGCATTTGAAGCTAGATATTAACGAAGAACCAAAACCAAGGAGAAATCATATATTCGGTAATGTTATACAACGAGGTGATTTATCTTCACTACGCTGGTTCGAGGGCCCACTTAATCCAAAGGACTGCACAATCAAGATCGCATATTCTTCCCTTAATTTCCGAGATGTCATGCTCGCCACTGGACGTTTGGCTATCGAAATATATGGTTCCAGTCGAAGAGATCAGAGCTTGGTGCTTGGTTTCGAATACTCTGGTATCAATTTGAAAACTGGTAAGCGTATTATGAGTATGGTAATCAAAGGAGGTGTAAGTTCTTATGTGGAGAAGCCATCGAAACTGATTTGGAATATTCCTGATCACTGGACGCTAAAAGAAGCTGCAACTGTACCCGTTGTATATATTACGGTTTATTATGCGTTTTTCGTTGCTTCTGACATACGCCAAAGTAAAAGTATTCTCATTCATGCCGGAACTGGAGGTGTTGGCTTAGCAGCAATTCGCGTTGCTTTAGCTTACAACTTGGATGTTTTTACCACTTGCAGCACACCACAAAAGAAAGAGTTCTTATTAAAGACATTCCCACAGTTAAAAGGTAAATATTAATTAAATTTGTTCCAAAGTTCAGTATTTCAATGATACTTTTTTTAGAATCACATATCGGCAATTCACGTGATACGACTTTTGAAGCAATGATTCAAAACGAAACCAATGGAAAAGGTGTTGATGTTGTACTAAACTCTTTGTCTGAAGATAAATTACTTGCTTCAGTTCGTTGCTTGGGACAGGGTGGTCATTTTCTTGAAATTGGCAAATTCGATATGACAAATGATACAAAGCTCGGTATGAGCTGCTTCCTTAAAGAAATAACATTCCATGCTATACTAGCAGATAATTTGCTGTATGCCTCCGACGAAAGCATTCAGGTGAGTCATTCAGTCAATTTAAGCGTATTTGAGCGTTTAATTAACAACCATTTGCAATTGTTCATTTAAGCACTTGAAAAATCTGATTGACACGGACATCGCTAGCGGTATAATTAAACCGTTACCGGTTACAGTCTTCCCAGCTCATGAAATTGAGCAAGCCTTCCGTTATCTAGTTGGAGGCAAACACATTGGCAAAGTTGTTATTCAAGTGCGCGACAGTCCAGAAAATCCGGAAACATTGCCTGTGCAAGTCTTGAAACAGATTTATTTCAAACCAGAGCTCACCTACATTATTCTTGGCGGTCTTGGTGGATTTGGTTTGGAATTAGCTGATTGGATGGCACTGCGGGGTGCTCAAAAAATCGTTTTGAGCTCCAGCCGCGGAATTACTAAGGATTACCAATCCTATAGAATTGCGTACGTATTGAAGAATTCCATTTTTTTTTTTTGGTTTTTTTATCATTTTTATTTATTCAAAAAAGATTATGGAAGACATACGGATGCAAAGTTGTTGTTAGCACAGCTGATGTCAAAACATTTAATGGATGTCGCGAACTTTTGGAGACAGCTGAAAAACTGGGACCCATTGGAGGAATATTCAATCTAGCAGTTGTTTTGAGCGACGGAATATTTGTCAATCAAAATACTGAGAAGTTTAAAGAAAGCTTTTTGCCCAAACCATGCGCTACGAAATACCTGGACGAGCTATCTAGAGCATTTTGCCCAAATTTGGAACATTTTGTTGTTTTTTCGAGTGTTTCATGTGGCCGCGGAAACGCTGGTCAAACAAATTATGGCATGGCCAATTCCATTATGGAAAGGATTGTCGAGGACCGTGTAAAGAGTGGATTCCCCGGAAAGGCTATACAATGGGGCGCTGTTGGCGAAGTAGGTCTTGTAGCGGACATGGCAGAGGACAAAATTGATATGGAAATCGGTGGTACTTTGCAACAACGAATTTCGTCATGCTTGCAAGAGCTCGACACATTATTAAGTGCTCAAGATCCAATTGTATCTAGCATGGTAGTCGCTGAAAAACGGTCTGGACGATCAGGAAGTGAAAGCATTATTGACACAGTAATGAACATTATGGGAATTCGAGATCTAAAATCGGTATCATTAGGTACAAGCTTGTCCGAAATTGGAATGGATTCACTGATGGCGGTCGAAATCAAACAGACACTTGAACGTGATTTCGAATTAATTCTATCGCTTCAAGACTTACGATCGCTTACATTCCAAAAACTATTAGAATATGCGGAATCCAGTAATAGAGATAATGTTGATGAATCCAACATAAACTTCCATTCAGAAGGTAACCAATTGGGCATGGAAATGCTTCTGCGAAATCTAGGTGACGAAGGGAATGCTAATGAAATATTAGTTAGTCTCAAGACCGCGGCAAGTGCAACCAAACAAACTATTTCACCGAGCATCATCATACCTGGCTTAGAAGGTACCGCTGGCCAAGCCTGGTACAACATTGGTAAAAGCTTAGATAGCATGACGATTGTATTACAATTGCATACATTTGCAAAACTTGAAACGGTTAAAGAAATCGCTGAAGCCAGTTTCCAGGTACACTAAAGCATTTATTTTTTAACTGTCACCCTTTTAATGAATTATCATTTACAGCATATTAAAGCAGTGCTCAAACCAGCAGATCCGTTCTATATTATTGCTTATTCGTTCGGTACTTTTGTTGCTCTGGAATTGACGGCATTGCTCGAGAAAGCTGGCTACCGAGGACAGCTTCTACTAATAGACGGTGCACCACACTTTTTAAAAAAATTAACGCTACTTCATTTGGGTTCCGATTTCACGGATAACGATCTTTATGATTTACTGTTTTGCAGTATTGTTAATCAGATCTTTCCTGAAGAATCGAAAGAATCAGCCGCAGTAATTTTTAAGCCACTTAAAAGTTTACAAGAAAAAATGAACAAATTCATGGAATATGTCGCGAAGCAAAATATTTACAGTCGCGAATACTCTAAGGCAATGGTTGGTGCGATGTTCAGGCGCATTCGCATGGCCGCTAATTACGATTTAGATAGCATCGTTCCACTGAAAACACCAATTACACTTATACGTCCTGCCGAAGTCTCATTACAAGACATTGAAGAAGACTATTGCGTTTCTAAAGTAACAAGTGGCAAAGTAATTTTAAAGGTTATTGAAGGAAATCATACGTCCATGTTGGATAACCCTGTTTTATGCCAACTCATTAATGTCTTTGATCCGACAGTTCTTGAAGACAAAAATTTTGAAGAATACATTAGGGATCCAAAACCCTTAACACCAGCGTAAATTAGAATATCCTAAGCATTAAATCTCAAAATAATTACTATTATTAGTCCTAAAGTAGCAGTAATTCAAATACATATTCCATGGGGTAACAGAAGAAAAAAAAATTGTACAACAATACTGAAAAATATACGTACATACATGTCTTAAAATTGATTGATCATTTCAATTAAATGCTGACTTTCATATTATTTGAAAAATTAATTAAATAAATTACAATATTTAGAAAACATATTCGATCGATATTTCAAAAGCTTAACGGTCTTTGTATCGCCATTTGGTATGGAAATTTCACTATATTTCTAAATCCACAACAAATTAAAAATATTAAATACTAGTAAATCTGGTTATACATGCAGATACAGATAGGTAAATCACTAACAAAATAAACTTTAAAAGTCTTTCAAGTTGAAAAGAGGTCAATATCAATTCAATATATACTTGTATGGATGTGTATTTAGAATTATGTAAGTACATTCTTTATGCAACACTGGATTCATTAGCAGAAAGTTCTTTAATACGGGACTGGCGTCTGGTTCTAGGTGGTCGAATGGGTGGTGCAGTTGCAGTTAAAGAGTCGACCGATGTGTCTTTCTCTACAATTGGCCAATTTGTAACTGTATGTTTAATAGGTGGGATTGATAAAGGATCGTTCGGTTTCGGTTTTTTGCAGAAACGATATTTAACAGCGTCAAGCCAATTCTGAAGATTTGTTTTCTTGTAACGATAGAAATACCAAACAACCAAAGTACAAAGGGCAATCACAAGCAAAATAATTGCCACTGTAAGTATTGGTCCAAAGTTATAAGGCTGTGATTCAGCCTCCGTGGACGTTGATTCGGTACTTGTTGAGGACAAGTGTGGACGTAATGTAGTGCGATACGTTGGCCGTATTGGACGAATCGGCGTGTTCAAATCATCGGTCAAAGCAATATCCGAACAAGACCGAAACTCCTCCTGCGGTCCACAACCGACTGCGCCAACACCATCATCGCACATACCCCAATTGTTGCCAGCTACGTATCGCCACTGGAGCACACACTGATTGCATTTCATATCTAAAATATAAGTCCTTTTATGCCTGCCCGTCAGATTTACGTATGTATTAGCCCTTTACCTGGCAAAATTGCTTTTATATCGTAAATACGACTTCCGTTCCGGGGGTAGAACCGCGTGTTAATATCGGTTGGACTTGGTTGTGCTGGTGAACCACCTAAAATTCTTAGCAGGTTTCGGTCGAGACACTCTTGTCTTGCACTCGGCTCGGGACACAATCTAAACTCAAAGTATCTGAAGTAAATGGAAAGAACAACATAAATTAAAATAATTAGTTCTCAACCAAATAAAATGAAAAAGATTTGTAGTATTACCCCATATGGCTGGCAGTCAACTCTACACGTATGGTCATCTCTGACGCGGGTAGATAGCTGCGCACAATAACGCCTTGTCCCCATTGACCTCCGTTTTCATGTGGCCGAGGAATGGGCATATCCCAGGGATCGCCACATTCGCCACACTTTCCATCGTTACGCTTCCATTGGCGTTGAAAACCACCACAGTAGAGCTCGTGGTCATTGTAGTCTGGCGGTGTCTGAAAGCCATAACGCCAAGCCGATGCTCTACTGGGCGGTTCTATGAGCCTACCGTGTCCGCTGCAGCTACTTACATAAAAAACAACATACAAAAATATAAAACACACCCAAGCGTCGAATTTGAAAACTCCATTTACAGATCGCATTTGCATAACCAAAAATCAACACGTTCTTATAGTAGGTAATCTGGAAACCAGAAAAAAATACATATTTTTTTTATGTTCTAAAAAATAAAAGTTTATGCTTCATGCTTCAGATACTAAAAATTACTTATAGTATTTATTAACTCTCTACTCCTAAACTCCTTTATGAGTTCGTCTACCAATATTGAACATTTTTTTGCTTCCGCGTATAGTTGACTCATTTTGAATCGCATATATTATTTTATAATATTAATAATCTCAATGAACCGTCGCTGAATATTTGAACTTTTCAAATTTTAAAAATACAAAATTAATTTGTTTTTATTTTCCGTTTTTTTTTTTAATATTGCACATAAAATTCGCCAAATCTGAGCTGTATTAACAAATTGTGTTGTACAAGCACATAAAGTTCTGTAAATGGAAGTTGTTGCCGCTAAAAAGTAACCGTTTTCTTTTTATCAAAAAACAGGTTCGAACTGCTAAATGATCAGTATCGATTTCGTCTTAAAATAAGGTAACAAAACAACTTTTAAAGCAGAATTAAAGCGATTTTCTCTTTTAAGATAAATGTATATACATACATTCATACATTTTCGTTTTTGTTCAAATCAAAAAAAAAAACAAAACATTCTGGAAGGAACATGGCTCATACGAATTTGTTTGCTTGAAACTGGTCTTGACGCAATGCGTAAGACGTGAGTAAACAACGTCTGCAGAAAGTGTCAAATGAAGCAAACTGGGAAATAATTCATGAATACATACAGCAGGAAAACACACAGTAAAAGCAAATTAAAAAAGTTGACCCGAATAACTTTTTCTTGTAATTAAAACGAGATATGAACCAATAAAGTCAAGTCTCCAAAACATTAAATCTTTGTTTTTATACCAACAATTTTTTCTTTATTTAATAATATTCTCACACTGTTAAAACCAAATAATTAATATTCATACGACACAATCTCCCACCAAGCGTCACGGATTGTATGAAAAATGAAAGCGACTTTTTTATGGCACTTTCATTGTGTAGGTGAAGAAACGAACCTTAACGATTTGAATGCGTTGACCGCTGAAGTTGAAGTTGCAACAACACACGCGAACCACAGCACACAATCGAGTTCACACACTATGTATTTGATTAACCAATTATGAACTTAATTACATTCCCTTAGCGTTCTCTTAGGGGTTAATATGTTTTAACAACGTCTTGTGAACAAAAATAATGCAATACAGCCTTGTTCGAATCGTCACTTTTTATCACAATGCTTTATTAACTTAAGCATTTTAAGCTAAAATTTGATACACAAACACACGATGTTACCGGACTTCGACCAACCCGTTACTAAGGCCGTTTAACACTGAGCTTAAGCCAAGAGCAACCGAATGGTTTTGTTGGCCAAAACCAAAACCGTCTCACTTTGCGTGTTTGTTTTCGACTCTTCTTTTTTGCTTTACAGAGACGCTTGGAGAAATTGACTTGAAACAAAGCAACTTAAACAAACACAAGCTTAATTCTCATTTTATACAGTTAAATGAAGCAACGTCACGTGTCTTGAGAAAATGTTGTGGTTGGTTATGGTTCGTATCGTCAGCTTGAGCGACAATTAGCGATTGCAAAGAAGACATTGATACTAGAAAACACACATATGCGTGCTATGTCGTTAATCTACACCTTGGATCAAGCGAAGCTTTGACGCTCCGCAACGAGCACTACATAACAAACATGATCATTAAAAAACGCAGAAAATTAATGTCATTTGTTTAACGAAGGGTATGAAAGGAAATGGCACAAATAATTTTACTACCAGACTTTGGTTAATTGTTTTACAGTTAAACATATGAACGTGTTAAGGAAATTAGAAGTAACAAGGAGTAATTAGAGTATACATAATATTTGTCTATGTTTCAGTTATATAACAGCACAACGGAGCTCATATGAAACTTCCTAGATTACAGTTTATAATTTTTGGAAATAAACTTTCAAATTAAAAATATCTCATCTCCATAAGCATACAACCTTTTATTCTTGATCAATAAGACAAAACATTATTTTGGCATAAAAGTTTATAAAAACCAAATTTTTACGTTGCTCATCTACATAAATCAGTTATTAACACCACATTACTATGTGTTATATCATTGTCTTTTAAATCTTAATGTAAAAATAAAACAATGTATGTATTTTTCTGCTGATTGTGATTGAGAAAGATTAAACAATTGCGGATAATAACAAAATGCTCAACATAACAGTTTTCGACATACAAATAAAAATCGTTTTTTCGTTTTATTTCCAACACTTTAAATATATGCTTTAAATGATGTGATTCAGTGTTGCAAGCTGACGTTGCCGACTTCTTATACTTATGCATGATATATGTTTACAAATTACCAATATGCTGTAGTGCTTTAGCAAACACATTTTCTCTTACCTTACATACCAGAGTTTTTTAAATTTTTATTAATAATGAACAGATATATAATAAACCTATATTTTGTTCCCAGCTTCGGAAAAACGTGTAGCACAGCCAAATCATACTCTCAGTGCTGCCAAATTTTCAGAAGAAAAATATATTGCGTTCTTTCTTTTGCAATTTGGTCAGTCAGTAAAGAAATTCGTAAGAAAATGAATCAATATTCAAAATACTCTGGCGTAAATATAGGTCTACAGACAATAGACCGGTTAGCAATTTATAAAAAATGACAACAACTATCTGCTTCTTTATTAAAATCAAGTGTTGGAAAGTACTGCAAAACTGCACAATTCATTCGGCAAAAAATCAGCTTTTTTGATGGTCGCCTCTTTAAATCTAAACAAGTTTTGCCGAAGAGCCAAGCAGTTATATTTTGTTATTAGTTTCTTGATTATAGCTTCTAAAATCACTTCTACATCTTGTTCGGTATTCGCTGTACCTCAGTACTTTAGATTTGAAAGTACCTAATTCCTATTTCAGAAATTACCACTTGCTGGACAACCGAATATTTATCCTCTTTGTTTTCATATCTTGAACTATCCTTCCATTTTCATTGAAGAAGTGTTAGGACATCAAGTAAAATGGCAGATCGGCTAACACAGCTTCAGGATACTGTGAACCACGTAAGATTAGATGATACCGATCGAATAAACAAAATAATTTAGTAGATTGTTTGGTTCTAGCAAGCAGAACATTTTTGCAACGCTATTGGTATTATTCAACAAACCTCATACCCAAGCAAGTTTCCAAACTTTGATCGTACAGGGTCCCAAACGCCAATACAGAATCCACCACAAGAGGACTATGCACAGCTCTTTGCACAATTAATCGCACGCTGTGCGAAAGATATAGACACGTTGATTGAGTCCCTGCCCAATGAAGACAGTTCCACTGAGTTACAGAATCAGAGCCTAAAACGACTTGAAATAGAAAACCAAGAAACTGCTGAGCAACTTGATGAAGTCGTCCAGAAAGGTGAACTACTTTTGGAAAAAATTCAATTAGCGCTAGAAGATATTGCTCAAGCTCAACTGGATATGCAAACTACACAAAAAAAATAAATGGAATTTTATATTTTAAAATAAACTATGTATGTATTGCAAAATATCTGCTATACATAATAGTAACATGAATCCAAATTGATAGGTGGATTCATCAGTAAGTTTAAAAAATACTTTGAATAAAAATGTTAAGTAAACTCAACTCCGTCGAGTATGGTCGGTTTAGTTCAATTTAATCGTCCTGTAACAAGTCTGTTTTACTTAAAGTCTGTTTTAATAGTTATTGAGTTGTTTAACCGAAAATTGAGTTCTTTATATCATTTATATTAATGCATTTTATTTTAAAAAATAACCCTAATAAATTAAACAACATACTAACCAAATACATTTTGAGTGTTCCGAATTCATTTTTACTAACAATACACAACAGACTCTATATACATGTAAGTATACTTTCTTATTTGTGATATACACGAAATTAATATGAATAAACTTTATGATTAAAATTGCAAGCAATCACTAAATATAACTTATCAACTTAAGTAATTATTTGAAAATTTTAGAATCCTTAATTTCTACTCTCAATGTTTATTTACAATTAATTTTTTATTATTAACATTTATGTTTGCTACTTTGCTGAATAGAATCGACAACTTTACACCTGAGCATATGAATATTTCGTAGATTCCCGAAGTTCTTAAGCAGTGCGCATAAACATTTAACTAAAAAAAAATTAACTAAAATTTTATGGGATAAAATGCCAAAATGGATAAATGTACTAGCAAATTATTTAACTGAGGTAAAGTGCAGAAAAATACACATTTAGTTTAGCGTGCCTCTACAGCCTTGAGCACCGCATAGACAAGGAATTTTTTCATCTTCTAATGGGAATTTATAATCGTAAGTTATTTCCTCGTTGACGCCAATCGGTTGTTTTGAGTAAATCACAATTTTCTTTTCTGATTCAATAGTAATAACCTTCGCGTAACAATTGGGCTGAAATAGTTAAAAAAATTAAAAATATTGATATCTGTGTTGTTTGAACTGGACTTACATTGCAACTGTGATTTATGAAGCGCGCCAAGTTTCCACACTTGGTTGCATCAATTATGGTTTCCATATCAATTCGAAATAAATAAGAGCTACCAATGCCTAGAGCCTCATATTTTGTTTCTCTCAAGTCAGCTACAACCGGACGTATCATTTGACCCACATATTCAATAACCATCTCATCTGCCGCTATTGGCTCCATGGCAAACAGGCCCCAGTCGTGGATGGCTGACTTTGCAAATTTCAATTGTTTTTTTCTGAATTTCAATTGATTGAACTTAAGAAGCTCGGACTCTCCCATGGATCCAAATGCTGTAAGCAGGCGACGCTGATTAGAACGAGCTTCTCGCGAAATACCCTGCATTTTTGAAATGAGCTTGTTATGGTGATGGTTTGTGAGTGCCGTTGGCTCATCACAGCGATCGTCATTTTGAGCGTTCTCAACATTAGCTTTGGCATGATGATATTTGTGCTTCGCCTTTTCTCGAACGTCTAGCTTATAGAATCCTTCAGTTCGTGCAGACCCCGTCTTGTGACGCATTAATTCATCCTCTTTTTTTCGTTTTTTGTGAGGTGGCGGTAAATACGTTCTATCGGTTACACAGTGATCAACCCAGTGTGTGTTATTTAGTATATATCTAGAAAGTACAATAATTTAATATTGAAATGTAAAAATTATTTTAAATTTTAACACTTACGAATAAGCATCTTCTTGCAAATGCATTTCGTAGCTGGCGCGCATGTATTTTATGTCTTCAGCATCGATACCCTTTAGTAAGAAGTTATACAAAATCATCATCTCCTCGTCATTTTCGCGGTTCTTAAACATTTGCTGTGGCACAAACTTGGCAATTGCAAGGGCCATCGCGGAAGCAGTGGTTGTCAACTCTTTGCTTTCAGATTTTCTTTTTTGTTGTCGAACATATGATTCACTCTTTTTCTTTTGACCACGCACAGAATCTTTTCGTGGTCTACCTGGACCCGGTCTAACAATTGTAGCAACAGTAGTATTATTAGTTTCAATAGATGTTGTTGGCGGCATTGATGATGTTGCGTATCCACCATGATCGTGAACATGATTAACTGACTTTTTCTTAGCGGCAGTTCCTTCGGCAGGCAACTGATCGGGTGGTAGCGAGTAACAGTGCTCTAACGCAACCTGACTTGCTTGAGAAGCTTGACTTGACCCACCGTCCGAGGACGTTGGTGACATCTTGCCCAAATCATTTTCAGCATCTACTCGTTGAGCCGAACCGTTTGATACCAAACCTTCTTCCATATTCTTGCTTTCCAGTAAAGTCTCATTGTCATCTTCACCAAATTCAATATTAGGATGAGTCGTTTTATTGCAATCTGCATTTGTTTCTTCTGATTCAGTCTTTTGTGACTTCGTTGTATTAATTGATTTCGCCTTAACAAATTTACCCTTATACTCATCTTCGTTTTTGTTGTTTGAAAAAATATCATCGCCAAACGCTGCCATAAATCCTGATCCAGGCGTTGGTGGCGGCTTTGATATATCGGGTGTTTGTGGCATTTCAATACTTGACGATTTCAAAAATTCGAATTTTAAACCTAATGTTGTATGTTCAGTGGTTGGTTCTTGTTGTTCTCGATTTTTTCGCTCTTGCTCTTCCATAAATTCTTTTTCAATTTGAGCCATATACTCAGTGTTACGACGTCTCCGATTCTGATATTCTCGTTCTTCGTCAGAATCACTATATATTCTATCATATTCAAAACGTGATTTTTCTGTTTCTTTCGTTACTGTTACGGATTTTTCTTCTTCCAATTTTATCACTTTTGAATCTTCTACGTGTTGTAAATTGTCGACATCACTGGTCTTTTCGAGATCTTCAACACAAAGACTACTATCTTTACTAATATCCTCAAGATCGGAATCTATTGATGATATAACATTTGGTTTTACAGGAAGCTTCTGTTCGGTTCTAGTATCACAGACATCGTTTTCATTTTCGTCAGAATCGGAATAGATTTCAACTTTTCTACGAGATTTTTTAGGTCTGGATACCGTTTGAAGCTCTTTAACATCTATATCCGAATCTGAAGAAGAGTCTGCACCATTTCGTTGAACTAACCGTGTTTGGCTTTGCGACTTTTTTAGTTCAACTGCATTAACCGAGCTGAGGTTGTCTGCAGATCCTATGCTTTCATCATTGCTACTGACATTATTGTCCTCCTCTGCCTCGCTTGAAGATGACGATGAGTCTGAAGATGAAGATGAAAAGAAACTTGATGAGCTGCCCTTTCGTTTAATACGGGCCGCTGGTGATACAACTGTCTTTTTGATATCACTTTCATTGCTGCGTGTCTTTATATCAACAGCATTACTAGTAGAGTTTGACATATTAGAGTCATCTTCTTTCTCAGAATCAGAGGGTTGAACCATTTCCTCCTGGTCGCTTAAATCCTTATTTATGTCATCACTCTGGTTCCGTAAAGGACTAGGATGTTTGGGCACTCGACGAAATGAAGGCAGTTTTGGCATCGTAGCGCGCAATCCAATGGTAGTATAGTTTTGGAAATCAGACACATCCCTTTGATTGACAGTGGTTTGGTTTGAATCCGGTGTATTTTTCTGGTTTACATTTTTATCGATGGCACTCACATTACCAATATCTGCTTTAGAAGACTGTTTTCTATATTTAACCATTTGCTCATCCCACCAGGTTTCGAAATTCTTAAAAGCTGTATTCTCGATCATACGCTTATTAACATCTCTTTTCAATATTTGCTTAAGTTCTGTCATTATATTGTTTGTAACTTCGCCAATTTTCTTCTTCATTTCATCGTTTTGATGAAACCCTACTTGCATTCGTTGATGGTAACTGTAGGCATAGGCATAGGGATTATTTGCTTCTCCACCAATACCCGGCAAGTAAGCAGATTGAATATATGCTGGATTGGGAAAGTATTGCGTTGCAAAACTTGTAGACGCATGCGGTGGATAATGACCATATGTATGCTGATAGTAATATTCATGTTCGGTGCCTGACGTATATATATTTGGCACTCCAGAAGATATAACCGATTGCAATTGAAGATCGGCACTCACATTTGTTTCTGTTGATATTTTATTGTCGTCATCTTGTGATGACAGACTGGATAAAGACATATTATCATCCAGGTGTTCTTCTTTTGGTATATCCGAAATAATTGGATGATATGAATCCTTACTGACCATAATTTCTTCATCACTGGAGATGTCACTGGTTCCTTGCTGTACTAATGTGTCTATATTCTTTCGACCTGATTTGCGTTCACTCTTTGTAGGTTCATTTGAGTCCGAATGAACTTCCCCTTCTTCATCATGATCAGCTTTATTACCTTCTGCTTTATCTGTTTCTGAATCACTACTATCCATTTGTAAGAAAGGGGGTGCGTTGCCAAATGACTTTCCTTTAAATATCATTGCGATACGGGTATCCAAATCCACATTGCCAGAAGCTGTAGCATCTTCTTCCAATTCTTCTTCATTTGATTTTACTTCACTGGTATTAGCATTGGAGTTTTGTACATTGCGATTTCCATTACTAGAGTCGGTTTGCTTATTTTTTTCAACATTAAATTCGGTTTCTGGAGGTGGCGGCTCTGGTTCATCCCAGTTCGGTGAAGTGTCGGGTAATGGAGGTGGTGGTGGTTGTGGCTGAGACGTGGGCTGTGGAGCAGTCCAACTTCTATTACGACTTATCCAACGGTGAGGACTTTCAGTTGCAATATAACTATAAGGATTGTAAGCATACGACGAGGGCACGCTACTTTCTCCAGTTAATCCACCGTCGCCTTTTAATCCAGAATAGTAAGATTGACTTGAAGATGTTATGTGGGATTGCGAATTATTCACATCTAATTCAGGATATTCTCGACTGGTCGAGCGATTATTATATTTTGAACCTAAGCGGTCTTTGCGGTCTCGTTCACCAGATCGATCACGGTCGCGCTCACGGTAATCTCTTTCCTTTGATGAGCTAACGTGATGATCTCTCCTATCTCTTTCGCGGTCATGATCTCGGTGTCTATCACGTTCTCTCGATCGGTTATAGTCTCGTTTTCTTCCATCGCGTTCACGCTCTCTAACACTACTGAAACGGTCTCTACTTGTATTTGGACTTCGTTCTCTTGAACGTCTGCGATGATAATTATGGATTGTAGGATTTGTACCGCGTTCATCAGGCCTTTCATACCGCAGAGAAGTTGAATATTTATCTCTCAGTCCGCGATCTCTATCAAATGAACTCTCATCTGAGTAACGTTCTCTATCACGATCTCTTGGATATCGTTCTCGTTCTCGTTCGCGTTCTCGGTCGCGATCGCGTTCTCGATCTCGGTCCCGATCCCGTTCTCTTTCGCGTTCACCATGTTCACGTTCAGTACGATATGAATAACTTAAACTGTCGAAGGTTTCAAAACCTTCTGGTTTAGCATACTCATTCGGAAAATCCCATGTTTTTGACGAAGTTGTGTTTGTATTTTGAACGGTTTGTTGAGGTGTAGACACTGTTTTAGCTACTGACGGTAGTGTCAAACTTTCTACCGTTTTCTTACAAACGACTCCATAAGGATCATGAAAAACACTTAGCATCTATTGAGAAACATGTCAAATTAATGGCATTAACTACAAAAACAATTTTTTAATTTACCTTTCCCATAACCGATTTCTGATTATATTTTTCAACAAATAGACGGGAGGCTTTGCAGTTCTCAAAAATTATACGTGCAATACCCAAATGCTTATTGGTTGTTGGATGGTGGTATATGTTAACCTCATCGCAAGCTCCACATTTCCCAATCATAGTTGCCAAAAATTGTTTATCAATATTGTCGTTCAAATTGGTAACAGTTATTTCAATTGCTGGTGGATCTCCAATATATGCAGCATCAATTGTAAACCTGATTATAAAAACACACAAAAATTTAATAAAAACATCTGAATATTCGAAGAAATGGATTAGAAAGTGTGTTACCTGGGCACTTCCAATGACATTGGATCCACCGGTCTAGGTCGAATGCGGACTACAGGATTTCGAGGATCGCGTGGTATTACAGACGGATATGATGAATCATTTGGCACAATGCCATCGTAACGATACATCTTAGTCACGCCTTTGACTAGAGCCGGATCGGTTAGCAACTTAAAATCATGTGGAGGTTTTTGTTGCGTAGTCGTACTACTGATCCCTGGCGAAACTTCTCTCGCTCCAAGCGAAGAAACACTACTGGCTTTCAGCATATGATCACTTCCACCACTGCCATTGCTTATCGAATTTGCAACCATTCTTGTCAAACCGCTGCCGTCCATTGAATCGCAAGATTATTTACCTGCAAGGTCTCTCATTCATTTGGATCAATTTAGGCTATCATTTTTACTTTAGCTTGTCCTCTACTTTATATTATTTTTAACGTTAAACAATTTTTCGTTGTAGATAACACTTTCCCGCCACTGTATATATACACATCAAAACAATTCGATCCAAGCAAAAAACTTGTTCACGCTCTGCAGCAGCTGACGACGCGACAGCGAAGTCGGCGCCAACTGCAAGCCATCCACACTACGACAGCGTCAATTTGCTTAATTTGTTTTCAAGTTTGAAATCGTTTTCTATTTTAAGCCAAATGTTTCCTTGGAATGCGCTCTTTGATTCCAAAAGCACTTTACTTGATTATGCAAATTTAGAGTTTAAAATAATATAATTTGTTTGATGGCTTGCACTGCCTAAGTTAAAGACCGTACGAGTTTCTATTACACTTTTTATGATATTTCGACGCGAAACAACACTTATAAAAATTAACTTTAATATATTGATGGTAAATAGTCGGCCCGACCTCATTTAAATGTATATTTATTCCAGCTTTTCTCTTTAAATGAGAGAACAGGAAAAAGTTTTATAAACTTTATTTTTTTATAAAATATTTCGTCTAGTGTTGAAAATGACATAAAAATTAACACGCTGTGTGTTAATGCGCACGTCGCCTGTTAGTAACATTCAGTTTTCCTGTTAATTAGCAGGTACCAGAAAGAGGCGGGACTTGAAAAATTACACAGATTGATAGAAATAGAGATTTTAAAAATGTAATTAACAGAGCTATTAATATTTAACAGGAAACTGCCACTCGTAACGAGTAGTGTTAGTTAGTGTAGAGGTTTGCTCAATATCGCTGACATCGATGTTGTTGGGCTCGCCTCGATGATTTTAAAACACATCCCTGTCTTTGGGGAATTTGCATTGGCAGGTACGAAATCACCAATCTGCGGGCATCGTCTAGTTATTGTTGTGCATTATTCACACTACCGAATTTGAGGGAATTACTCCACATTAAGCTAGCAAAAACTGGAACAGTTAAAAAATATGATTAATATTAGGAAACGACAATTATGTTATAATAATTACCTGAGGAATTTTAAGCAACAAAGAAATAATATATGATTCATTGTTATTTTATGACATGTTAATAACTATAGAGAACTATTCAAACATTGTTCGTGTAGATTTTCGTTAGGTCGTCGACTGCCATTCGAAACAATTGTATCTACGGTCACTCGTTTGACTAGAGGTCAGTATGCTTTATTCTACTGTAAAAAGTAAAGTCCGAAACACCGACCCACCATGGCTTGATGCTAATTTAGCTATTCACATCACCTATGGAACTTAGTACACACACAATACTTAGATAAATTAAAAGAGACGTCAGCAATAATTTAAAATAAAAATTCCTAAAAAGATTCTTAAAAATGGTCAAAATATGACTGTCGGCAGAAAATGGCAAATTTGGCAACACTGGCTCTAACCTCTTGTCAAATTTGATTGCATCACAATTTCTGGTACGACATGCTCAAGATTTTTTATATTTAAGTTACTTTAAATTGCAATATAAAGTGTGTTTGAGAAAAACTTGTCTAAGCTAATCCGCTTGCCTTCATAGTTTACTGTTTGCAAGAATAAGCGTTATGATCTCCAAATTTGTTACTATGATAACAAACGATTGAGTTATGGATCGTAAAAATCCGTTCTAATACTTATTTTTGTCTATTTTCTAGGTCTAGAAATGGCTTTAAGGAACTTTCTTAGTGGCTTCTTCGCAATGCCAGTCGTGAGGGCTGAAGATGAGGAGGAAGATTTAGTCGATCCCCAGACCACGCTCAGGGTAAGCAATTTTAAATAATATGGCTTCAATACAAATTGTTAGTAACCATTTATTTTCATTTCAGGAAAAATGTCAAACTCATGGCAACATTGAGTCTCTATACAGCAAATACCAAGAATGCAATGATCGCGTTAACGGCCGCTCAAAAACCACAGAAAATTGTATGGAAGAGCTGTTCGACTATGTAGCTGAATTAGACCACTGCGTGGGCCACAGCCTTTTTTCTAAACTTAAATAAATATGTTTAAAGCTGTTGGAAAGAATTAAAATATATTGTAAAACATGAAGCTAATCCAAATTCATTAAAGCTTGTCAATATTTCTAATTATTTTAGAGTCAAGAGCTGTAGTAGTTTTCTTCTTGGTAGCAAAACAAATTTTTTTTTCTGCTACACAAACATTTCAAAATTCGTGAGTGAGTGGAACCAGTTTTCAACGTTGTCCGGGCTCTGCAGATTCGTCTGGAAGACATTTTACATAAACAAAGATTGTAATTTGAAAAAGCTTAAACCTGAATAAAACAAAAAAACTATTAAGCTATTACACTTTATTTTTAAGTTTTATATAATGTGTTATGAGCAGAATTATTTCGCCAGTGGAACACAGATTTGCAAAGTACCATTTACACTACCTTTGATTTTTAGCCCGTCATAGTGTTTCGCAGAGTTAAATGGTACAGGGCAAATTCGACTTCTTTAATGAACAATATATATAGTAAAATAGCTTAGTTGAAGGAAAACAAAACAAAAGAATTAAACAAATTTCAACAAATTAAAGAGTATGGAATTTTCACAACAAAAATTGATAAATTACCCAAAAATTATTTAATACTTAACTGTAGCTTACAATATTTGTAATGTTTGACTACATATTTTATACATTTCGTTAAGTTCTGATGATCGATAGATGGATAAAATATATATTTTTTTATACCAGAACTTATGTGCACAAATAGATGACGGGAACAAAAATGCCGATCTCGATATAATAATCGGCATACAGACAATATTTGTGTGTTTAATTGTCTTTCTTCATTCTGGTGGATGTCATGCGATAGATGATAGAGTCTCTACCGGGATCCATAGAGCCAATTGCGTAACAAATAGCGAGCAAGGACAGGCCAAAGACGACCATGAACCATAGTATGATGTTGAAGATGACAGGGTAGTCTTCGGAATAGTATTCAGCTAGATTGTATGTGTTCTGGAAAAAATTGTGATTAGCTTTTACTATTTTTATAGATATAATTCCACATACAGTTTTGCTTGGAGCAAGAATTTCACGTTTGCTACGGCCACTAACATCCTTGTTAGTTAACTGCACGAAAAGTACCGATTCACTTGACTTTTGGGCAGCAGCGAGCAGGCGGCTAATTGCAGTGGATAGCAACTTAGTGGCTTCAGCGACGGCATCAGACTTCTCACCATGTGCTTTTCCAATGTTTTCCAAGGAAGTGCGGATGATCAAAAAGTTCGATTTTTTCACCATGTCAGATAAATTTTCAGATGCTACATTGATAAAGCCAACTTCTTGCAAAAACTGCTTATCACCACTGTGCAGGGTCGGGTTTAAGTGTTTAGTTTGCTTTACAGTGGCTGGTACAACGTCTCCAAAACAGGACTTAAAAGCTTCAACCTGAACGAAAAAATCCTAAATAAAGTTAAAAATAAATCAATGGTGTTTTAACATACGCCATCTTCAAATTGGCTGAAGTTGATGTCGCAGACTGGCTCGTTTGAAGCCTCCAAATGCCCGCTGATCGCGTTCAGGGCATCGGCAGTTTCACTCCCAACCAGTGTATAGGTCTTAGCGTTTCCAGTTGTTGCAACATGGCTGGTCCCTTCGACATACACTGCAATTACACCCTTTGCCAAATTGAATGGGTCGTTTACAGTCATTCCATTCCATGTTGAGTCACCAGCAATCGCGTTTCCCATAGCAGCATATAGAACATCACCCACATATTGACTCTGTAGTGGATCGTTGCTCTTGAAGCTTATTGCTTTGGGACTGTTCAGTACGGAGAACTCACCAGTAGCATTAACTTAAAAGAAGGATTACAAATAATCGACAATGAATGTACATTGAATGAAATAGTGACAGAAGGGTAGAAATTCAGATTCTGCGCTTTTGGCATGCAAAATCAATAAAGTTTTAGCGTAAAGAAATTTAACACAAACACCTGTACTATACACGATTAATTATACAAATTAGTACATAATTATACTTACTTGCCACAATAAGCAGGGAAAAAATCACGAAATTCCGCAACATTTTCTTGCTTTTCTCAATTTTAATCATATGACGACACGGGACGAAACCAGAAGACAAACCTTATTCACTCTTTTTCAGCTGTCACATGATATTGACAGTGCTGCCACATAATCTTTTCGAGACAAGTTCGTGCTTTTTCAAACTATTTTTTACCAAAAAAAAAGATTAACGTGCCACACTAAGCCTAATTCAGAAATGCGGCTTGCACGCACTGTATGCGCATACATTTTTCTTTTACTGCAAGCTTGCGCAAGCCTTGTGTACAAATGTGACAGTTTTGTATTTATGAATAAGTCCTATTTATTATGTAAAAGCCGCACAACCAACAAAAAAAAACAATAATCGCAATTTCACAATCTACAGTTTATTTATTTATTTATTTGCTCCTTTCAAACACAGTTTAGCGAGCTGCTTAATCCAGTGAGTCACTAAAAAAATTTCTAGTTATGAAAAATTGCTCATAACTACAACTAGTATAAATACCTTGTCAGCCCTGAGAAACGGTTTGGTTGTTTACTTTTTATTTTTCTTGTTTCCTGAGAAATGGAGCTTAAATTAGAATGTATTCGAGAGTTAGTCGAACTATGCTTGTTACCTCCTTTAAGGCAAGACTTGGATAGTGTTCCATTGCAGACCGAGCACTTTAAGGATCATAATGACATATTAAGACGAGAATTGCCAAAGTTATATGATATGGTTCAACAATGTGAGTGGGAGATGTTAGTGCCAGAAGCTTATCCAGATGGTCCGAAGGTAGTATCATGGACAATCCAAATAGCAGTCAGATTAATTCTTTACTATTTATAGGTTCACGGTTTACTCTTAGCTTTACTATGCGAGCTGTCTGCACGGGATGTAGTCTTTGAAGTTAACGTTGAAAACTTGACGGCAAATGCAGAACGCTTAATAAAAAAGATTGATCATTTGCCATTAGGTGTAGAGAACTTTCTGTTTACATATTATCAAGAGAAGTTGCGCAAAGATGTTTGGAAACGTCAAATCGGTTCAGTACATGGGTTTTTAAAATTTTTGGAGGTATGTTGACTTAAGCTAACTGCTGTCATAAAGTGTAGTTAATTGACTATACTACACAGAGTAGATATATTGTCGGATCTTCTGAAAATTACATGACCACACAATGGATTAATTTTTGTCTCTCTGTCGCACTAAATGTACGCGAATGTTCAGAACCCAAGTACAAAGATCTTGGTGTACAAATATTTCTAAAGATTTTAGACCATAGCGTGAGTATTTGCTTTGGATCAATTGAAATTTAATCTTACATGATACTTGCAGCGTTTGACTGAAATTCGGGAACTTAACATACACAGCGTAATTTACGAAGATGTGTCAAAGGATGTTTACAGTATGGAAGGAATCTCCTCCACAAGTTTCATATGGAATTGTCTTTGCAAGTGCTTAGACAACTATCAAGACATTGACAGCTTAACTGTTAGTATTATTCAACATAACAAAATATTTACACATAATATACTTATTATCTTTGTGTCTTAGTGGAATCAGTGTGACGACATGTTGGAGCGTCTAATAAGTAATGTAGCGCTCGCACCGAACAGTCTTGTATCAATTTGCTTGATCACTTTTATAACGAGATTGGGATATTATTTTACAATTAATAGAGAAGAACTTGAATCAAAATTATCTAATGATATAATGCAACCTGAACTTCTAGCTGAATGTCGCTCAGTTTGCGAAGCCAACACTTCATATACCAGTTTTCGTTGGGCTAAGAGCATACTTCAGATGTTTGTCATTGAATCACACAAACTCATGGAGAGCAAAGATATTTGCAAGAAAATGCTACTCGAATTACATCGTTGCTATCTTGCATGCTTATTGCCCATGCCATTACAAGTTATGCATCCGCATTTAATAGAATTTTACGAGAAATTCACAGCTGTATTGCTCGAATCGATTGCCTTGCATGGAAAAGATCAACAAATATATCATGTTAGTATTATTTCACTATTTAAATCTTACTCTTATTTCCTTTCTTTTTTCTTAAAGATGGTACGTCAATTTATTGAAACTTTTTATTTGCAACTTCAGCTTTCGCCCTATTGCAATGATAACAAAGAATTGTGCAAATTTCGCAATGCTTTTAACCAACTTTTACGGTGTAATTTAATCGAAAGTAAATGAATTTTTTAATTATATTTCAACATATATTCGTTTGTAATTGCGAAACGACTGGACAGTTTCCCTTGTAGCTAAATATGCTAAGTTTTTATTTTTTTGCTATCGAAATTTTTTTTTAAGTATCGGTCAATTTAATCTTAATTATAATTTTTCTCTATTTATAACAAAAATTTTCTTATTAATAATTCGTATGTATACGCAACGAAAAATGAGTGTGGTATAATTCGTAGAAGAATTGTCTGATAACCAATTGATAAACCCCAATAGCCGTGGACTCTCTTAATATGTTTCCAAGCATCTACAGTTGATTTGTACCTTCCACAATCAGCATTCATGACTACACAGCGAATTAATTTGACTGGCGTCAGAAGCAAATGGATAAGACTTGAGGACAAGGTCATGGAAAGGAAATAACGTTTCCATCTTGCTTGGTTTTGTTGATATGTTTCCAGGAACTCTTTCATCTAAAAGCCTTAATTTTATATAAATATTTTTTTAAATGAGAAATGTAGCTTTAAAACCTTTCCAAAAGCTACAATTTCGCCAAGTGTTACAAAAGTGCCATGAATTGCTTGCAATCTAGCACCTTGATAAAGATAAGGCAAACCACCTTTAAAGTATATCCTTTGTACAGCAGACCAAGTGTTTTTAAACCTTTGTATTAAAAAGTATTTATTGTTTTTATAAGTTACTTATTGATGTATCGTACTTGCGTTGTGCTTGCGTGTCCCGTGTTAGATCGGCTTGCATGAGGATCGATACTTTTACAAATGGAGTTGAAATTGCCCCTGCACTTATGCCACTTATCATAGCCAACAACAAAATGTCATACCAGGTGGGCGCCATCAAACGTTGATCAAACGAGCGCAATATAAGAAAACTCGAACTAGATTGAATTAGGCATTTTAACACCGCTCCAGGAAATGCAAAGTATAAACCTGGCAATCCATGTTTTTTTACAATCACTTCCACAACTCGTTTTGAGGAAACAAACTTTAAAGCATTCGCTTGCACATTGACGGCCATTAGATCAAGCGGATGCGTTAGAGTTGCCCCGCAAATTGAAGCCATAACACCGAAATACCAAGGCGCTTTCTGGAACTTAACCTCGTCCTCCAAGTGATTGAAAACATAATGTGCTAATATCATTGAAACGGACAAATATATACTCTAGAATGACATTTGGACTTTACAACTGGTTACTAAAATATTCTTTAAACGGGTTTTTTAGTTTGGTAAATTAAGAATTTTGTGACATGAATTTCAATTGTGTTCTGTGAGTTTAAACTCTTTAGCACCCAGTTTGATTTAAGCTGTACTTTTCATCAAATGTGGCATATGAACAACTTGCATTGACGCGCCTATGTGTTAGGATTTTATACTTCAACAGTATGCCAAGATATTACAAGACCGAAATAAAATTCATTGTATATTGATTTGCTTAAAACTAATAGGATATGTCAAAGTAATGACATCTAACAACTCGTTACATGCTATACAAATTAAACGATAGACTAAGTTACTAACTGCTCCAATTCCAGTTTGATTTTTGCAGCCTGAAGTACAACAAGGTTCTTTTGCAGGCGGTAATAAGTGACTTTCTGACGAAAGTAATCTATTTGAGACACAAGAATGTCTTCCTCTGCTGTTAGAGGAGCCTGATTCTTGAAATTAATTTCATCTAACTGAATGTATCCTTCGCCAGGCTAAAAAAAAAACCTTAGTTAAACCACTTTCTTTGTATTTGGTTGGCAACATACGAATTCATTATCTTGATAGGGATCATAATCGATTTTGGCCACCTTGCGGTTAGTTTCCTGGTCCGATCGGTGTTGTTCTTGGTGTGGGTTGGTTTCTGGACTCTCATCTATTAGTTTGGTGAATTCGTCCTCTAATTCTAACCATTCGTTTCTTCTCTTATTATTATTATTTACTCTCACGGTCACATCGATGTTGTGTTTCTTGCTAAGATGACGAAAAAGGTTTCCAGTACCATGGTAATTTTGTTCATGTCTACACAGCCGACATTTAACCCGATCACGTTGAAGCTTATCAAAGTACCGCCACACAATGCTCACGTGTCGTTTAATATTAATGTGTTCCTCGTCGAAATTTGACATATTTTCTCATTTTTTTCAAACTAATCTGTTCAAGAAATTTTAAAAGTTATGTTTTCCTAACAATAATATTCAGTGCTGGTAAGCGCAATACAGTGATAGTATGTTTTAAATTACAACTCCAATTGCAGTAACTGCATTCACTTTTTGTATTCAGGAATAACATTAAAATCAAAGCTTTATTGTGCAATTTAAAATTTCCATGTCTGGATTACAAATTCGATGCGATATAAATTTCGGTTGCTGCTCACATACATATATGTATTTACCAACACTTTACCCAGTCACTAGCGTTAGCAGCTGCATGTTTACTTTAAAAAAAATCAAAATATATAAATCATTTTTGTTAAAATGAATAGAGAACAAGTCGATGGCATATTAAACGTTGTTAAGTCGTCCACCGACAAGAACGTGGTATGCAAATGCTTGATTAAACTCCGAACAGATCTCGTTAAGGATCGAAATGGAATTGAGCTTTTTAGATCTGCTGGGGGGGTGGGTCCAATGGTGCGATTTTTACACAAGCCTCACGAAAAGATATTAGAATTAGCACTGAGCATATTGGCCAACTGCTGTACTGACGACTTGTGCTGTAAGGAGGTAACGTAATAATTTCTATATTTAATATATGTGATAACTTATGTGTTTATTTTGTATTCAGGCGTTCGTTCACAAAGTACATTTGCCGTTAACTGTGATACTAAAGTCAATACCGAATCCTGTGATACAATGTCGCGCCTGCCGTCTACTGGGAAACCTCGCCAAAAATGATTCAACCCAACTATCAGTAATGCACTCACCGATAGCTCATGGACTGTGCAAGATTATAGAGACTACAGCCGATGTGCAAGCACGCATAATGGCGTTTCGAGCTTGTCGAGTTCTAATGTCTGATGCCCAATTTGTAAAGCACTTTCTACAAGCGAATGGTTTCTATCAATTATTGCGCATATTTGCTGCAGTCATGAAAAACGATGAAGTAACATCAACTTCGGCAAACCAGCCCTTATCAGAATCTGAAGTTGGACAAGCAACTTCAAGTATGTTGGGTCTGAAAAAAAATCAACATCGGGAGAAGTACTTTGAAGAGGTAGCACGCAATCTGGAGGGTGTTCGAAGTGACATTTTTGATCATGAAGTGTTAAAGAATTCTGTTCGCATTTCAAATGCATATGTCTTGCCGAAAGAGAGCTCAGCGCTTGACTTAGCTTATGAGATTCTCAAATGCCTACTGGCCATATCGGCAATGCACATTGTTTTCAATGTTTGGGAGGTAAAGAAGCACATATATTTTTCTTTAACTGTTTATCTACTTTATATTCTTGTACTAAAGTCTCTTACAAAACAAGGAGGATCGTTTGCTCCAATTGTGTACTTTGCATCGGAGGATAATAAACAACGCACAGTTGTACTAAAAATTTTATCAAACTTTTCTAAGAACCAAGGTGCGTTTTATATACTTAGCAGTGCAGATGCTATTGTTGCCGGTTGTGAATTGCTTGTTGCGGCAAACATGGTCAAGCCACTATCAGAAAGTGAAACCCGGCATTGTTTAAACATAATATGCATGTTGTCTACTGATGCGTGCAATCGATCAAAGATACGTCGTTCTGGTGCTTTACGAAAGCTAATTGACGTTCTAAGGCAGTCAAACTCTCAAAGCGAACGGTCATTGGTAAGTAATTAAGTAACGTACCAAACAATTACATATAAAATTTGTTCGATTAGATTTTGTACATTTTAAACAACTTTCAATATGACAATATGAGCATGGAACTTATGCTTCGTGAAGGACTTATTAGCCTACTTATACGGGAACTGAATGACTACTTGACCAGCGACAATGAACACCATAAACGAAAACGCGAGGAGCGTTTAGAGAGGTGTAAAAAACGAAAGATTTCAGAAGTTGTCAACGAGACTGTTTGCAAAGTTCGTATTTAAAGCAAATTTTATATTTGTTTTTATTAATTTATTTATACAATACATTTCCACAGTATCCGAAAACAAGCGATGTTCCATTGGTTGATTTTGATTCTCCAAGCAGTTCACCGCGTTCATATCAGTCAACAACTAGTCCTTGCAGCTCTCGATGCATGTCACCTGTTGGTAGCAGCAACTTATACCAGAGCGATGGTAAAGCAAATCAATTTTGAAACTAGGCAATAGTTCTGATTATCTTTATTTTAGATGGCGATGACGACAATTATTCACCCGCATGTAGCGACGATGATTCGAGTGACGAGGACAATACAAACGGTGCAAAGCAGCAAGGTTCGCTTGATAATGCTAATGGCGAAATAATGAAGTTATTGGACGTCGCTACGGAGACTATTGACGACAACATATCCGACCGGGAGGTTGACGATGAGAATAGCCAAGGTGCATTGTTAATTGATAATAGTTTATATAAAGAGACAATACCCATGCTTAAAATGTTGTAGATGTGCCTCAAATGAAGTCAGTACATCTTGGTAATATTACCCGCAGCACAATTGACATAATTGAAAATTTGCTTCTGCGTGTAACATTGATGATTAACAAACGTGTGGAATTAGGCAAACCGGACACTTTTGATACGCTGATCAAAGCGGTCCACATATTTGGTGCCAACAATAACTTTGCCAATTCTTTGACAAACATATTACTGTGAGCTTTATTTTGTTTTGAATTACCATATTACCCTATCGAATAATAAATTTATTTTTATTCGTTTTGCGTTTCAGAGAAAGCCAATTTTTTGCACAGATTATCAGACAAGGAATTGTTCACCAATTGTATCAATTAGACGAGGTCAGTGATATCTTTTCATACTTTATTTTATTTTTCTAATCAACTTCTTCTACTTTAGTTGCGCAATGATGGTTACGGCTTCTTGGAAACGCTTACAAATGTAGGCGAATCAAACTACGGCAAAGCAGAGTTGGTGCGTCTGTTGAGGTCAGGTGAGGATATCTCTCAGCGTCGCGCAGCTATTGCCGTTGCTCATATAATCAGGAATCATCGTTTACTGTACCAATTCTTAAATGATGGCAATGCACTCACATTGCTATTTGAGATGCTGCTTCGAAATAAAATTGACGAGTTTTCCGAAGAGGCAGCAGATGCAATTTCAAATATGTCGCGCAACACACTTGGTATAACAATGCCCGTAACTGAAAAGGATGTGGCTTTCGTCGAGCTTACGGAAATGAACACGGAAAAGGCGTTGCACAATAACTGCAACATGCGTTTTGTGGTGACTCAAGCTGCAGAAGTCGAAAAAATTGTCACACCCATTGTGATCGGCTTTAATAAACAGTTGCTTTGTGAAACGAGCGAAGTATTCAATACAATGATGAACAGTGATTTTCGCGAGGGTAACGAAGGTGAAATCCAGTTACAAGATTACAGTGCCGCTGGCTTACGCTATTTCCTTAACCTCATCGAGCGTCACTCTCAGAACCTTAAGTACAACATTCCCCCAGAGCGTAACTATCGCGCACTGCTAGAGGCGTTTGAAATGTCACGTGTCTATATAATTCCCGACATGGAGAAATTACTCCAGAAACTATTAGTGCAATTCTTAGATGCCGATAATTGCTTGCGCCTACTTGAATGGGCGTTAAAAAACTACCACGCCGACCTAACTGAAACGGCGATCAACTTTTACTTATGTTCGCATCTATCCACAGAGACAAAAGTTGCGCTATTTCATGAAGCCGACTATTCGACCTACTCAACAGAGTGGTTTCAACTCATTACCGATGCGATCTACGATCGTGCGCGCAGTGGATTCTAGTACTGTTTTTATTCAATTTAGTTGTATAAACATATTTATTGTATTGTGTAAATGTAGATAAGTAGTAACGAAAACACATTAGCTTAACTAGTTGTGTGCGTTCGTAGATAAAGTTCATTCCCGAAAATAAAGTAACCCAAATAAATCAATGTATTTAATATAAAAATGTCATATTTAGGAAGTGGTTTTATCTGACGTCGCTGTTAACACTTGTTTGTAAGTGGGCATCGCACAGAATTTTACCGTCAACAGATCGACAATTGGTGTAGGGCAGATACGGAACAGTAACCGATAAAGTTTATAACTAAATAGGGGAGTAGTGTACAATGTTAAAAGCAATTAAGACGGTTAGTGTGCTCTGGACTCACCGCAATGGCTCGTGTATGTAAAGTGATTTCGGCTCTGTATTCGTAAGTGCATCCTTGAATTTCAGCATCAAAGCTTTATCCTTGAACTGGTTTGGCGCTTTAAAACCAGAAATTTGCTGCAAATACTCGTTAAACTGTTCAAAATAGACACCATAATGTTCACGCTGTTCCGCGGTGAATGCTTCGTACATGGCTTTCGCATGTTCCGGCTGGCGGGCTGAGATATTACTCGCCATTACGAACGAGCCAGGTATAAAGTTAATCACATCAACGTCGTACTGTTTCATTTCAATACGTAGAGCATCATTCCAAAAACGAAGCGCAGCTTTCGAAGCCGCGTATGGTGCGAGTGCAGGTAGTGCCTAAAAAAATCAATTGATATGGCAACACAATCAGTTAATTAACAGACCTAGCAGTCCACTTACTTGCAGTCCACAATGGCTTGTTATGTTTATAATGCGTCCACGGTATTGCCGCACTAACGGCATCATTCCCTTAGTCAGTCGCATTGTACCAAGCAAATTGACATTGATTTGCATTGCCACCTGATCAGCCGTTTGCCATTCGAACTCGCCAAAGCACATGACACCGGCATTGTTCACCAATGCCGTAAACTGATACTCACCACTGTCGTAAAAACTGTTTCGATCAAATAGTTTAAGTACACGCGCCTGGACTTCTGCTATACTCTCTTGGCGTAGTAGATCCAGTTCGATGGTGATCATGCGTTTTGGTTCACCAAGATTGCGCAGCAGGCGTGCACCTTCTGAATTGATGTTGTGACATGCCGAAACTACGGTCATATTTAAAACGGAATGACAATAAACCGCCAGAGCATGTCTGATGTAAACGATTGCCAAAGATTAAGTTTAGAGCTACGCACCATGTATGTATATAAGATTGCTTACCCCAAGCCCGAATCACAGCCCGTTATGAAAATTACATTTCGTGGCGATGGCTTCAACTGGTGGCCACCGTAACCAAGTACTCTTAAAAACGTGCGCAGCATATTCAATATCAACTTATTCTTCTCCTTTGTTTCTAGTGTCGTTTCCGTGTAGCTCTTATCGCTCGCTGCTCTGCTTCTATACTGACGACTTACTTATGCTGTTGTACTGTATTCCAGAAAAAATGCAAATCTTACAAACACATTGAAACATACACACGCTTACACAGACAGTGATACACACCGCTACAACCACAGCTACATACATTACAGGTCGTCGTCGTCGTCGTCATCGTCGTCGCCGTTGACGATGTCGTTTGGATATAGTCTGTTTTGAATTTTGTATCTCATTGTTATGTATTTTGTTCGTTCCTGTATTTCATGAACTTGAACTAAAAGAAAAAAAACGAGTGTTCGATGCCTGAGCTGTTCGCCTTGTTGTTGCTGCTGCTGCTTATCATGCCAACGACTTGCCTTTCCGGCACTTTGGCTTGTCAACACAACAACAACAACAACAATGCAGGTAGACAAATGGTAAATCAGAGAGCGAACGAAATTGTATTGAATTTGAATTAAAACTTCCTTTTGACTTTTTTTTTTACAGTTTTTTAGTTATTTTTATTGATTTTGGTTGGTTTTTGTCTTATAATCATATTATTGCAAATTGCTCATCGTTATTTTTTGTTGTTTTTTTACATATTTTTATGCAAGTTGTATGTAATTTATATAAATATATATATAATCTTTTCTTTAGTTAACATTTTAACATTAGTAATTTTTGAATCGAGTTTCTGCACTAGAAGCAAAAATACTTTTTTGTAGTCGGTTTTTAATTAATACAAAAACATTTAATTGCTTTTTATGTGTGTGTGTGGTTTGTGTGTATTTTTTCTCTCATTTTGTTTGCTTTTGCTTTTTGAATATTTGGTTTTCAATTAATTGCTTTTTAGCATTACTAGACATTAAAAAAATATACAACAAGGCGCAATTTGTTTCAAATAAAAGAAATATTTGCTTAACTATTTTAAATATTTCAATTTTAAAAAAATCTACATTTTCTTCCTTTCGGTTTTTTAATTTTCCTTCTTTCATTTTATACAAGGCCATGATGAATTGTTCTTATTTTTTTATTTTATTTTTAATTTTTTACAATATAAAAAGCTCAATGCATTTTTTGCGACTTGCATGCATGCAAAAAAGTTGTGTTTTTTGTTGTAAATGAAATTTAATTACTTGAATGAGTTTTTAAAACCATTTAAGTTGCTCGGGTTTTGTGTTGTTTGTTTTCTGTATTTTGTTTGTTTTTTTTTCTTTATAATAAATATCACAACGCATCCTCATACGACTTTTTCATCATTATCATTATCTTTACCGTTATCATAAACATTAAAATAGTTAATTTTTTTTTGTTTTCGTTTCTTAAAACATTTGTGTTGTTCTATTTTTGTTGTTTTCAAATACATATTAATAATGCATACAAATAAAAAAACAAAGTTAAAAAATTGTAATGAATTGCACAGGAAAAAATATTTTAAAAAATATTCAACTAAAAAAAGTACTCAAACTCAACTCAAATCTGAGGCGATAACAATTGAAATTGAAGATAAATTAAAGTTAAAATACAAAAAGTAATAATTACAATTTTAAAAAGTACAAAAATACGACGTCTGTCGTTCATTCGGTCAAAGGTGTCTTTTAGAAAGACGCCTCTAAACACGCCGTCGTCGACGACAAAGCAAAACAGCTTTTAGTTTTTAATTCGCTATTTAAATAATATATTCGTTCTATTCTTTCATTTATGCATTTACATATACATACTTGTACATTTGTATGTAAGCAAGAACATAGAAAAATATGCAGTTTAATTATTCTTTCGATTCTTAATACAAAAAAAACATTATTTTGGACTTAGCATAATTGTTGTTGTTTTTTTTGTGTATGTGTAATTGTATAAAATTATTTATGTATGTATGTATATAAAAGGTTTCTTGACTTTCGTTTTCATTTGAAAATGGTTTAAAGCATTTGAATTAACATTAATTAGACATTAACATATGTGTAATAATAATAATAGTATTAATTAATTAATTAATCGCATATGACGGAAAATTCCAACTCAGGCGACAACGACAAGGACTGCTGCGGCGACGTTGCTTCAGCTCCCTGCAAACAACTCGGATGCGGCTGCTGCTGCTAATCAGCAACACGCACAGACAATGGGCATGGCGCTATCTTATTGTTATAAGCTAACGAGCTTTGACGGTTCGCTGGTTGGTGTCGGCAGTTCCAGCGGATGTTTGTTCTGCGAGGAGCACGTAGGCACTAGTGGACCCGACACTGGCGTCAAACCGGTGCCGCCGTCCATCAGCGAATCGAAATTGAACATGCCGGTCGAGGGTGTCTGCACGGGCACGCCCAGAATCTCGGTAGGCGCTTTACCGGCCACACTCAGCTGTAAATTTTGTCCAAATGTACGCGGCACTGTGGGCAACGTGTTCGGTCGCTGTTTCATTGGCCTACTGAGCGCATTGATTGCCGCCGCGTGTGACGTGGGCGTCATGACTGCATTGTTGGTGGCATTCGCATATGCGGCGAAACTGACTGGCGCTACGGAAACGATGGGCGTGTTGAGCGAAGCGGACGGTCCGGTGGGCGTTGTCAGCGAAGCGGTAAGTGCGGCGATATTCGGTAGTGGGGTCACCATGGGATTGTTGTTGTTCAGCAGCATGCGTTTCGGTGATGTTGGTCCTTCATGATCCAATGACGAGCTCGAGTCCAAAGCGCTGTCCATTGGCTCGTGCTTGATTTGCTGCAATAGATTGTCATTGAGCACGGGCTTGAGATCAAGCGGTGAATTACTGCGGCCGGTCGAATTGAGCGACGGATCGAGACCGATGATGGTGGCATTGGTGCTGTCATTGCTGTTTGTGCTGTTGTTGGTGGGCGCAATTAGGCCATTGTATGTGGCCACCGTTAATAGATCCTCGCGCACTTTTTGGCATGTTGGACGGTGTTTATCGAGCACGTATTCCAGTTGTTTCTTAAGGGTCGTCAATGTTTCAATTTCCTTTTGCATATGCTCACGTTTACCCTCCAGACCGCTGACTTCATCAAGCAGTTCGTTGGTCTGATCAACGCGACGCTTGCGACAACGTGCGGCAGCCAATTTATTACGCTCACGTCGTACTCGCCTCTTTTCCTCCTCCTCGGGCGACATGTTGGTAGCCTTGGCCGGACGACGGCCGCCGCCGCGACGCACGGCCGGTGCTGGTGTGGCACTGTTTGAGGTATTAGAGTTACTGTTGCTATTACTGTTGATGTTTAGGTTGCCCGAAACATTCGCACGATTGGAGTTTGTCGCAATTGCCTTGATGACTGCCGTGAAATCATTGGGGCCACCATTTGAGGTAGTATTGCTCAATATATTAGTATAGGCGCTCGGATATGTGGAGCTGTCGGTTGCGGCACTTGCTGCTGAAGGAAAACCACACAATTAATAAGCATAATTAGAATGAAAGTTGAGGGCCTGAACTTACATGTATCTGTTTCTGTGTTATCACCATTTGACTGTGCTCCATTCCAGGACCCTTGCGAGTCCTCCGAATCGCTTGCTATCGGACCGATGTTCTCAAAAATGTTACTATTAAAGCTGTTCAAAGTATTTGTTGTTAGGGTTACTACTGTGTTTGCCGTTGTCGTGTTGTTGTTGTTGTTGTTAATATTATTATGGTTGTTGGTGACTGCACTCAGCACGGGTGCCAGCGGTGGCGGCTTGAAGCCAGCTTGATAGGGCGCTGATATCGGTTCGTTTGTCAAATCGAAAATCGATTCTTCGATAGTGCGCAGCGTGGTCGGCGTCAGTGTCGGTGTGGTCAATGTTGGCACACCACTCTGTATGCCATCCAATGAGACGAGCTGCAATGCAAGAAAAAGACAACAATAATATTATTCATCAAGTTCGAAACAGAATATGGCTTATGTATACTATTCGTCATAAAGCACGTGTTGCTTCAACAAGCATAACAAAAATACAAAGAGATGCTCTCTCGATTAGTCTCTCTCACTCTCTGTCTCTCGACCGCTGCATAATTTGCTATTAGCGGCGCGCGACAAATGAACTTCGTATTGTCTTCTTCTTTCGAAGAATAAAGCAAAAGTATGGTTAAACAAACGAAGAAAGAAAACAACAAATTGTTTAAACAAATTCAGAATTCGCAGAAAATTATATTGTTGTTCTAAGTAATATACTGTTTTGAAACGATTTATTGCATTTTCCGGTTTTGCGATTTTCGCTTCGGCATATTTCCACTTGTTTTTGTTGCTTTGTGCTTTTTGTTCGCCTTTCGTGCGTGCTTAATTTGTTTATTTTGCTTTTATTACTGCTATATTTAAATAAATGTACTTATGTGTTTGTGTGTGTGTGTGTGAGAACAAAAAACAAGTATGAAAACATCGAAAATTCGAATTCGTATTCGTATTTTAGTTTGGGTTTTTCTCATATTCACTTTTCATCTATTTTTAAAGATGAACGAGCACGAATTGATTAAAATACGTCTCTTTTTTATGCTTTTCATTTTGTTCGCGCGCGCACTTTGCAATTTTTCTTTTTTTGTGTTCTTTTAACATGTCGTCACGTAATTGAGTTCAATTTAGTCTTAATTAACTAATTTATTAATTGAGCGCGAACGTTTCACTTGTCACTTGGGCAGACGACAGTAACAAACAAACAAAGCGTAATGAATATCAAACACACACATCAAACACACACAGTCAAGGCAACTCTCTTCTGGGTGGATGCGCTCTACATATACATATGTACATCTCTTTCGCACAGGCTTGCTTATTACCTGCTGCATAAAAAGCTCATTAGCCAAAAAATTTGCTATTTCGTGGGCATCCATTGCGAATCTATCACAAGTGGCTTCGGTTGTTGTTGTTGTTGGCGTTGGTGTTGGTGTTGGTGTCGCTGCTGTGGTTGACATTGTTACTGCCTTTTCTATTGTTGTATTAGTAATGTTCTTTTGTTGCAATTGTCTTGCTGTTTGTTGCTGTTGATTAAGTGCTTGATTGTTCACTACATTGCCATATAACAGGTTCGATTGTTGTTGCTGTTGTTGTTGTTGCTGCTGCTGTTGTTGATTATAATTCATATTCGCATTCGAATAATTGACATTGTTGTATTGATTGGCAAAAAAGTTACTCGTGCATGACGGCATGTGCGTCGTTGCTAACGCAGCCGCTGCCGCTGCTACAGTTATTGCACTGGCAGAGTTTCTTGTTGGTTCCTTTGCAGTTGCTGAGACTGACGTTGACGTTGACGACGTTGATGATGGCAAGGCGTTGGCGTTGATGGCCGCGTGGTTGTGATTGTTGTTGGTGTTAAAATTATAAGCAGCAGAGTTTAAATAATGCGCGAGGCTTGTCATTTGTTGCTGTGCTTGTGCTTGTTCTTGTTGTTGTTGCTGCTGCTGCTGATAGTTATTAATGTGCGTAGGACGTTGCGATTGTTGTTGCTGCTGCTGTTGCTGGTGATTGTAATTGTGAAGTTGCTGCTGTTGATTCTGCTGCTGCGGCTGTTGTCCATGGTAGTGTGGGTATTGTTGTAGTTGTTGTTGCATCAGCAGCTGCTGTTGTTGCTGCTGCTGTTGCTGCTGCTGCTGCTGTTGTTGTTGGTGCATCGCCGCACCCGTCGAACCCATCGTTACATTGTACGGATGGTAAGCAGCATGTGTTTTAAAATTCACGTTTTTCATACTTAAAATTAAATATTTTTTGTATGTCGTATGCGCGATTAGTGACGATTTGACTTAATATTAAGTATACGCAATGTTGGGCGGATTAAAAATATGAGTAATGACAATAAAAATATGTGACTAGTTATGTTTTTTCTTTCTTGTTTCTCCCTTTTGTTCGTTAAACTAAGGTCTCTTAGCACTATTAAATATATTCTTTGAACAAAATTAAAGTCAATTGTGTAACAAAAAGCTGACTTAATAATGTTAATGTTAAAAAGAAAAAGAGAAAACCCCCCAATAAATAAATTCGCAAAATTTGAAATTCTCATACAAATTCTATGCAGCGTAATTTTTGTTACTTTTCCCAGAAAAGATTTGCGAATAAGAAATTTACTTGAGGAAATTCCTTAAAGTTCGTTGTTGTCTTTATTGCTAATTTGGCTTCGAAGCTTTCGTTGTTCTTTTTTGCGCTCAAATCGCCTTTAATTCTTTCAAATGTTCGTATTCGTTTTTTTTATTTAAATAGATTCGTATTACAACAATGATTATATATGCATTTATGAGTTTGTTGTTTATTTCGTTAATTAACTTTGGTTTTTATTAATATTATAAATTCGTTGTTCGTTGTTTCGATCGATCGTTTGATTGATTAATTCGCTGATGCTCGAATAGTATCGATGCACACGCTCGGACGCCCTTTGGCATTCAATGGCAGCAGCACACGAGCATTTCCGGCGGCTTCAAGCGATGTATTGAGCAATTGTCAGCGCTGCGAAAGCGTTCAATGTGCAATTCAAAATCCTTTTCGTTATTTTCGCACAAGTTTACGTTTGCCAACATAATAAATGTGATAAACAAATTACGCCTAAGGTGTGTGGGTAAAAGTACGACTAAGCAGCACGTAAACGCTTAACGGCACACGCTATAATTATGGCAAATAACGCTAAATTTATACAAAGTATATATGTATGTATGTATGTATTTGTTATACTATAGAATCTCTTGCTTAGACCTCTAGATACAATATACAATATACATATGTGTGTAGCAATGCAGTTGCAGTTGCAGTTATCTACTCTATACGCTATACTATTGCACGCTCGGCTTATATAATGCGTTCGATCGTTCATACAAAATAAAAAATACAATTTTTATTTGCTTCTAATTTTCAATAATATTTTTTTGATTTATTTTTATTCGTTGTTTGCCAAATCGTTGAGTTTCTGTTTGGTTCTGGTTTGTCGTACGACGAAAAAAAAGCTACGCTAAACTTTTCTTTCACTATGCTCGACGACCCAACGTTTTCCGGTCGTTTATATGATGATTTGATTTGTTAACCACCGAAACGTAAACCGATGAATTTCAAGGCGAATTTTATATTAATTTTTCGCTCCCTTCGGATCAGCACTTTATTATTCGCGCTCGCTGCGATCTAACACGGTTCTCGGTTTGGTTCGGTTCGTTCGGTTCGATTCGATTCGATTCGATCGTTTCTCGACTTCGGTGGCTCGATATTCGTTTGCGACTGAACGCTCAGTTGCCGCTGCGATATTTGCAAAGTGGAAATTTTCAAATTAGCGCTGAACGAACGCTGAAAAGCACAAAAAATATAAACCACAAGACATAAATTTGAATTCTATTTCTTTGCGCTTTTACGCTCTTAATTGCGCGGCGGCGACGACAACGGCAGCGACTAAGACTGAGGCAGCGACAGCATCAGCGGCCCACACGCTTTTTGTTGCTATGAAAAGAGGTGTACTGCTCACAGGCGACGGACGACAGCAACAGCGGCAGCGACTGCGACTGCGGCAGTGGTTGCTCTTGCTCGTGCTCTTGCTCCTAGCGCATTTGTATCTCGCACTGTATATCTCAATAGATCCGAGCATCTCGCTATCTGCACGAACGTGTCTGCCTTGTCAGCCATCCTAACTGCTGCCCATCGGCGTCTTCTATGCGAGCGAGCGCGTGCTCTGATTTGCTATAACACATTTTTTTTTTTCGTTTTTATAGCGTTTTTTCAGCTCTCAATCTCAATCTCAATTTTTTCTGTTCTTACGCGAAATTTTTATTTATTTTTAAGTTATCTTCTGTATTTTGGATCAATTTCGCTTTCAAGTGGTTTATAAATCTTTTGCTTCCTCGCTTCCTTTGCCAATTTTTGCTCAGTTTTTTTGGTTGTTTTTTTTATTTTTCTTTTTTGTGTTTTTGCTTTGTTCATTGTTTTGTTAATCGTTTCAGCGAAAGATACGCTAATCTCTGAAACAATAAATTATCGCCGGGAAAATGATACACATAATGCATAACGCATAACGGTGAATTTCGAATATTTGTGTGTGTCTGTCATGTCATATGACAATTGACATATGAAGGAATACTTGGCTTTGCTTCGCTTTGATGAACAGGTGCGGCATGGCTCAGCATGTTTTTGCTATGAGTGCACAACGTTGTGGCATTATGCTAATTAATCATTACTCATCTGGCCGGCATTTTTGGCGTGCTTCATCTTTGAGGCACGAGAAACAAATTGCTTTCCCTTTCAAAAGAATGCGTGCGATTTTTCTATTTGCAAAACAGTTTTCACTGAAATGCCACATTTGTATTCAGTGATAAGACAAGGTTTTGTGTATGCGTTTGCTTGTGTCTTCTTCATAAATAACCAATATGGCAAACATTGCGTTTTTAGGGATTGCCTTGCAAATCAAATAAACATAAAGTTTATAAGCATTAAGAAAAATCAACAAACAATAAAACAAAAGCCAAAGCCAAAGACGAGGCGGCTTGGCTTACAAAACGCTTTGAAGTTGCTTTCTTTCACTCGTCTTTTTTTTTTTTTTTTTTTTTGTTGTAATTGTTTGCTTGCAACGTTTTGCACTCGTCTTTTTTGTTGGCCTAATTTTTGTGTTTGCCTTTTAAATAAGCAATAAAAGCCCATAAACGACATGTACCCATGTTTGACCTTAATGATTCATGGACAATCACTGAGAGCGACATGTATCGCTGACAATTTTTTATAAAGTGAGATTTAAAAAAAACCAAAATTATTAAAATAATAGTTTCAAATTGAAATACGACGAAATCAAAGGCGACGCGACGAGGGCCAATGTGGAAGTGACGAGGCTTATCAGCGCAGAGATCAAATGATCGGGTCAATTGCGCGTTCAAAAGCGAGCGTACAAAACTTATCAGAAGCGACAAGCGGACCAAACTGGCGTCGTTGTTGTTGCGTTGTGTTGTAGTGCACATGTGCTGACTAATGTCGCTGGCAGCGCTGACTGACCGCGATTAAGACTCACTAAGCGTATTCAAAGTACGCTACTTCGATAAGCGAGCGTTTTAATCAGCGCCCGCCCAACTTAAACCGAGAAATGTTATTAATATTTACTTTATCGCTGGTCGGGCCTTCTGCTTCTTCTTCAAATAAATTCAATATTACAAATTAGCAACAACAAAACCAACAACGACGACGACGAAGGTGTCAAAGGCGACATCTGTGGACAATGAAGTGCGACTGTAACTGTTGTGTTTTGCCTCTTGTTTCTGTCGCTGCTCTTTCGTCTCTTGTCTTGTTGTGTTGTTGTTGTTTAGTTGCTGTTTTTTTCGTTTTTCGTTTTTCTATTCATTTTGTTTTTGTCTCATTTAACATAAGTTTAGTTTTGTTGTTGTTGTTGTCGTTGTTGGTGTGGTTGGTGTGGTTGTTGCCGCACGCTGCTTTGACTGACGTGTTGCGCTATTTTTAAAACAATTTTTAACGTAAATGACGCAATTAAATGGCGAACAACAAAAACAACTAAAACGAAGCGACACGACACGACAGCCAAAACGACAACAATAAAGACAGCAGCCGCGGCAGTGACAGTGACAGAGGCAGCGGCTGAGGCTGAGGCAAACGCAGCTGGCAAAGACAAAATTAAAAATTTCGGCGTGTGTGTGTTTTTTGTTTTTGTTGTTCGCGCACAGAAAATATGTTCAACTAATTAATAAAATTTCAAAAATTAAAAATTTTCAATTCTGCTTTTTTTGTTTTTGTGAATTCGATTTGTGGTTTTTTTTTTTTTTTTTTTTTTTAGTTTTGTTTTATTTATAAAACTTACACAAAGCGTGAAGATCAGAAGCGACGACGTGAACATTATTTCAGTTCGTTGCATTTTTTTGCAATTGTTGTTGTTGTTGTTGTTTTTGCCATTTTCGTTTCTAATTGTATAAATTATATAAAAAAATCGCGAACCGCGCTGAAGGTTGCAATTTTCTTTGTATTTGTTGTTTTTGTATTAAATAATGGCAATTAAAACAAACAAAAAAAAAATAATGATAAAAAAATAAAAACCACTGGAGTGAATTACATTCATTCTGACTCTGATTTTGTTGTTGTAATTGTTATTGTTGTAAAAGCGCATAAATTACAACAGAAAAACGACAACGATTTTGTGTGTATTTAATTGGTCGCAATTGGCGTACATGTTGTTGTAATTGCAGTTGTTGTGGTTGTTGTTGAATTGTCGAGCACGATTTGAAGCTGTGAAGTATGTATTTTCAATCGCTTCGAATACGCAACTGACGCAAATGACAAGTTCAAGTTTGTGCATTGAGACGCATGTTGCATACAAATGTCAATGCCATGAAGGCTTTCAATGACGCAAGCTGAGAGACGATGAGCCTTTGCGGCGGAAAGTTGTGCAAAGTATTTCATCATATATTTGATCAAATGGCGCCGCGCATTGCAACTTATCGCGCGATTCTTATCATTGGCCAACAGAAGGGAAACACGTCGAGGCCAAAAGAGTGCACGGCGGCGGGACGGACTGTCCTGCCGCTTTTGGTTGCGCAGCGAATTTTCGCTTTAAACATAATTCAAATTATTTATTTCTTTATGCAAATCGCATAAAAGCTTCGAAGCAATTAAGTTGGCAAAACCAAGAGCTGCGGTCACTTTTATTTTGTTTTTCGTTTTTTGTTGTTTCTTTGGAAATGTTTTAACGTGACTGAAATTTAGAAATTCTGGAAAAAAGCGTAAAAAGAGTAAAAGGCGAAGAAGAAGCAGCAGAGTTTGAGTGTTGTCAAATAACAAAAGAAAAAACGACAGGAAAAAAAAACGAGTCAATGACTTTCAGCACGCAAGCAACGGTCGTCAGGTAGGCTGGAGAGAGGAGAGCACAGCGAAGGAAGCGCGACACAAGTGCGCTGCTCTGCCGGCGTAGGCGACCACGGCGGCGACAGCGACGCTGGACAACAGTTCTTTCTGTATTGCGACGACTGCAAAGCGACGCCATTAAAATTTGTTGTGTTTCGCATTTTTGTTGTTTTGTTGTTTTCTCACTTCTTTTATCTTCTTTTTTCGGCGCTGGCATTTTGCGGTTTGGGCTTTGACCATTTTTGGGCAGCATTTCGCATTTGAGCTTTGGCGTCTACCTAATATAAGCTACACCCACACACACACACACACACACTCTTGTGTATGCAAAGCGACAGCGAGATAGACAGAGCGGGCGCGAGACAGAGCGGCACAAAGGCAAACACAAATCGAAACGTTAATTTAATCATTTAAATGTATTTTTGAAAGCATTTCGACACATTTTTTTCTGATTGTCGTTTTTTATTTTGCTTATACTTGTTTCATTTGCTTGCGAAATACAATAATTCAAACATAAGTTTTGAAAGCGACGCCACCCAACATGTCCTTTGACTTTTTAAGCAATAAATTCTGCAGCAATTTGTTTCCGTCGCCTGCCGTTTCTTTCGCTCAGCTGCACGCCGAAAACGCAGCTAAGCCGTGCATGGGTGCGAGCGGGACAGCAGGCGAGATTAATCAACGCCAGCAAGACAAGGGCAACGGCGCGACGGTGCCAATGATGGGTGTGTGTGTGTGAGTGTGTGTGTGTGAGTGTGTGTGCCTTGAAATGCTTTCGCAATGTGACAAACAATATAATTTGTTGCAAAAATTTGTTGGTTCTTTTTTTGCGCCTTTAAGTTCATTAAACTTTCTGCACTTAAATCACATTTAAACACTTAACGCTAAACGGCCGCGCCCACATAGCATTAACCGCGTTCTTGTGCCAAAGGGGGTGGGTGCAACAAAAATGGCGTCGTGCAACTTCCTTCCGCCGAAATGAACATGCATTGAACAGCGATGAGCATTGAACTCTTCATGATTTGCTGCTATTTACTTAATATTTTTAAACAAATATTCTTCATGCCTTCTTCTCTTCTCCGCAATTGAAGTGAACTTATTTTCCCTTTTTTTGTATTTGTTTTTGTTTTTGTTGTTTTTCTTTCTTTTTTTTTCATTTTGTTATTGTTTTGCGATAAATAAAACGCAAAATGCGAAACGACGACGGCGCACAATGAAGATTTCTGTTGAAAAACACACACACACACACACACACACGCACACAGATATAAATAAATGGCTGCAGATACCGATAAACACATGTGTATGTTGAATATAAGTCAACTTAGTGTTTATTGATAAATTAACACTCCGTTCGCTTTTAACAATAATTTCGCGTCGCTTATCGATCGCCTCTTTTATTCGGGCACGTCCGTCCGGCACGGGGGCGACTGGGATCACCTTCAACGCATTGCGTGTGTGTGTGTGTGTGTGCCATTATTGCAATAATTCCTAGAAAATGTTGCTAAGCCTTCCATTGTGCCAACGTTTTTATTGACGCTTTGATTCGATTCGATTCGATCGAAATGACAGTTGGCCAAGTTGTATAAGTTGTATAACCTGGCCAACTGTCAGAATGTTGTGGTAAACGCACGTTTGCGAATTGCAGATGCAACTGCGACAGAAATATAATAATAAACTTGAAAAATGATCAATAATACTGAAGCCATAATTAAATTCATGCACATTTTATTGCCAAAGAACTTGTGCAAGTTCAAATGCACACACACAGAAGCACACATACATACACCCACTCAGCGAAATCGCTAATAAAACGACGCGACATCGGTCTACAAATAATTTATTTAAATGCATTTCGACGCGACATTGCAACAAAAACAAAAACAATAACTTCAACTCCAACTTCAGTTGAGCAACAGCACAGCAACAACAACAGCAACAACAACAACAACTCCCCAAACGAAAAGGGCAAATATGTATTTATGTGTATTTAAGAAGCAAGTCAAAGGAAACGGGCAACAAGCGTCGACTAGGCGAGGCCGTTGTTGGCCCAAAGGGCGCGCGGGGGAAATGTACGGGCGACAGTCTGCCAGCAACATGGAATAATATGTACAAAAACACCCATTGGCGAAAGGAAAAACTGCAAAAAAAACCAACAACAACAAAAACACCAACAATAAAATAAGCAAAACCGAGCACAGACAAGCCAAGGCAAGAGACGGTGTGGGGCAGTGAGGTGCGGCAAGCACAATTGCAAATGCAAGCTGGCAAATCGACCGACGGAAAGACAGTAAAAGTTCTGCTTTCACTTTTCATTATGACGCCTTGGCACAAAACTTGACTGCTCCGCCTCCGCCACCGGAACACCACCAACCCCCCCCAGCAATGTCCTTTGTTGGCGTTGCTTGCTGTGCTCGTTTCCAGGAATAAGTTCGCATGCAGCAAACAAATGAAAGTCGTTGCCAATTGTTTGTTCTTGTTGCTGTCCATTATTTCTGGCTGTCCAACTGTCTTTCAGTCCGTCTGTCTGTCTGTCAGTCTGTCTGCCTGTCTGTCAGTTTGACTTTGGCGCTTGGCTTGATTTGTGTGTGTGTGTGTGTGTGTGTGTTGTCTCAAATTACGAAATTAGAGACCAAAGACCGGCAACAATTGTTGATAGACACGTCGACTAAGTTCATTTCCCACTGCCTCTCTCCCCCTCCAGCAACAAGCCGGCATAACTGCATTTTCGCTGCGGTCAGCATGCAATCAACAGAACGGCACAAGAAGTGTGCTTTGAGTGTGCCTGTCATTGCGGCAGACAGATTGACTCGTGACTGTTGACCGTGACCATTGCGTGATATATGTTTGAGTGAATTTCCTTTTAGTTTCAGTTGTCCCTCTGCTCTACTTGCCATCTACTGTCTGCCGTCGTGTCACATTTGCTGCCACTTGTGACAAATTGTCTAAGTACAGTCTGTCTCCATCGCCATCTCTGTCTAGCCTCTGCCTGAGTCTAACTGGCAATGGCATGCCAAGGAGGCGACACAGCACGTGATGGCGAAGTGTTCGAAAGCAACTTGCGGCGCTTTCATTTGCACTTACTTATTGCTAAATAACAAATTAACTAATTACCGCAAAATAAGCTCAGCTCAAACCAATGATTGCGAGTGCGCGAACGTCATGGAAGAATGAATGCACCCGTTTGTGGTTATTTTCAGCAATGAAATACAGAAAAAAACCTTTCTAAGTTTATTTTTTTTATTTTTATTATTATTATATTGTTTTTTCGCGTTTAATTAACTGAAAATACGAATTTTTGAAAGGTTTTTTTTGTTTCACGGCAAAAAAAAGTATTGAATGCTTTCTTTTCAACTTCTTTTTTTTTTTTTTTTCTACTTGAGCGAAAATACGAATTTCTTGACCCAAAATAAAAAACCAAATATTTCGAAGCCGTAGCAACTAATTTGCAAAGCCAACAATGAAATTTGTATCTGAAGAGTTGCGCTGCTCAGCACTTCACTTGACTTTGAGCGCTTTCGAAATTATTGAGTTCGAAGTTGTTTGCCTTTTGGTCATTTTGCGGCTTACTGGCGGCTGTTTGACTGAGCCTTATTTGACTGCCAAGTCACCTACACTGCGCACACCGAAGAGGCAACGTAAGTTAAGCCGCCGCCCATGCGTACTTACAACAACAACAACAACAGCGATCGTTGTCAGTGCGACAAGTAGAAACGCACAAGCCTTATTTGTATGAAATTGAAGAAAAAGTAAATTATGAAATTCATTTGTGTGTGTGCGTGTGTGTGTGTTGTGTGTGTGGGCGGCGCACTTGTGGGTTAAATTTGATTTCGTGGCTTTCGCTTCTTCTTCAGCTGCTTTTGTTGCTACTTTTTGTGGCATGTCACTTTGTTGTTGTTGTTGTTGTGTCTTGAACCCTCGCACGTAATTGATTCGTAAAAAGAGCAACAACAACAACAACAAGCGCGATATCGAATAGCACGCAAATTTCGTATTTTTCGCTCCGTCCTGCCGTCCTGCCGTCCTTCTGTCTGTTTGTCTCTCTGTCCGTGCGTCGGTTTATACCTTCGCTGCTTTGCATTGCTTTCATTTTTTTTTACTTTTAAATTATGTCTGACATTCTGCGAAATGTATCGAATTTGGTTTTGTGCGCGCATAATAATTTTTAAGTCGCAAAAAGCCAAAAAAAAAAAACATATCAAATAAGTTGAAAGGCTTTTAACCCCGCCAACTAAATAAGCCGACATTAATAAACGGCAAATTGTCACGAATGTTGCACGTGCTCCGTGTGTCTGAGTGTGTGTGTGTGTGGAACAGTGGTAACTTCCACATGCGACACACCGGCAACCTCGAAGTCGCGCTGCACCGTTGACTTGCAACGTGATATTGTTGCAATTTTCGGCGTTGAACTTCAACTTGTTCCCCATTTAGTGGCTAACACACACACACACACACACACACACACACGCACACACGCACACAGACTTGCACTTGTACTTCCCCATTTTGCATTAAAGTCTGTGATAAGCGCTCCAATTGCTTGGGCTGCCAACCAACATGTTCATAGCGCAAATATAAACTTTCAAGCAAATAAGATAAGCAAAATCACGCATAATTAATTACTTAAATATCAATTAAACAATGAAAACGCATTTATAAAAATAATAACAAAAAATTATTTACAAAATATAAGCAAAAAACTTCGCTAAAAATAAGCAAAGACTTCTCGAATGTTCGCCTAATATTTTTGATAAGCGCACATTTTCCAAATTACTTAACGTGTTTGTTGGTTTTTTTTTTTTGTTATCAACTTATCAACAACAACAAGCATAATTGCCTAATTGCGTTCACCATCGCATCGGAATGAGAAACAGAAACAAATAAAGGTTTGCTTACCACTTTTGGGTACGGCGATAGAGGCATGGTGAATGGCAGGTCCAGGAACTCTTCAGTGAAGAGGTTGTAGTTGTCCAGCGTCATTTCGGTTTGCGGTAGTCCTCCTTCTCTCTCTTACACACACGCACGCAAGCACGAAATACGTTAATCGAATTGAAAAGCTTCACTATTTCCGGTTAGGCTGGCTGCGCTGCTCAAGTAATGTGTGCTAATAAATTGCAGTAGCCGTCAATTGACGAGCAAACGACACACGGCAGACGGCGGCGGCAGAGAAAGCCGCAGCAGCCGCAACGCTAACAGAGATGACTCAAAAGCGTTTCTAGTGAATTCTTCAATGTA